>BSBK01006245.1:27500-514562 GCA_027943335.1 Chamaecyparis obtusa
TTGAGACTCTGACATTCTTGTACCAATGTTGGATGATCCTTGTTGTGGTTTCTTCTTATCCTATCTTTCTTGGAGAGTTATTCCTATTCTTTATTTATTTGTACTCTGTACTCAGTTGTATTTGCATACCCTGCGACTTGTACAGTGGATGTGGGTAATTATGTATACTTCATTATTTAGATGTATTTATGATGTACTATGTAGATGATTTAGATGATTATTGTAATTAATAGATTAAGTTGTATTTACATTATTTCTACGTCAAGGAACCCTTGAGATTTGTAATCTGAAATTGAGATTATGTTTATTTTTTATACAGACTTTATGTTTTACTTCGGCTTTGTTATTCATTACTGTTTGTAAACTCTTAAGATAAAAAATTATTCTGTAAACTTAGTAACATGTTTAGGTTAGTATCTCCTAGGTTCCCTGATAGAGCATTATAGTAATACCAAGCCTTTTGGCTTGGATTTGCCTATCCTAAAGCCTTGGATGACCATTTTAGTCCTGAGACATACTTTTTAGAAAACGTGCAAAAGTTTCTCAAGTTCTTGTTCATGCTCCTTGTCAAGTTTGCATGTGTTTAAATGTATATTAAATAAACACCATAATATTGTTAAGCTCTTTGTTATCTATCTAACCATTTTTTTTTTTAGATTTTGATTATGTTAAGTTGTTCATCTCTAATTTTTTTGGTCAGTGTGTCCATTTTTTTGGTCAAAAACTAATGTGTGGTATTTTGGATATAGATTTTGGATTGTTGATCAAATTTTGAATTTTTTTTTTTAGAAACTAGACTTCATTATACACACCCATTAAAAAGAAATTTTAAATTTTGATTAGTTTTCAACAATTTTAGGGGGTAGCATTCTCAAATTTCACATTTTCAGGATGTGTCCACTTCGAAAAATCATATATTCATAAAAAAAAAGCCAAATAATTGGGATAAACTACATGGTGTTAGCTAAATTCTCACTAAAGAAATTTAAAAAATTAAAAAAAGGTTGACATTTTAGGGGGAGTAGACCATACACTATGTTATGTTTTTCAAAAAAATTAAGACCACTTTGTGTGCTCCCCATTTTTGAGGCCCTTGATCTCTACCATTTTAAAAAAAAATGAGTAGTTTAGAAACAAGATTCAGAGTACTTCAACTCTTGTGGTTGTATCTTCAAATTTTGAGTGTAACTATGTTGATTTTCTCAATGAAGTTTAGAGTTTGCTAATTTTTTTAAAAAAGTGGCATCTTACAACCCCTTTTTGGCTCTCAATCTTTGTACACTTACCCTACTAATATTATTGAATGCAATTACTATCCTTATAATGTATGTGTAAATATAAGGCATTATTTTTAAAATTGACCCAAACCGAGAATTGTGCTAGTAGACTTGTGAGAGATTTATCATTGGTTGAAGGTACTTCGGTGTAATATGAAGTCAATTTTGTGGTTTCATAGGTGAGAGGTAGGTAGATCAGTGTTATCTACTACTCATGAAATAAGAGTTAATGAGTGGTTGAAAAACTATAAAGTATGCTCAATCGTAGGGATAACTCCATTATTAAGTGCACTCAATTTAATCAATTCAAGAATGTAAATGACCTCTTAGGAAATATCAATGCTTTAACCTCATGGGAATCACCTTGACGCAATTAGTTCCAAGTGGATCATTCATGTTTGTGACATATGAGTTTAATTAGACCAACGATGAATTGTTAGTCAATGAGTTTAATTAAAAAATACTTTGTTGAATCTTGATAAAACATCACAATTCCTTCTTGTTGCTAAAGGGGATGTGTAATGAATATCTTCTAGGGTACAACACTTGTTGAAGTTCATACATATGGGGTAAGAATCTAAGTGAGCTTGATCTTATTGGAATAGGTGACCTAGGAAGTTTGCATGCTTTAACCTTTTGAGCATCACTTGGATGTAATGAGGGTTAAATATACCATTACTAGTGATGAGATACATGATCACATGAAACACCACTAATGAAAGATGAGTCAATGCATTTGAATAAAAAAATCACATAGTTGAATCTTGATAAAATATCATTATTTGACACATTACAAACAATAGTCCCTTCTTGTTAATAAATGATATGCAAGGACTTTCCAATGAATGAATTACATGATACACCACTTCCTTTTCCTTTTTTTTAATTTTTATAGATGAGGTAGCAAGCTAAGTGGGCTTGATTTTGGGTTACGTATGGTTAAGTATGCTAGTGTTACAATAGTTTTGTGATGGGTGATCTATTGAGAAGTCTTAATGCTTCACCTCTGTGAGCATCAACTAGATAAAATGAGTGTTGAGTGAACCATTCATTCTCATTAGATAAGAATTCATGTGAGAAATAAACATGAAGAATAGATAAATGAGTTTGACTCCAAAAATTGCAAGTGAATTATAACAAAAGATCATATTTTGACATATTATAAAAAATAACCCTTTCTTGTTAACATATGAGTTAAAGGGGATTTATAATCAATTATTCATAAGAGACAATATTTAGTGGATTTTAGAAAATGAGGTAGAAATCTTAATGAGTTTAGATTGTAAGAAGCTACATGGTTAAGTGTAGTTGAGTTAGGATTTCTAGGAAGGATGACCTCCTAGGAAGTCTTGATGCTTCACCCTTATGAGCATCACCTAGATGTAATGAGTGTTAAGTGGATTATTCACGCTCATGAGAAATGGGTTAAGGTGAATCATGAAAAATGGTTAATGATTTTGAATCAAAATTTATGTAGTTGAATCTTGATAAAGCATCACGACTTGACAAATAATGATAATAACCCCATGTTGCTAATGGATGTCCTAAATGAGCTCTATTATGAATTACTTATATGACACATCATATGCTTAGACTTTTACAAATGTGGTAGCGAGCTAAGTGGGCTTGATCTTAGGAGAAACCCCATGGTTAAGCATGCTTGAGTCAAAGTAATACTAGGATTGGCTACCTCTTGGGAAACTCTGATGCTTCACCTTTATTAATATTGTCTACATGAAATGAGTGCTAAGTGGGCCATTCATGTTTGTGAGAGATGAGGTCATTTGACCCAATTCTCATAAAAAAATAGGTTAACAAGTTCACTTAAAATAGTGTAGTTAAATATGAACCCCAATAAAACATCATAATTTGACACAAAATGTAAAATAGCTCCCTATTAATGGATGAGCTAAAGGGACTCTATAATGAACGACTTAGAAGGCACACTTCTTGTTGAAGGTTTTGCAAATAGGGTGACAAGTTAAGTGAGATTGATCTTGGGAAAAACTTGATACTTAAATGTGCTTAAATTAGAGTAGTATTAAGATTGGTGACCTCTTATGAAATGTTAACGTTTCACCCCTATGAACAACACCTATATGGAATCAATGCTAAGTGGATCATTTGTACTCACAATAGATAGGTTTACGTGAACCAAAAATATGAGCCAATTATTTTGACTAACAAACTATACAATTTAATCTCGATAAAAAGCCTAAATCAACACATTGCGGAACAACTCCTTTTCAATGGATGAGCTAAAGGGACTTTGTAATGAATGGTTCATTAGGCATGCCACTTGTTGAATGTTTTGCCAATTGGGTAGTAAGCTAAGTGGGCTTGATTTTGGGGGAAGCTTTATGGCTAAGCACACTTGAATTGATGTAGTATTAAGACATGTGAATCCCCCAAAAGTCTCGATACCTCACCCCTTAAACATCACCTAGATGTAATGAGTTCTAAGTGAACCATTCATGCTTATGAGAAATAGGTTCACGTGAATCATTATTCATGAAATACAGGTCAATAAACTTGACTCAAAAACTACATAATTGATTTTTTATAAAATTACATAACTAAAGGGGCTATAATGAATGACTCATAAGACATAACCACTCTTGAAATTTTTTTAAATGAGATTACAAGCTAAGTTGACTTATTCTTGAGGGAGATTTCATAGCACACTTGAGTTGGATTCATACTAGAAAGTTAGATTAATACTAGAAAAGGTGACCTCCTTAGAAATCCCAATACTTCACCCTGGCAAACATCATCTAAATACATTAAATAATAAATAAACGTTCATACTTATTAAATTAAATTAAAAAATAAATTATTGAAATTTAATATGATCGAAAATATTGACATGAAAACTAAGGGCCATTGAAACCGTATCGTAAACTCTAAAGATTACGTTTTAACAATTTGAAGGGCGTGTGAGATGAATACCCGGTTGTTGGGTCTTTGTGAATTGGTCAAACAATCATCCCACGTCTATCTCTCGTAAGGCATTTCAATTGATTTTTGACCCCAAATCAATTAGAATCTTCTATCAATTTTATAATAGGAGAAAAAAAGGACAGTACCCTTACTTCCTTTCCATGCCAAATGATAGCTTACTTATCCTGCTGTTCTTTTCGATGTTCCAAGAAATCCCACTTCCTCTTTTAGTTCGACATCGTCCCTAGAAACTATATTCAGAAACATCTTGGACAATACTGGCCCACGTTTTTCATTACGCACTCTCGGAATGAAAAAACTGTGTCAATTTTTTAAAATTTCAAGTCTCTTGGGTATGATTTTGCTAATGTTCCGAGCCATTCAGTAGGGTTGTTAGGTGCACCGCAGATCTTGAATATATGTGTATGAGTTGTAAATTGGTTTGAATTGGTTCAGCTGAGATTGGTGTCGAGGACACAACAATAAGGTCTATTTGGTACGGTATATTGATTTGAAGAGGCCTGTAGGTAATGGTATTGTTATGATTGATTTCAAGTATTGTTATGATTGATTTCAAGGGCTTGTGTTTGATGTGAATGGTTCAATGCTAGTTTGGAGGTCCCTGTGTGCGATGGGCATGTTTATAGATTGATTTGAAAGGGTACTGATTTGAGATGGTTAGTGAGGAGGGAGGATGGGTGTGGCAGCAGCAGGTGGTGGAGGTGACGAGGGTGTGCCAGGAACAGAGGGATACACCTCTTCTGTGGGCAGTTGAAGTGAGCAAGTGCCTTAAGGGAGCAGCTGTCAGCATGCCCTCCGTGGAGCTAGGACATGTGCTCATATCGCATCTCTGTTGGAGCAACAATGGACCCGTTTTATGGAAGTACATTGAGCAGGCTATGTCATCCGGCTTGACGCCTTCGTTAGTTATCTTGGCATTATTGACTTCCAGGTATTTTTCTGTTTGAATTTCAGTTAACAAAACAGGGCTTTCCCAGAACCATCTCAGGGTCTGGCTGCCCAAAAAGACTTGAGGGCCTTAATAGCAGGTTGAATAATTATGCTCAAATTTAGAGAACCAAATGAAATTTACGGTTATAGTCAAAATTTAATTCCAAAGGTTCAAGGGGTTGTGGTGTAATGGCAAAATATCTTACGATTTTCGGGGTGCAACATTTATGGCATACAAATGAACATTGATCGTGTTTACAAATCTTAAAAATGCAGTGGAAATCTAATCTCACACCTCCTTAAATAGGCGACTTATAACTTCACGCAAGAATTACCAAGCAAAAAGGGTCACATTTCTAAATGAAAGAAAATTATTGGTGCCCAAAAGAAGGTTATAGTTTTATATTACATTCTTGTCAGTTATTTTGTAACTATAAATAAACTGATATCATTGATACTCAAATTCTGTTTGTTAGAATGATACCTTCTGACTACGACGTCAATTTTTCTTGCTAAATTAGGTTCTCCAGTGCGATCGAAACTGACAGCATGGTTGAATTTTGACAATTGGTTGGCAGTAAATATTATTGACTACCTGAGAAATATGAACCAATTTGTGTTTCGTGTAAGATGATCAACCAAATTGAAAATAATTCGAGTGAGGGGAATAGATAAATGTCAAGAAGAATGAACACAAATGGATTGACTGAAAACTGTATCTTTCCATTACAAAAGCCATCTATAATGTTTTTGAGGCAAAAAACTTTAAATATACTGTAACAGAAAACTTGAAAAAACAGAGAGAGCATTACAGAGTAGCAGATTTCCAGCTTTTTGCAGTAACGAAGATTTGGATTTCTCAGGAAACACAGGAAACCCATATAATATATATGATGAAATCGCATGTTCCAAAAAAATATTACCAAAGTATTTAAGCCATGAGAGACATAGTTTGAGAAAACTGGTAAAAACCAGCAAAGACTGCAGACCAGGGCCATGATTATTGAAACTATAACTATCAATAATCAAGCGCATACTCTTTCTCAATGAGCACATATCAAGGTTGAAATATAAACACAGGATTGAAAGCTGTTGAACATCCAAAATCCTTGTTCCATCTATGAAGCCGTTGTTAGCACCTTGCTTTTCTCTGTCCACAAAAGGCTTTTCCCTGTAGCGGCAGAGAGCCAAGGACCTTTACCATGAATATTTTCCTCTGTGAAAGGGTTCAACATGCATGTAGGCCTCTACAACTAATTTTTATTAAAGCACCTGAAATTTCACTCAAGAGAAACATCTTGTTTGAAATCCTCCATATCAGGCCCACTCTTTAGGGAAACTAGAGTATTAGAACAATCTGAGGGGTTTTTTCTCATGGCAGGACCAGCTGCTTGCAACTTGACTTGTTGCTGCATGACAAATAGCTTCAGATCAGTCAAGTCCTTTCTAATTTGTTTGAGTTTGTGGGCTTGGGAGGAAGCCTTATGTGTTTTACTAAGTGAAGCAGTGTTATGTAACTCCTCAAAAGATGGCACCGTTCATATAGTTTTTGGTGGTAGCTAAATTTTCAGCCAGAAGTTTGACTTCTTTAATAGATGCCTTCACATTTAACTATTTGGCCCTAAGAGAACTATGATCCAAGTCCTGGTTGAATTTGGTGATGGCTGCCATTAGTGAAAGCCAATGCCTAGCACAAGTGTTGAGAGGATTAGGTCAGATAAGGACTTGCAAGTATTTTCAAAGCCATCAAACTATTAGTCTTTAGCCATTCTCAAATCTTCAACATTCTCATGAATTTACTATTTTATTTTTAGAGGCTTTGAAGGAGTCATGCTTACTTGATAGACTTTTAGAAAGCTACGTAGTTGGTTTCGAGTGGGTCCTAGTAGAGAGTGTTTGAGCTTTGTTGAGCTGGGACCTCTATGTGTGCATTTGAACATTATACTTCGAGCAACCAACCTAGGTTTTTCCTTGGTCATGGTGTTTAAAATTTAAAAATAACAGAAAATACAAACCTGAGAGAAGCTCCCACAATCATGTGTCTAAGTTTTTGACTCATAAATCTGAATATTGGATATTTATGTTTTGGTGGAAACTAAATAATTGTTGCAACAAAGGGTATATAGGTGCATAAGGTGGTGTTTTAATGTCTTATCCTAAAAAACTAAGTATTGTGGGGTGCATAAGGTGGTGTTTTGAAGTCTTATCCTAAAAGCCAAGTATTGTGGAATTGTAGCAATTAGGGAAAGGATAGTTTTATTTTATTTTATTTTTATTTTTAAATTGTTTCAGTTCATAGAGGTATAAGGTGTAACATGGGTGCATCAGTAACCTGATATTTCTTCTTTTTGTCTTTGCAAAGAGAATTTAATTTCTGACATAGGTAAAACTAACACCAAGAAATTATAAAGAATGGAACATAAACATTGAAAGCACCCCAATATTTAAAGATGGTTGAGACAAAGCCAACACCTTCTTTTGATGCCGTGATGTTGGCACACTTCAACAAAAAGATTAGATGGCTTTGGCTTTGATAAGATCTACATGTTCACCATATTAGCTCTCAAAACTGTGGTACCTCTCCTCTAGTGCCATTACTCAAGATGAGACAAGGGGAACAATTTATTTCAGGCAGAAAGATTAACACATTAACAAGGAGAGGCAGTTTTGGACCAATGCATAGGATTAGGGCAAGTTCTATTTTTCTTCAGGCTCCACAGAACCTAGTGGGGTATATCCCTTGAGGCCTTCTAATAGGACAGAAATTGGAACTAGGATTTTACTACCATCCCCAAATGATAGTCAGGAGCAAGCCTGCTAGACCTCACTAATAACAGATACAAACAAGCATGCCTGTGCACCTAAGGATGTAGAATGAATAATATCACACAAGACGAGTCTCGAAACATTTTATACTGCATACACATCTTGTATCTCATCATACGACCCTCTAGAGATTTTTTTGACACTAGCTTGCTAAAGTGCTTATTATTGAAGCTATGAGTCGCAATGATGAGCAGGATTCTGGCATGCATAAAACCATTGAGCATCTGATTCAAGCATGGATCCTTTAAGATATGGCAGAAGTGAAATGCTGATTTGTGCATGTAGGCAAGACAGGAAACTAAGCTACAATAGAAATAGAAAGAAATGTTCTTAAATGAAAATCATTGAAATCTTAGTCAACCTGTCCGGTTCCAAATTCATTGGGTAACTATGTTTCAACATCAAGAAGGAAAGATAGCCATATGGGACTGTAAAGAATCATAAAAACAGGGAAATTTTAGATAATTACACATGATACTCCATCTCCGACCAACAATGCCTCACATTTAATAAAGAGAAGACATCACAAAGAGTTTGCAGTGCTTCATAATGTTGCAACATAATCATATTTTCATTACACCAGGACGACAAGTATGGCAAGAGAGGATCTTTTTTGAACATCCTTTTGAAGTATCACAACTTGCCATGTAGACATTTGACAATGAAATCACCCAGCCTGGATGTTCAAACTTGGTTGTTGCTCAATGTCTCCATGGAGACATTTGACAATGAAATCACCCAGCCTTGATGTTCAAACTTGGTTGTAGCTTTATGTCTCCATAGAGACATTTGACAATGAAATCACCCAGCCTTGATGCTCAAACTTGGTTGTAGCTCCATTTCTCCATGGAGGCATTTGACAATAAAATCACCAATGAGAATGTTCAAACTTGGTTGTAGCTCAATATCATCTTGGCAAGATTTCAGGGAGTGTACATGTCCACCCCGTTCCATTTTGAGCATTGATGGCACTTCAAAAGTGCATGGGAGGTAGGTGGCATGGTGGGTATGAGCACATGGAACCTACAAAAGCTCATGCTTGAATGGTGCATGGAGGTGAAAATCATATTTTAGGCCCACTTGTTGGGATTTCAAGAAACCATGTACTAATATGCCAAAGAGGATCAAGAAATAGGAATTGTGAATTGAGACTTTGGATGCGGCATGATGATTTTACACTAGGGGGATGTGTAATGTCCCCTTCTGCATGATGGTGAAATCGGGCGATTTTTCCTAGCTTCTCTTATTCTTGGAAGTTAGGAAATAAAATAAATAATAAGGGAATGACGTGAATAATTAAATAAAAGAGCAAAAACCTAGAGCCACTCATTTGCATTTAATTATACACTTATTATCATTAACAAGGGGATCAATATAAGTGAAAACATTTCCCTTCCTAGGCGAATTACCCTTGGTGGGTATATTAATTAATAAGGTGGCAAATTATATTTGCAAGCTCATGCCAAACTTCGCGAGGCAGCCAATAGCTTTTTTGTAAGCTATATAAATTAAGTACAATAGCCTTCAAGGATTATTATCAATCAATCAAAGTTATTCAAATTTGGTTTTGCAAGTTTAATCCCTAGCTTTTCAAGACGGAAAAAGAAGATGACGTGGATTAATATATGGTCTATACAGTTGTGAGCTTTTCCTCTCTTCCTAGGAGAAAAAGAAGATGACTTGGATTAATATTGATTCTTTATTTCTTTGAAAAACCAAATGTTTGAATGGGTGCGATAAATATTATGCAAATTATAGTGATACGATGGAGTTATGTTCCCTATTTACAAGAGTGAAGGCATGCACTGTCAGTGTCCAATTTCTGGTGGTCAGCATTTGAATTTTTACTGCAGTAAGTTTGCTCAGAAAATGCAGTTCCTTCTTGTTGTAGTAATATAGTGGTTTATATGAACCTTGTGACACTTTTTATTTGGTGTTTTCTGACTTGAAAAATATGGTTGTTCTTGGCTTGACACATAAATTTGGTTAAGATGCCTTATGAGGTAACTGGACTCATGAACAATTGTTATAACTTACAACGTAAATTTCAGCTCTTGTGATTTATGGACTAGGTTTTTTTTTGCTGAAGGTTATTAATAGTTTGGCTCAACTTGTAGTATTCTTTTAGCAATATTTTCTGGATAATTTTTTAATCAGCATTTTACAACATGTCTGTGTAAGTGGATTTGTACAGTTAATTGGATACAAAAAAATTGTCTTATATTTTTTGATCGGGAAAATATGTTTTCACTTAGCTTTAGATCAGTTTGGACATGCATTATGAAGGCCCTTGTGTGTAATTACCTAAACTTCTACTGCCAGTTATTGCTTGATGATCATGAGTACATCAAAGTATTTTTCTTTTTCGTGTTTCTACCTGAATTCTAACAAGGTTGTATTCCTATTCTGCAAGAGTTTGACATTCATGTAGGGTTAATCACAAAAAATATTCAATAGTACATAGTTATTAATTTATTAGTGCACATAAAATTGAATTTTAAACACAAAATAGAATTGAAGCATAAAACACATTAAATATGTTGCCTTTATATCATTCCTTCTGCTTAGCACAGATACTGATAACAGAATAACTCTTTCTAAATGGTATGTTATATGGGCTATATTTTTTAATATACAATCTCTATTTATATTTTGTTTTTAATTGAACTGCAGGGTGATTCCCTGTCGTCAAATTCAGCCAGAAGCTTATAGACTTTATCTGGAACTTCTTGGTAGATATTCATTTTCCTTTGCTTTGACAAATACAACTTCCAATAGTAAGAAGTAAGTGCAATTTCAAACTTAAGCACTCTTTGATAGCAACATAAAACCACAATTTGTTCTTTAGTTTTAATCATTTTTAGTGAAAAAGAAAGATAAACTTCACAGATAGACAGGAGGTACAATATAGTTTGCGTTTGATACTATCCTATTTCAATGGTTGAAGAGAAATCGGTAAAGTATACTATTAAGTCCATTTGTGTGGTTTACCTTTTTTTTCATTGTTTTTCTTTCCTATCTCGCTCATCCCATTTTATAACTTCTCCATGTTTGTCTTGCTCAAGTCAATTAATTTATCTCATTTTCTTTAATTAACTTTTCATTGTAAAGCTGAACGAAACAAGCTAAAATCGTTGACATAAGGCATCACAAAAACCTGAGTCCAGTCTCAACAGTATTCAATCTCATTAAGGAAAGGATAACACCAAATAATAAATGGAAAGTTGGTTCGATACAAAGTAAATGTTAGAAGAATTTACAGAATCAACAAAGTATTTAATAAACTCTTTCATTTTTAAATATGAATATTGATTGAAACCCTTACTTTATCACAAATTAGTATCTTGTAGAGTTTAATTGTTCTAATCTGAACTATATTTTTTTAAGAAAAATATTTTCAACTTATGCTCTATTAAGGAGACACAATTTTGAGTGGTTTAAACTTTAAAGTATACATCATATGCCAAGTAAAATGTTACAAATGAACATACGAATTTTAAAAAAAAAAAAACATTAGATATTTCATCATCAAAGATCTTAATATATATATATATATATATATATATATATCTCACAAGTCTTATGTATATTGTTTTTCTGAAACATTTTGTTTATAACACTCATGAGCATCAAACTGTGAAGCTTTTTTGGGACAGTAATTGTGCAATCAAATATTGAGCAAGTAAAAGAACAAAAATCATTCACTCAGACAATTGATATGAATTTTCCTTGGAGAAATTAAATAGCAGAAAAGTCTAGCTACTTGGGGCTGTTCCTCCTTATGCCAACTAATTCGGCAAGAATTACAAGACATTTGCTTTTGTGGAGCCTCTAGGAACACTTCAAGACTATCCAATTCTCTTACAAGCTTTCCCTTTTATGAAACTCAAACAACTTGAAATGATAATTGAATTACAAAGGAGAGGAATACTCCTTAAATAAGTGATTACAAAAGAATTTTTCATAATGGAAATGATGAAGAACTGAATGTTAGAGTCTGAAAAGATGAATAGCCTAGAAATATTAGTGCAAACAATTAGAAATAAAATTGTGAGTGTAAATGATACCATATTAAAATAACAACACAGAGTTAGCCTCCACGAAAATGAAGTGACTTTCTTTCAATGAAGGGTTCGGTGAAGATGTCTTCAATCTAATCTGATGTCGGACAGTGCCTGGGATCAATGATATGCTCATGAATCAGCAACTGAATATAGTGCATGTGGATCTCAATGTATTTGGTCCTGTAATGATGGATCAAATTGAGAGAGATTTGTATGACATTCTAGTTATCAGAAAAGATGATTGTAGGCTTCCAAAAAGCAATGCCAAAATGAGCGAGAATGTTCTGAAGCTGAATAGTCTCAGTAGAAACATTAATTGCTACTTGACACTTAGCCTCTATAGATGAAGGAACAATTGTAGTCTACTCTTTGCTCGACCAACAAATTGGACCACTTATGATCTTGAGAATCACCTGCCCAATCTGAATCTATGTATCCCACCAAGTCAAAATTCATGCTCGTTGTATAGTAAATCTATTACTGTGAGTATTTTGAATTTAGTGAAGAATCCTCCTAGTTGATTTCTAGTGCAGCTCATGGGGCTCCTGCATGAATTGAGAGACTATGCCTATAGCGCACGAAATGTCAATTTTCATGTGAGTCAAGTATATGAGACTACCAACAAGCTGTCAATACAAAGTGCCATCCACTAAAGGTGAAGAACACTTAGCTTCGAGTTTGACAGGCTAACAGTTAGCCATGCTAAAATATAGAGAGCATATCAAGAGCATACTTAGGTTGTGTAGGAAATATTCCTGAAGAAGACTGAGTGATCTCAATCCCAAAGAAGTAGCGCAAAAGGCCTAAGTAGACATCAATTAATGATCTTGAAGGGCAGTTTTCACTGCTTGAATGGGTGGATGAATGACTCCTTTGTGGCTTTTTGGAAAGATCAATGACATGTATGCTGAGATGAATAATAAATAATATTATTTATTATTCATCTCAACAGTCATTTCATAAATTATTATATTAAACTTTAAATGAAAGATAAGGAACATTTTGTATTGTCCTAGAGGGATGACTTCATACTGTCCTGGAGGGACAACTTCATACTGCCCACAAGGGATGACTTGAGTTAATTTTATGAGAAATAATTTCTTGCCGATTCTGGTCGGCCCTTTCCATTGAAGTTGAGGATGTCTTCACACATATATATATGTGTCTTGTGGTGCAAATTATCCAAGGCATCGAAGACATAACATGCTAAGGAAATTCATACTTCAAGCAGACCTATTCAGACCTGATTTACAACAGTCATACATTACATATGAAGTTAATCATTTCGCATTCATTATAGAAGGAAATCTGGAGCAGTCTACTGGATGATCATTGAGGACAAATTCAAGGAGAATTGGACAGCATAAACCAGGTACTATCTCTTCATGTCTTTGTCAATACCTTATTATGTTTGGTTTTAAAAGAACACCTATAGATTGCAAACCCTAGGTAGAAATCTGAAAATAATAACATCCTTGTGATTAACAAGTCATGAACATAGAGAACCAAAAAGGTGAGAGTATCACCTTGCTGCGATTTGTAGACATCCAGATTAGAATGGCAATGAGTGAATCCAATTGTTAGACGGAAGGAGTCCATCTTGGCGCCTGTTTAAGGCCACAAGAGGCTTCTCAAGATGACAAACAAGTGAAGGATTTTGAATGATCCCCCAATGGCTGCTCCATGTATATTTTCTCTTGAAAGTTACCATGATGAAATGTAATCTTCACATCCATTTGATGAACTTCCCATCTATGAGCTGCAGTAATAGCAAGGGCAAGTTGGATGGAATTCATTTTTGTGAATGGTGTAAAAGTCTCAAAGTAGTCAATCCCATGAACTTGGGAGACTCCTTTGGCAACCAAGTGAGCCTTATGTTTATCAATCGACCCATTTGTGGCAAATTTTGTCCAATCAACTCACTTGCGTTCAACAACTTTTCTTCCCTTAGGAAGAGGGACATGATCCCAAGTATGTTTCGTCTCAAAGGAATTGAACTTTTCTTGCATAGATGTATTCTGTTGGGGCAAATTTAAAACTTCCCAAAAGGATTGTGGATCGAAAGTTGAAGAAATGAAGTGATGTGGGGGCTGCTGAAATTGTGACGTTGTTCTTCTAGCATTTGAAAGATCAATCCAGTCTCCCACTGACTCTAGTGTTTGACAAGCCTAAAATGGTCTTGAAACTAGAGACTCTAGAGGAGAATCATCATCCTCTGAATGATGCCCATGGGAGGAATGGGAATTCTCATCATCATTGTCATCTTCTGAAGTGGGGAAAGATGAATCTCATTTGAAGCAGGAGGATTAAGATCCTCATAAGAATATATCATCATGATATAGTGGTTCCAATGTGATAGTTGATGGAGAAGTAATAGGGGAAGAGCTAGCATGACTTTCCTCACAATGAACACTCCTCTCAATGTAATGTCCCCTCCTTAGGCAGGTCTATTTGGCAGTTGTGGTTGGCGTGTTATTTGGTTCACGTAGGCCAGCAGATGTGAGCTTATGGAGACATCTCAGGGCTTTGTGAGCCAGTTTGGCCAAGTTGGGATAGTCTCCTAGGTTTTAGGAGGAATCCCTATTTTTTAGGGATGGTCTGTGAGTTGACCGAGACCACTAGGAGATCTCTGGGATCAACTTGGAAACTTTTGGCATAGTTCCTATTTTTAGGAGAATTCGTAAATTCTAGGAAGGGACTATCAGTTAGCTCGCGGTGATTAGACAACAATAGTGGACAGGCATCATTAGTCAAAACTCAGATCGGGGTCTAGATGAGTGAGCTACGAATAATTTGGAAATAATTTAATTATCTCCTAAGTTAGTCTTGATAGATTAATAAGAAAAGTGATTATTACAATCACTTTATGATATAATAATCTATTTAAATAATTGGCCCAAGTCCCTAGGCCATAAAATAAAATTATAACTTAAAAGGGGGCCACTTTGTCATGATGACTAATGGGCTGAGGCTTGATTTCCTAGGTGAGGATTTATTGGAATAAAACATTTTTTAATGATTATTAAAGTAATATGATCAAACTCTAAGAGGTTCAATTCTCTTTGGAGGGAAAACAAAAAGAATAAAGGAGGAAAATGAAGAAAGAAGGAACCATTCTAGGTTATTTGCAAAAACTAAGTTTGGAGATGGAGCTTTGAGAAGGAGCTTGCAGCCATATTTGTCCTCTGAAAATGAAATCTCTCAAAAGATTGAAGATCTATAGGTGCGAGATATCATCCAAGGGTTTTCATATGCACAGATCAGATCAATTCTTGCAGTGATAATCATTTTATGGGAGTTTTAAGTACAAATTGGTGGAATCAGAGAAAGTTAATTTCCAGTTTGCAGATCAGAGCATAAATTGGTGTTTTTTTAATCTTTTTGGTCTCCTGGAGCTAGGCTTACAGCCTAGGGTTTTTACCAGCAGGCCCCGGTCTTGGTGTGAGCCTTGATTGAAACAGATCAGACCTAAAGGTATCATTGGGAGGGCTGAAAATTGCAAATTACCAGGGGGCAGGTTATCAGCAGCAGTTCACAGGTTGTATATACAGCATTTCCATCCATACACCAGCATTAGATATCCTTCCACCTCAGATCTGGACGTCTGAAACAAGCAGCAGACCCCTACAAGCGAAAAATCAGATATAATTATATTGGTGGTTCAGTTCTTGAGCATTGGGAATGAGTAGGATTGGCTGCATCAAATTTAATGTGAACATTTATATGCCTGGTATGGACCGAGCAAGTTTATTGATTGAAATAAAATCAATTTACATTTTCTTGCTGGGTGTTAGGAACAGATTCTTCATTGTCAATACTGTTTATTTGTTGTGCATTGCAGATCCTTATTTCAAAGGGGAAAAACTAAAAAAACAAAAAAACCTTCAAAAACAAAAAAATCAGAATAAGCATAAAACCACAAAAAAATGAGACTTCTTCATACGATGGTCAGAGACATTTTGAAAATATTGAAAACAGAATTGAAAACAAAAAACCATCCTGGGGGTTGCCTACTACACTTAATGAAAAACTCATGAGTGGTAGGATCTAGAAGCCTGTAGCCTTTGACATCATCTAGGCATCCAACAAATATGCAAGGCTTGCTCTGTGAATCCATGGCCTTGCATTTCTCTGCTGGAATGTGGGCTCATGCATGAGAACCAAATACTCAAAAGTGCTTAACTGAGGATTTTCAACCAGTCCAAGCTTCAAAGGAAGTGACTCCCTTCACAACTTTGTGAGGAACTCGCTTCTGGTCATGAGACACAGTTAATGGCCTCTGCCCAACACGGTGGTGTCAAAGATTTAGAGTGTATCATACAGTTGGCCATTTCTTTTAAGGATTGATTCTTCCATTCTGCAACTCCGTTTTGCTGAGGACTGTAGGGAACTGTATGTTGCAAGTCAATGCCCTCTGAAGTACAAAACTATTCAAACCTGCTGTTGCAATGTCCCCTTTCTGAAATAGGATTTAATAATAATTAATAATTAAGAAAATTAAAATATAAATAAATAAATAATAAATAATAATACAATATAATTATAAGCTTGTTAAGTTTAATGGAATGTCAAGGGGCATGTAGTGAAGAGTTGTGACTCCCTCAACATAAGATATAAGACGGAGAAGATTTCATTTGAAAGGTGACATGGATGGAGCAAGGGAAATTGGATAATGAAATATGGCATAATAAGGTTGGAATTGGAGAAGAATTCAGAAATGAACCTGAAGTAGAAGTGAAAGCAGCAATTAAGTTTAGTTAAGGAGCAATTAAAAAATGGAAGAGACACCACTATTGGGAAGATATATTAAGAAGTTGTAGAGTGCATTTGAGGGGGAGCAAGAGTTTATATTAGACTTACATTTGCAGATCTACAATGGAGAAAAAAATGGAAGATCATCAAAGAAAAGTTGAAGCCATAATTGTAATAAGAATTTATAGCAGAATTGTATGGAGAGTATATGCAGATATAAAGGAGGAATATATGCAGATATAAAAGAATATGCTGATGCAAATTGAGAAGGAAAGTCTATGCAGACTTAAAGGAGAAGTATAAAGAGAAGACATAGTTTGAAGGTGTGAATCGAGAAATAATTAATGGAGAAGGAAGAATAAGGAAGTGACTTCTTCAAAAGGCAAAGGGTTGTAATGCTGAAGGGTTGTGACTCTTTCAAAAATGTGGTAGTTATGAAAGGTTATGACTCTTTCAAAGGGCATAAAGGATGAAGGGTTGTGACTCTCTTGAAAGGTTGTAATAATGAAAGGTTGCGACTCTCTCATCATGAAGATATAAATAGGAGGGAGAGTCATTTATTGAAGGCATGGAAGAAGAGATCATCATAAGGAAGGTTTTCATAGTAAGTTCTTTTCTGAGATATAGGATAGTTCTGATTTGCATAAAAGGAGCATAGGAATTAAGGAAGGATTGATGGAAGGAGAAGAAGAAAGGGGAAGAGAATAAGGAAGTAACTTCCAAAGGGGCAGCAATGATTGAAGGTTGTGACTTTTTAAAGGGTGGTAATTGTGAAAGGGTGTGAAATGACCCTACTTATCTTCTAGTGACAAAGAGAAACCAACATTAACAAAGTTAATAATTATAGCATATTAGATTTCAATATTTATTCTAATCAAGAGTTAAGATGATTATTTATCATGTTTAGATAGTGTCAATCGTTAGAACTTTGATGGTTAGCGTAAGGGCCAAGACGACTCAAGGAGTTCTAAGTAGAACCTGGACCGTAATCCACGTTTTCTCTTTAACTGAACCCCCCCTTGGGTGCTTTCCCTCCCTAACTCATCTCATCTTACGAAGGAGATGATTGTAGTTGTCAAGTCTTGGGTGGTTAGCGTAAGGGACAAGAGTACCTAAAGGGCTCTTAGGCAGAACTTGGATCATATCCACGTATTCTCCTTATCTGTGGCCCCTTAGGTGCTTTACCTCCCTAACTCACCTTTGGCTTAAGGAACATGTCTTAAATATATTTATTCCATATGATTATTATTCATATATATATATATATATATATATATTAAATCAGTCCATATATATAACTCATATATATTTCGAATATATCATTAGATCTGTTAGATATATGCATCTATATATAGATGATTCTGGCTCTTTATTCTTTTATAGATATATATATATATTATGCATTATATATGTGTATATTCACACCTGAAATATAACATAAATATATATATATATAGTTCTGATTATTATTACATATATACATCACAATATAAGTGATTCTGTTTACATCATTATATATATTACATATAAATACATACAGTATAATATAAATAATTCTGATTATATCACTATATATATATAGAAAAGTCCATATGTGGATACCTTTCCCGTGATAGAATATACAACATTAACTTCATAAACAATTCCCTGCATACCTGTTTCCTGATACTGATAATGGGTATTGATAGATATATTGTTAATCTCTGATTTCTTTATCAGAATTAATAATTCCCTTATCACCTCTATCTATGGTCCTATTTTCTTATTCCTCCTCTTGACTTAGCCATGTAAGTGTTGAATGGGACGGAATTAGTCATGTAACCTTAGCCACATAAATTGCTGTTCATAAGGCTCTTTGAGTGCTGCAAGTAATAAGTGTGGATACGAATAACTCTGGTCAATTCCTTCAAATACCATCGTTGTCTTTCCTGTTCGATGCCCCCAATCTCCCGGTCTAGACTTATCTTTATATCCTGTGCGTGTGAGAGGGGAGACATCTCTTTGTCTCTAATAGTCACGACCCCTTGTTGTCGTGTAAGACTTGGTCATAAACCGTTTCATGGAATGGTTGACAGTCTTATAATATTGTTTGAATATTAATGATTAGTTTTAACAATTATTATCGATTGAAGTATTACTGACTTGATTTATATTTAATATTACATTAATAATATTTGAACATTGATTGATATTTTTTGATTATATTATTAATATTGATTAATATTGATAACTAATACTTATTGATTTATAACATTAGTATCATTGATTTATATATATAATTAAGATGATTTCTTATTTTATATATATATATATATATATATATATATATATATATATATATATATATATATATATATATATGATTAAATATTCAATTAATAAGATTGATGTTTTGATTACTTTATTCTTTTAATTTATTAACCTGTTTATTTATTTATTAAATACCTATTACATATAAGGGATATTACACTCCTACCCTCCCAAAATTGCTTGTCCTCAAGCAATTACATGTTTCCTCATTATTTAGTAACTTTAAGACAAGTTTCTCTTTTTTCCATAAATGATCTTAGGCTATCTTGTTGTCCATCAAATTGGCCAAAATCTTATTTGTATGATAGTATGTCTCAGATTTATCTATCTTAAATTATTCTATTATTCTAGATAAACCATGTAGAATCATATCAAGAGTATATACTTGAAAATATATGCCTGAATATGTGAAGACACAAAGCAAACACATTAATGCATGAATACACAAAGCATACACATTGAAGGCACAAGTATATACACACATTGATGTAGGAAGAAACGAAGCATCCATATTGAAGACACAAAGTATACACACTATATAATATATACATCCCCTTTAAGTTCAATTATTATTAACTTCAATTCTGAAGTCCTACATTTCATATTAAATAATTTAATTTCATATGCTAGCTATATTTCTTGTTGCTAAGCTTGATCTGATATCACTTTGTTCTAAGGAGAGAGGAGGTCTGAATACAATCCAAGGCGCTTAGAGACCACTTGATAGATTCCCTCAAAGTTTACAGATCCAAGCCCTTAAGCCTTTCTTGGTACGATGCCCTCAAGGGGTCGCTGATCCCCACCCTATTTTGGGAACTATCCTTTTGGAATTTAGACCGCCATTCCTTGAATTGCTTCATCCTTCCTTCTTAATTACTAAGGTAATATGAAGATCTTAGCCTTGCTTTTATAATATATATATTTAAATATTTGAATATAGATTCATCACGTATTCAACCATGTTTTCAGGCTTTTAGCATTACCTGTATATAACAATATGATATCTTGATTGACTAAAATGATTCATTAATTTGTATTTACCCTACATGATGGCAAGATTATGCTCTGATACCATTGAAATGACCCTACTTATCTTCTAGTGACAAAGAGAAACCAACATTAATAAAGTTAATAATTATAGCATATTAGATTTCAATATTTATTCTAATCAAGAGTTAAGATGATTATTTATCATGTTTAGATAGTGTCAATCGTTAGAACTTTGATGGTTAGCGTAAGGACCAAGATGACTCAAGGAGTTCTAAGTAGAACCTGGACCGTAATCCACGTATTCTCTTTAACTGAACCCCCCCTTGGGTGCTTTCCCTCCCTAACTCATCTCATCTTACGAAGGAGATGATTGTAGTTGTCAAGTCTTGGGTGGTTAGCATAAGGGACAAGAGTACCTAAAGGGGTCTTAGGCAGAACCTGGATCATATCCATGTATTCTCCTTATCCGTGGCCCCTTAGGTGCTTTACCTCCCTACCTCACCTTTGGCTTAAGGAACATGTCTTAATATATTTATTCCATATGATTATTATTCATATATATATATATATTAAATCAGTCCATATATATAACTCATATATATTTCAGATATATCATTAGATCTGTCAGATATATGCATCTATATATAGATGATTCTGGCTCTTTATTCTTTTATATATATATATATATATATATATATATATATATATATATATATATATATATATATATATATTATGCATTATATATGTGTATATTCACACCTGAAATATAACATAAATATATATATATATATAGTTGTGATTATTATTACATATATACATCACAATATAAGTGATTCTGTTTACATCATTATATATATTACATATAAATACATACAGTATAATATAAATAATTCTGATTATATCACAATATATATATATATATATATAGAAAAGTCCATGTGTGGATACCTTTCCCGTGATAGAATATACAACATTAACTTCATAAACAATTCCCTGCATACCCGTTTCCTGATACTGATAATGGGTATTGATAGATATATTGTTAATCTCCGATTTCTTTATCAGAAATAATAATTCCCTTATCACCTCTATCTATGGTCCTATTTTCTTATTCCTCCTCTTGACCTAGCCACATAAGTGTTGAATGGGACGGAATTAGTCATGTAACCTTAGCCACATAAATTGCTGTTCATAAGGCTCTTTGAGTGCTGCAAGTAATAAGTGTGGATACGAATAACTCTGGTCAATTCCTTCAAATACCATCGTTGTCTTTCCTGTTCGATGCCCCCAATCTCCCGGTCCAGACTTATCTTTATATCCTGTGCGTGTGAGAGGGGAGACATCTCTTCGTCTCTAATAGTCACGACCCCTTGTTGTCGTGTAAGACGTGGTCATAAACCGTTTCATGGAATGGTTGACAGTCTTATAATATTGTTTGAATATTAATGATTAGTTTTAACAATCATTATCGGTTGAAGTATTACTGACTTGATTTATATTTAATATTACATTAATAATATTTGAACATTGATTGATATTTATTGATTATATTATTAATATTGATTAATATTATTAGTATTGATTAATATTATTCATTAATTTGATTAATATTGATAACTAATACTTATTGATTTATAACATTAGTATCATTGATTTATATATATAATTAAGATGATTTCTAATTTAATATATTATAGATATATATATATATATATATATATGATTAAATATTCAATTAATAAGATTGATGTCTGATTACTATATTCTTTTAATTTATTAACCTGTTTATTTATTTATTAAATACCTATTACATATAAGGGATATTACAGGGTGTGACCATTGAAGGGGCAGATATGGTGAAGAGATGTGACTCTTCCTCACATTGAAAGGTATAAAGAGGAGAAGATTTTATTTGAAGAGGGCATCCAAGGGAGATAAAGTTGGGGAATGATATATTATTATCAAAGACACAATGGAAAGTGGTGACTAAATTCTTATGAAAGGTGGTGACCCTTTCACCAATAATGTATAAAGGAGAAATCATTCCAAGTATTCAAGGATCATTTGTTGATCATCACTCACCAATACATCAAATCAGTACTGAATCATCACTCCTCAATCTATGAATTCCACATTCAATCAATCATCATTCACAAACATATCAAATCAAAGGAAGTCATTCTATAATTCATCAAACATCAATTGGGAATCAAGCAAACAAACATGCCATCAATTCTTCAATTACTAAAATCAGTCTATATATTAACCATATAATCATCAGCAGGAGGAGAAAGAAGGAAAAGTACAGACAACAATCATAAGAATAGATATATAACAATTCATATTTATCTGTGATATTTGCTATGAGTATCTGATGTTTATTCATGACATATTATTTATGATTGCTCACCACTAAGTGCATACAATTAATGCTTGTGACTGCTTATATTACTCATAACATACATCCATATAGTGGCATCCTTCTTAGATGAAATGCATTATTTTTTTACTTTCAGATGTATTTCTAATTCATTATCTATGATCGGGTCTAATATATGGACGTATGGAATTTGTGACTGGAATGTGTATTTAATTACTGTAACAAGCCATGGTATTGGAAATGAGGTAGTCATAGTTTTGAAACTGGTGATGAGGTCGCCTTTTAAGCACAAGGTGCCTTTGGGCTTAGGAGGGGGGCCTTTCAGGGGCACCCTGGTATATATTCCTTATGACCTTTACCATGGTGAACAAATGCATTAGGATGCAAAATCATTGGAGACGAGGTAGAAGTGACAAGGATGAGGAAAATGGTGATAGGACACCACACTAGGCACGCCACCTCATTTGTATGGCAAGGGGCACATGAGGCCAAGAGAGATGGTATATTTTCTCTCGGGCCTAGGGCTGGGGGTCTCTTGGGCACCTCATCAAATCACCCTACCTTATTACCTCCATGATTGAGATATCTTAAATCTGATTTAAGTAATCTATTACTTTGATACATATCTATTTCTAATGCAAGAATGTCTAATTATGAATTATGATTAGATAGAAAAGGTATCCCTAAACCCTACTTGACCTTATTGTAATCTAGGGAAAACTTGAATACTGATAATTAGGGGACATTACAATTGTTGACATTTCCCCCCTTGCCCCCGCACCCATTATCTATACGCAGAAATTTGATAGAAATGCTTTGAAGTCAAAGAATGAATTAAAGGCTTTAGACTTTTGTTTGAGAAAATATTGAAGTGTATCTAAAAAAATCATCAAAAAGGTCAAAATATATTGGGCTTTACTAAAAGATGGATGTAGAAATAATCCAACCAAATCACTATGTAAGAACTCCAATAATTGTGAAGCTCTCCAAGCTTTGCCTTTGTCAAATTTCTCGTCTGGATGCTTGCCAAGAATGCATCTTGAAAAACACCATTAGAAAAGCAAATTGGAGGCAATCCTGTAACCATGTAATGCTGACTGAGTTGTTCCAAGTTGTGTTAGTTTAAGTGGCCAAACCTCTAATGCCACAAGTTACTTCATTTGAATGATTGAGCAAAATAGATGGAGGATTAGGAACAAAATGATAAAACAAATAAAGTTGTGACCGATGATTTGCTATCTCAACCGCAACTGTAGAATCATTGTGCAACTCACAAATCACCATTGAATTAGGAGAGAACTCAACTCGCTTGCTTGAACTTGTGTGAGCGATCTGATATAGCGATAGGCGATTAGTTGATAATGAGGGCACACAAAGAACGTCATGGAATTTGCCATCCCCCACATCAGTAGACCCTCTCCAACACACCTCAATAGGATTGTTATCACCCATCAAAATAGAAGGCATTAAAGATGACTCCAAGGTTGTAAGTTCATCCTTTGATGAAGCCATGTGATGCGAGACACCTGAATCAAGAGCCCAAGTGGATGGCTGTGAAGCAAATGCTACAAGGGCCTTGCCCTTTGCTGTCCTCTAGTTTTCTTTAGCCTTGATAGACCCCTCATTTGATCTTTGTTTTACTTATAGCATCGATCAAATAAATTCATTTTGTGTATATCAATTAAAGAAATAATAATGAAGTATCGATTATATTAGAGACACACACACACACACACACATATATATATATTAATATATGTTAATATATATATGATTCACATCATGCTTTATATTCTCTATTAAACCCGATTGCAATAATGAAGAATAATCGACCAACCCGATTGTTTACTAATCGGTGTTGACCAAATATATTAAACCATAATTGGTATTTAGTTTGCGTCAACCCGATTTACATTGAATCGGTATTATGTTTGAAATGGTGCCAGCCGATAGACATATCAGTATCCTTTGCCATTGGTTGTGACTATTAAGTCACGCCTAAGATAGGTGTGACTCCTCAAGGAGTCAAGGTTATCATAGACTTGACTCATCATTGCACCATGCTAATATAAAGGTGGCATGGCTGTTCAGTATAATGCACCGAAATCAATAAGTGCAGCATACTGTAAACAGTAAACACAACAGCGAATATATATTTCATACAAGTCATTACTTCTTCTTACATTCCAGTCTCAGATTTCTGCAATAAACATTAGCACAGTTAGAAACATATAAATATATAATCAACATTGCATATTCAATTTAAAATTGATACTTGAACAATAAGTTTGCATAGATTTAACATGGTATCAGAGCACTGGTAAAGGAAGATGCAAGAAGCTCTCAAACTTGAGAAATTCAATATCAATTATTAAATTATTATATATCACATTTCTATGGCAAGTGCTATCAGATTCGAGGATAGACTTGAAGGAGGAAACAACTTCTTGTCATGGAAATTTCTAATCAGAATGATTCTAAAAGAAAACAAAGTTGAGACTTTTATAAAAGAAGAGCCTCAAAATGATCCTGAAAAATCAATATGGATTGAAGGAAATGAAAAGGCTATGAAGATTATTGTTGATGGTGTTAGAGACCATATAGTGCCAATCCTAATGAAATATGAGACTGCCTACCACATGTTTAAATCACTCGAAAGAACATATGAAATAAACAATGCTAGCAGAACCCTAGCCCTAAAAAGAGAGATTAATCATAAGTATGAATAAAGGAAAATCCATTAATTCATACTTTATGAGAATATCTGCTCTAAGGGATGAATTAACAACACTTGGATATGAAATTCAGAGCAAAGAACTGACTCTCATTGCACTAGATGGCCTACCAAGCACTTGGGAAACCTTTGTTCAAGGCATTAGTGCAAGATCTAAATATCCCAACTTCGATCGACTAAGGTCTGATTGTCTTCAAGAAGAATCAAGACAACAAGAATGGGATCAAACAAAAGAACATAGATGAAGAACTACATGTGTTAAATGTAAACTCTCACAAGAAAGGAAAGAAGAAACACTTTAAGAAGAGGAAGGACCGTCATGAAAAGGGTTCATCTAAGAGAGATGTTTCTCATGTTCAATGTTTCAGATGTGATCAATATGGACATTATGCAGCTAGATGCCCAGATAGAATTAAACAACAAGCTACATTAGCCAAAGTGAAAAGAAATAAAAAGGAGCATGATTCAGAGAAACACGCATTCTACTTTGCCCTCTCTAATCAAGTATCCAACAAATCTAATACCTGGATTATAGACAGTGGATCATCAAGACACATCACTGGATACAAAGAACTATTGGACTCTATGATAGAAGAAATTGATGAAGAGGTAACCATCGGAGATTACTCAGCACATCTAGTAAAAGGTGTCGAGACTTGCACCATTAAATTGAAGTCAGGAATGTCTATCCAACTCACTGGAGTTCTTTTCGTTCCAGGCATCAAAAGTATTGAGTTTTCTAGATCGCTGCAAATGTAATAGCACTGCCATGATTGTTTTTGGTATGTATTTTCCAAATGCAACAATCTCTTGTACTTATAATGAGAATGAGCCAAGAAGAGACATGTCCCTCTAAAGGGACATGTCTATTTATTATTGTAATTAATATAATTAATACAATTATGATTATATATATATATATATATATATATATCTTTAGTATTATATTAATAATATTAATATTTATTTTCTCAATTTAACTATTTAGTTATTATGAGAATAATTATAATCTAACTTTATATATATACAATAAATCATTTCTCATAATAATCATGTAGTCAATATTATTTATCTGACTGATGCTACAAACATCAACACTCCCTCTTAGCTAGGGAGGATAAATCAATCCAATGTCAACACTTATGATTCTCACCATAGCTACACAAAAATTGTTACAATAACTAACACTCCCTCTTAACTAGAGAGGATAGTCAGTTTATCACAATATATATATAGTGAGTACTTGTGGAATATCAAGTCCATGATATTCACCAAGTATCAAGTCCATGATATTCACCAAGTACTCAATGTGAGTATAATAATCATTTTATATGTTCATATCATTTTACTGATATTAAGAGTAATGGTTCTCGAGTATCAAGTCTCATGATACTTCACCGATTACTTAGGGCAATGGCCTATAGAATACAACTCACAAATAGTCACCAATTGCCCAAAGTGATTATCAAGAGCATTTGCCTCCTGAATATCAAGTCACATGATGTTCACTATAGCTCATAAATATCCATGGTATGTCTAATGATAATACGTCTCATGATGGTTGTCATATGGATACTAAGTTTACGTAGAGACATGTCAGTATGTGATATGTTTCATAGGGTCCAATCAATATATGATACTAAGTTCAGAAGGATCCTAATATGATTCATATGGATACTAAGTAATCATATATTACATAATTCATGATATGAATTATCACCTAACATGTGATAATTATCGGTTTACAGTCCAAACCGATAGTTATCGATGGATAGAAGTAAACACCAATAAGCTATCTGTATAACTTTTAACGCAAGTTAATTTCATTTTATTAATATATTAATAGATATGTAATTATAATTTAGTTAGTATCATAGTTTTCATACCACACTGATATGAGGAATCACCATGCATTGTGACACCTAGTTTCCATATCACAACGATATGAGGAATCACCCTGTGATACCTAATTTCCATATCACAACGACATGAGGAATCACCATGCATTGTGACACCTAGTTTCCATATCACAACGATATGAGGAATCACCCTGTGATACCTAATTTCCATATCACAACGACATGAGGAATCACTATGCATTGTGACACCTAGTTTTCATATCACAACGATATGAGGAATCACCCTGTGATACCTAATTTCCATATCACAACAATATGAGGAATCACCATGCATTGTGACACCTAGTTTCCATATCACAACGATATGAGGAATCACCCTGTGATACCTAATTTCCATATCACAACGATATGAGGAATCACCATGCATTGTGACACCTAGTTTCTATATCACAACGATATGAGGAATCACCCTGTGATACCTAATTTTAGTATCACCACAATAGTGATACAAGGATATAGTAAGTAAAACATTACATTTTATTTACATATAACCCTATTATGGTATGTGCACAGACAGATAACCGTCTACCATAACGAATCCACATTACAAGATCGTCATCTTGTAATCAAATACAAGTGTTCATTGTTGAAAAGTCGTCACCTTTCTCCAATGTTCACAGGAGGGCCCATAAGTCCAGGAGTCACACACATGAAATCCTCCTTGACTTATGTCAGAGGGTGGATCCATGCTCATCCTAAAGGGTGGAAACAAAAGCTTTGACCGTAGACTTCTCTCTCAAGGAGAAGAATGAAATAACATACAAGATAATAGATGAAACTCCTTTTCATCTAAGGCTTCATTCTCCAACATGCCAAGTTTATCTCTAAGGTACACACCCTTACCTCTAGCAAGAAACCTAGTGAGAATATCAGCCATATGTTCTGTAGGGATAATGTACCTTGAATAGCATACTTATGCACTATATATCTTATATAGTTTGCATCACCCTAGGTGAATCCCAAGTCATGTAGGAGATAGCATAAAAGCATAAACTTCTCATGTTCATAGACTTCTGGATGCTTCCTTTTGTAACAACCTCCTCGTCCAAGGTTGTTTTAGATGAACTATTATACTCCCTCTAAATCTAATATCAACCTTCTGACTTCACTTTAGCAGGTTGAGTCTTTGTTCTTTAGTCTGTATCAAACTCTTTTCTAGAATGCCCCTTTTGATCCAACTACTTATTCATCTATCATGACCTCTAGATATTTGCATTAAGGTCTTTGGGGAGATCCTCTAGGAGCTCCCTATGATCATTTGTTCAATGCAAGAGTGATTTCCTGTATACAAATGTACTTGTCTGATTCCATAGTAACATGAGTGAATGTAATAAACTATGGATTTATCCCAGACATTGCAACCTCCAACCATTCATGATAATTTGGCTCCCATCTGAAGCTTTGAGTACTAACATCAACATTTAGCCTTCTCGTCCAAAGTTTCTTCTGATGGTTCATCAAACTTCTTTTGAATGTGATTTCCTCTGATAGATAAAGTGTCATAAACCCTCTCAATCCATATGATCAAGTTTGTCACAAGTTGACTGACTCATCAACTTCTTAGCCTCTTTGAAGATGACAGACTCCCTCTGAATCTGATATCAGGCTTCTTTTCCTGCAAGAACATCCTCGGAAAAGATCAAGGCAAATAGTACATATAAAAGAATAAGAGAGGTATTGGCATAATAATCAAGGATATTCTACATAATGATATAAGATCATTCCAATGTAATATAGATAAAGATCTAATATACCTTGAATATATATACATATTCAATCTTCTAAGTACATATCTAAGATTTTACATATATTACTTTAAATATATATATAATCACCATATACTTTCGATTATACTATCTCATATCATATTAAGCATATAAATAAATATTTATGAAATGTTCATTACCAATAAAACATGCTTTATACTCACCTTTACCCTCGGTTATATGGTTAATGCGCGATGCCTTCAAGATCTTATAACCATATGCTTCATTATTATTATTGCTTAAAGGGTACAAAGGTCGATCTTTATTCCCTTATCATCTTGGCTTCCTTCTTAAAAATAATCGACGCTCAGTACTTCAATGTGCCGATAAAAGTATGACCCTCCCAATTTTTCACAATATTTAATATATTCCTCTATCCTAGCCAGTGGATGGAGTGACGTCCACGTCACTTTCCTCTTATATGGTGGACGTGGATGGTTACTGCCATGTATACATGTGCCTATTGTTGTTTCACACAAAAAATCTCCACTACTAAAAATTTCCACCTCTTCCATACACATATCTTCATCGATGATCAAATTCAAGTCGCATCTCATTGATGATCATGTTCAAGTCGCATCTCATTTAGAAGAATTTGCCAATATTAATTTGGCCTCTTCAACTCACTGTTGTCTTATTGTATCAGCGACTAAACCTTTCCTTGGTCGCTACCTAAGATTCTTAATCGTTGCAAATAATCAAACTAATTTGTTCCTTAATCAATCACCACTTCTCATTGCTCCTGATCATTATAGGTCATAGCCACTGGAAGATTGTTGTCATGAAGTCTCTTGCAATCTGATTCCGTCAAGCGTGTTGAAAATCCGCACAAGAGTCCCCTTAGTGCTAGCAGTTGCAAGGAGACCTCCGTGAAGAGTTAGGGTGAAGCATGAAATGCAATAGCCATGAGCCGATATAAACTTAGTTCTCTTGAGACCATAGTGCTCAACCCTCCTCTGCCCCTTGTGCAAGCCCGGGGCAAGCCAATACAAACAAACTAGACACATGAGAAATAACACACAAACCCTTAGGATTTGTAATGGTCTCAATCTGATGCAACAACTTGAAATCCCCGAAATTGTACACATAAATCTTATCGCAATTTCATGGCTCGGACCTCCGACCAAAACGAGAATTTCCTGATACACTGGCTCTGATGATAGTCCCATATCATGATCTTATTAGGGGGAATTGGGGATCCAAACCCCCACCAACTAGGGCCAAAATATTGCATCGGAATAACATCTCCACGATTCCAATCTCGCCGCCATTGTTGAAATCCCGCCAGAATATTTCTCTCAAAGGATCGCAGTTATATATATGGAAGCTCTGCTCTGTGCCAATGGCGAAACAGCCAGAGTCTTTGTTGAAGCCTGCATACAACAACAAAGTGGTTTCTGGATTGGTGGTTTCTAGAGAAATTTGAGAATTCGAGTCAGGAGGAGGGTCGATTATTGGGGAACTTTCACCGGTTGATGGCGATATAGTTGCTATTAACGGAAGAAGCTGTCAAGCAAATCCCATATAACGTAGACACATGCAGAATCACTTCGAAAATACCATGTTTGGAATTTTCCAATCGATAATAAACCCTCATCTCTGGAAATGAATTCACGCTAAAGACATAATTGTTTGAGATTACTTTCAACCTCAAGATCGATTTGAATAAAAAATATATTGATTAGGATTTGAGCGATTTTCTCCTGTCACTTGTCGTGGATGCAGTCTATTGGAAATTGATACTAATATAATTCAATCTATGCGTATGTATGGTCTGAAGTCACCGTAGAATTTTCCTTATTTCTTACCATACTGAATGCTGTGTATCTTACTTGTTTTCTCCTCGTCAAACCTTTCAATAGATCTCTCATTTGCAGTCTAAACTGGGAGCTCTGATACCATATTGAGTTTTCTAGATCGCTGCAAATGTAATAGCACTGCCATGATTGTTTTTGGTATGTATTTTCCAAATGCAACAATCTCTTGTACTTATAATGAGAATGAGCCAAGAAGAGACATGTCCCTCTAAAGGGACATGTCTATTTATTATTGTAATTAATATAATTAATACAATTATGATTATATATATATATATATATATATATATATATATATATCTTTAGTATTATATTAATAATAATAATATTTATTTTCTCAATTTAACTATTTAGTTATTATGAGAATAATTATAATCTAACTTTATATATATACAATAAATCATTTCTCATAATAATCATGTAGTCAATATTATTTATCTGACTGATGCTACAAACATCAACAAAAAGGAACCTAGTCTCCATATCTGCACTGGAGGATAATGGGTATAGAGTAACCTTCATGGATAGCAAGGTGTTGACATGGCCAAAGAATTCCTCTATCAAGAAGGCTGTAGCCCTAGGGCACATAAATGGTTACTTGGTATGAGGTATGTATTGAACCTAATCTTGCTCTAATTCATGAAATTGCAGACTCTAATGAGATACGGCATAGAAGATTAGGACATTTAAACTTTCGTGCCTTATCCTCCATGGAAAAATTAGTCACTGGCTTGTTAATAGTAGGCCTTTTCGGCTAAGATCAATTAGGACAAGTAAGTTGATAATAATAAATTATGGATATATATTTTTATTATCACACCTTTGGTTAATTAATATATATGTGGAAGTGCGATTTTATAATAATAAATAATAAGGCATTTATTATTTTTATTATAAATAAAATAAATTACTTGGGAGGGCCCAAGTCGGCCACCTTGAGGTGGAAGAGTTTATTTAATGATGCTCATATATATTGGAGTTTTTGATGAAGGACAAACATATCAAAAACATAACATGTGAATGTCCTCTTCATCAATGCTTGGAGCGAGTTAATGAGCGATTTAGTTCAGCATTATGGAGCAAATCAAACCAGCATTTATGGACCGATCTACACCAGCATTGGTGACAATAATCATCCGCACTAATGGCCAATTAGTTCTGCCCTTATAGTGCAAATAAGGCTTGAAATCTAGGCGATTTGTCTATTGATGAGGTGTAGATCTAGGGCAGATATAGTACGATCCTTACATCTAATGAACGAGGGCTGATCTGAAGCAATCCTAAGATCAGATCGGTGGCAAATTTGGAGCACACCTTGATAGTGAATTAAAGAGCATATTGTAGGCTCCTAAGAGCAGAATTCAAGGACAAATTAAGTAGCCCTAAAAGGTGGAATTAGGGCAGAATTGGCGCAGCCCTAGAAGAGCGAATTGAAGACCTTCAAGAGCTGATTCATAACAGTCACTGAGGGCAACATTGGAGGACTAATTTGAAGAATACAAGTACAAATTTGAAGCCAACAAAAGGATAAATTCAGACCTTCAAATCCGGGTATTATCTTTCTTTACTTGAGAATATTTATTATATCTTGTGTCTTAGTATTTGAAAGACCTCTATAGATTGTATATTCCTTGCTTTAATCTGAAAATACTAACATGGTATCAGAGCCTAGCTAGAGTAAAAGATTCATTTTCAGATTTAGGAATTCAGTCTAACTCTTTCAAAATTAAGAAATCTATGGCAACTAGGGGTTGGTTTGAAAATAGTAATTTAACGTTACATCTTATGAGGGTTTTGATTTGCATCAAGATCTAGGATTTTGATTATGCAAATTCATTGGTCTTTTAGCCTTCTACGCCTAATATTAGTTTATATGTTGTGAATCTATCTCATGATTGGCTGAAAAGACATGGGTAAAATTGCATCATTACATTCTTGCATCTTTTGAAATTTTACGATTGACCTTCTAAGGGTAAATTTCAAAATATCTGGAAACATACATTGAGAGGGAGTCTAACCTTGTGAACATTATAAGGTAAACCTAAGCTTAAGAGGGAGTTTAATCATGGGCTCAGTTAAACCTGGTTTTGCTGTATAAACTCCTTCCTTGCTCTTTGTACGAATGTGCGGGATCATTCCTATTGGCATAGCTGTTTGACATAGCTAGTTATTTGTTAATAGTTGATTATGAATGTGTAGGAAGCACATTCTTTTCTTTAGTATATTGTGATATACTCTACAGCATTATGTATGTGTGACTGCATAGTTTACTTTGGTATATGTTGTGAATGTGTGAGAACATTAATTGTTTTATATTGGATACATACATTATGATACCTTGGATTTATGCATGTATGAGGAGCATACTTTATGTACGGATGCATACCTTGCTTGGACATATGTTATGTATGCATGGGAATATACATAGCTAATTAGCATAGTTGTTTCTTTGCATATCTAGCTGATTATCTGTCATTGACATAACTGACACATACTTGTGAGAAGCATACATTATGTTGCAGCGTATCTTACATTGACATATTTCTGTTATGTATGTGCATACTTTACGCGCATGGCTGATTAACTTGGATGGCAACATACATTGATTTGTTTGTATGCATGGGACGCATACTTTACATTTGCATATGTTTTACATTACCTTGTTATATACATATGAGTACACATTTCTTTTATAGTGGGAAACTATATGATATATGCTAGTATTGGCTTATGTTGGCATATGATTACATTTGCATATTTTATGTGCAGGAGCATACTTTCTTTATAGCCGAGTCTATATTCATGATATATTGCATTTAGTTTGCGCCTGGTTATGTTGGTTATTCTTATGCTTATGTGGATTCATAAGATAAGATTTATGATGGTTATTCTTATGCTTATGTGGATTCATAAGATAAGATCTATGATGGTTATTCTTATGCTTATGTGGATTCATAAGATAAGATCTATGTTGGTTATTCTTATACTTATGTGGATTCATAAGATAAGATTTATGTTGGTTATTCTTATGCTTATGTGGATCCATGAGATAAGACTTTGATTATATGATTCATTTGATTACACTTATGAATTGGAGATTTAGAGAATACCATGGATTTGATATTCTTCCCATAGATCAGGGATCCATTGCTGAGTAGTTGGTGGACATCATGGACTTGATGTTTGGAGACCATTACTCTGAGCATTTGGTGAATATCATGGACTTGATATTCATTAGACCAATGCTCATGATATCATGGACTTGATATCTCATGGATCAGGGATCCACATCTGAGTAGTTGGTGGACATCATGGACTTGATGTCGATAGACCATTACTTCGAGCACTTGGTGAATATCATGGACTTGATGTTATGTTGACTTGTGGTAAACATCATGGACTTGATGTTACTTTGAATATCATGGGCTTGATATTCTATCTCTTGAGTCGTGGAGACTCGTGGATCTAGGAAATCCACATCTGGTTGGCAAACATCATGGACTTGATGTTACCTTGAATATCATGGGCTTGATATTCTATCTCTTGAGTCGTGGAGACTCGTGGATCTAGGAAATCTACATCCGGTTGGTAAGTATCATATGACTTGATGTTACCATGGAAAGATGATTCTCATATGGATATGAGATGAATGATTGGGAAATGATGAAGAACATGTGTGTTCTCATCTGGTAGATAGAGACCTACCTTCATAGATGTGAGATCTATGATATCATTGGATAAGATATCCAATATGGTTATGTTTTTGTTACCTCTATCAAGGATGATAGACAGGTTCAAAGGTCGAGTCCTATGGGTTGATCTTTTCCTCAAGTCCAAGAGAGAGTGTTAATATTATGGCCTTTTCGGCTAAGATCAATTAGGACAAGTAAGTTGATAATAATAAATTATGGATATATATTTTTATTATCACACCTTTGGTTAATTAATATATATGTGGGAGTGTGATTTTATAATAATAAATAATAAGGCATTTATTATTTTTATTATAAATAAAATAAATTACTTGGGAGGGCCCAAGTCGGCCACCTTGAGGTGGAAGAGTTTATTTAATGATTTGATGCTCATATATATTGGAGTTTTTGATGGACAAACATATCAAAAACATAACATGTGTGTTAAGATATAGCTACGATCGGATATGGTAATATATATATTAAGATCACTTGATAATTGTATATGTTACAATGCAAGTTAATATTAACAATTGGTTATGAAGAGTCATGACCCTACGTAGCATAAGCCACGTATGGTCATGGCTCTTCACAGACATGACTATTTAAAGGATATAAATGCATATCGATGGCTGGGGAAAAGATCAATCACAATGGTAATCTATTTCAGTACAACGCTCATATATATTCTTTATAGGACGATCTTGATTTCACAACATGGTATCAGAGCCTAACCTATAAGAGAATAAAATACACCATCACTCCCAATATCAGTTATTCACAATTCTATTACATGCAAGCTTGCGAACATGTATAGGGAACAACACTAGGAGATGGCGATCAACATTTTTGAGCAAGCCCTAATCCCAACACCACCTCCGCCAATTGTAACGCTAACCCTAATTTGGTGCTGCAATAGCTCAAGGAGTGCCCGCCGTAGCAGCAACAACCGCAGTACAGTCACAGTCAAAATGGGCCGAATTTGTCAATGGGTCTGTGCAACTAGAGAAGGCAAGTGCATCAGGAATACAACGGGCTTGAACTTGCACTGCCATGGATGAGGCCCAGTTCAGAATACAACGCCTCACATCATCATCCCAGGCCGTTGCCTCCAATGGACATTCTGCAGCCTATAATGTCTGAGAAATCCGACGTGGAGGGCTACTCTAACTCTATTCAGAACTTTCTGCCTTTGAGCACATCGAGCTCAAGAGACATGGGAGGAGGAAGTTCACAGTGGATGGTGGGGAACAATGATCATGAAAGTGGGTACGAGCATGAACAACAAATGTTCAGCCTCTTGGAATCCCCTGTAGCAGTGAGAACAGATGAGGATTCTTCTGCTGTAGTAGAGTATTTATCACATCGCCGCCATCATCATAATCATGGGGGGTTTGGGTTTGAACTCCAAAGATTCAACCTTGCAGTCGCTCAGACCGTTTGGGAAATCCATTTACGACTCTTCTTTGTGAGATTCGAATCGTAGACGTCAGATCTTTGTATTGTAAGCAAAATCTTTCAAAACGGTACTGCAAATCGGAGAGGCATTTATAAGAAAAACGTAAACTGTGTTTTTTTATTGAAAGAAAAAAAAACCATTAATCCATGTATAGCAACGGATCGAAAGCCTACAACCATCCTACGTGGATACAAAAGATAGCGAGAATATATAGAAGTACCGCAGATAACTAAGGACTCAAGAAACGTTGAAATTCAGGGAAGAGACAAGAATAAAAACTAGGAATCACCAAAAACATTAGATAAACAACGGTCAAAGTATATATATCAGTGTTAACAAGAGATGAATATCCGGGGGCATTCACAGAGAATAAATATTATAAATAATGATTACAAAATGGGGGAAAAGAAAATATGAAAACAGAATAGAGTAAAAGATAAAAAGACATGCAGCAAGAATTCAACATTTTGGGAAATACATAAGGAGAATGAGAAGGGACATTACTCAAATAATTATTGAAGACAACAAAAAAACATATCTGCATATTTGAATTGGCATAGAAAAACATTATTGAAAGCATTGTAAATTGGTTACACACACATCATTTATAGCATGCATAGCATCATTCGATGAAGTGAGAAGGATAAGTTAAGATACCGATAATGTATGAAGTCAACATCTAATCGGTAGTTATCATAATGAGATGTGATTTGTAAAGAAGAAAATTAACATAAGGATCAGAATGAAACCGATATGTTATGAAGGACAATGGGTACAAGTATCAATGGGCTCACCTTATGAAAGGAAATATTTGAATATATTTGAAAAGATAAGTATCTCATGTTTTATTAATCCATATGAATTTGTAGTTTGTAATTCATTAAATAATAAATTTTGTATGCTTCTATATTTTTTTATGTTCGGGATAGTTTAGCTTTATGAACTATTCGTAATCTATCTCTGACATCTTCAGAAAGGTTAGAAGTTGGCGAAATTTAGCTTCTAAGGAAATAGATGATTTAGTCAACTTGGACAAACTCGATCATATTGATTGAGAGGGAGTTCACTATTGAAGGTAAAACAATTATGAGATTATAGTTGTGGGTGTTAAGGTTTTAGGATCATTGCAAATGTAATAGCACTATCTCATTGTATGTATTTTCCAAATGCAACAATCTCTTGCATTTATATTGAGAATGAGCCAAGAAGAGACATGTCCCTTCATGAGACATGTCTATTCATTAATATGTAATTAATACAATGACAATTATGATTATATATATATATATAATATCTCTTGAGTATTATATTAATTTCTCTAATATTTAATAATAATAATAATATTTATATATATATTTAAGTATATATATACATCTCATATATACTAAATATATATATACATATCTTCACTAGTATTGACTCAGTGTTTATTCGACTGAAGCTACAAAACATCAACACTCCCTCTTAGCTAGGGAGGATAAATCAATCCAATGTCAAAACTTAAGACACTTGACAACATCAATCATATGATGTAAGAAATAAAGGCATCATCCTCAAGATGTAATCAATAGAAACATAGTCTCAATATGTACATTGCCTCCATCGGCGATTCTATCCACACGTTCTTGGGTGGATTGCCTCAATTGGTGATTCTATCCACAAGCTCTTGAGTATTGGGCTACCAGAATGTCAACACATGACATTCACCAAATACTCTGAGTATTGGCCTATCAGAACATCAACATATGATATTCACCAAGTACTCAATAAGGTACCGGCCTGCAGAATATCAACACATGATATTCACCAAATACCTATCATATATCTATACAAACAACTCATAGACCGTCAATGACATCTAACACGTAGTTGTTGATTTACAAGATATATCTATGCAAACAACTTATAGATCGTCAATTTAATGACATCTAACACTTAGTTGTTGCTTTACAAGATGTATCTATACACACAACTTATAGACTGTCAATTTAATGACATCTAACACTTAGTTGTTGCTTTACAAGATATATTTATGCAAACAACTCATAGACCGTCAACTTAATGACATCTAACACTTAGTTGTTGCATTAATTTATCATGATCTGTTTCAACATTATAAATAATGTATATCATGATTTAAGTTATTGTAAGATCGTCACCTTCCAATAACTTCTGCAAATACAAGTGATAATCATTTGGAAGTCGTCACTTCCTCATGATTTACACAGGGGGAAGGCCCATTAAAAACATTCATGATTCATTAGTATAATAATCAATTATATCAAGTTTACCTCATAAGTGTTTCACCTTCAATAGTGAACTCCCTCTCAATCAACATGATTAAGATTGTCACAAGTTGACTAAACCATCTGCTCCCTCTGAAGCTCAAGTTTATCAACTTCTTGACCTCTTTTGAAATATCAGACTCCCTTTCCATCTAGTCTCAATCATCAATTCGTTTGCAAGCATCAAGTTCTTTCTCCCTTGAATGCAATTAGCTTGTGCTTCTGTCCTGAAGATATGTCAAAGAGAGATTACAAATAGTTCATAAAACTAAATTATCCCAAAGAAATATTAATGATAAAAGCATACAAGATTTTCTATCCCAATGTTATAGTATGAATTAATAACTACATAAAATTTTTATTAACATTAATCAACATGGAATACTTATTTCTTGATTAATGTAATGATCTTTTTCTTATTTGCACTATAAAAAGTGTTTGTAGCTTTTAATCAAAGAACTCTCTTTGTTCAGAAATCTGCATAGACCTGTACACATTTGGTCATAACTTTTGAACCAGACATTTTCTCTCCAATCGCTTCGGTGAGATTCTTATAAATTTGGTTTCCACAAACATATCCAAAATTTAGCAAAATCCAACGGTGCATTTTTGAGATATGGTCCTCATACTGAGACTGTAATTTTCTGAGACAGTCACACATTCACCATTAACAAACTACTCTCTTACATTTGCAACTTGGCTCTGATACCATGTTAAGGTTTTAGGATCATTGCAAATGTAATAGCACTATTTCATTGTATGTGTTTTCCAAATGCAACAATCTCTTGCATTTATATTGAGAATGAGCCAAGAAGAGACATGTCCCTTCATGAGACATGTCTATTCATTAATATGTAATTAATATAATGACAATTATGATTATATATATATATATAATATCTCTTGAGTATTATATTAATTTCTCTAATATTTAATAATAATAATATTTATATATATATTTAAGTATATATATACATCTCATATATACTAAATATATATATACATATCTTCACTAGTATTGACTCATAGTGTTTATTCGACTGAAGCTACAAAACATCAACAGTGGGAACTCATAAATAGAATCGCCGATGAGATGCACGTGGATAGAATCCCTGATTAAGGCATTCCTTACATCATGAGACTACAACTCATTGAGATAAACATCATAGTAGAGGTCTTTAGTGTCTTCCCTCAAGTCCAAGAGGGAGTGTTAATGTTGTGGCCTTGGAAAAGATCAAAATGCATCTTATGCTAGTCGATGTAACCTTATGACTATTCAGATTATTCGTATTGGTTCTCTCAGGAAGGAAGGTATGAAGTGACATCTTGCAATGACACTGAGTTGAGTATATAAACAGGGTATGCCTTCGTAACAGAGGGAGAAGCTAAAAGATCTGCATCAGTGGACATTCGAGGATCTTGATTCAGAGGGAGTAGACCATGTTTTGTTGGTTCTCTAGTAATCAAGAAATTGGAGCAGAGAATTATGATTATTACCATGTGAGAAGGCTATATGTCAGAGGGAGAAGCTAGAAGATTAAATTAAGTTGGCACCCCAGGATCTTGGTCATACAAATTCAGAGGGAGTGTACCATGTCAAGATGGTGTATACTTTGTAAGCTCATAATTCACCAAGACTATGAGACAGTACACACAAATGCAATTCAGTGGAGAACAAACGACCGATATTCTTACCAAACCCCTTGCTAGAAAGAAGATTGTGTACACTTTCAGATGATCTTGGTATGTTGAGGAATAAAGCCTTAGCTGAAAAGAAGGTTTCAACTTCAGTGATCCATCATTTTGTATCTTAAATGATTCTTGTCTTTAATAGACAAGTCTAAGGTGGAAGTCTTGGCTTCCACTCTCTGGGATGAGCCATGGTGGATCCACCCTCTGAGAAGAGTCAAGGTGGATGTCATATGTGTGACTTTATGGGCCCATTCTTTTTGTGTTATATTATGAAAGGTGACGATCTTTCATATGTGTTGGGTTACTATTGCTAGGTGACGACTTAGACAATAGCTTAACCTAGTGTCAGGTATGACTATGTATTGTAGTCACTAGTCCTGACACTGAATTTTTTGGAGTTGTTAAATACAGTTCCGAATTGGTCGGGGATTAGTTGCTGTCCCGGAATGTGCTGGATATCTTTAAATCTAGTTCCGAATTAGTCGGGGATTGCGATAACTCTTCTATCAGGATGAGTACATTATATTAATGTCCCGAGTTGTGTCGGATATCTTGATATGAAGTTATGTTTTAGTTATCACTAAAATCCAGTTTCGAATAAGTCGGGGATTGTGATGACACCTAGTCAGATCCTCTCTTGCTAAGAGGGGAGTGTTAAGATATAGCTACGATCGGATATGGCAATATATATATTAAGATCACTTGATAATTGTATATGTTACAATGCAAGTTAATATTAACAATTGGTTATGAAGAGTCATGACCCTATGCAGCATAAGCCACGTATGGTCATGGCTCTTCACAGACATGACTATTCAAAGGATATAAATGCATATCGATGGTTGGTGAAAAGATCAATCACAATGGCAATCTATTTCAGCACAACACTCATATATATTCTTTATAGGACGATCTTGATTTCACAACAATGTGAATGTCCTCTTCATCAATGCTTGGAGCGAGTTAATGAGCGATTTAGTTCAGCATTATGAAGCAAATCAAACCAGCATTTATGGACCGATCTACACAAGCATTGGTGACAATAATCATCCGCACTAATGGCGAATTAGTTCAGCCCTTATAGTGCAAATAAGGCTTGAAATTTGGGCGATTTGTCTATTGATGTGGTGCAAATCTAGGGCAGATCTAGTGCAGTCTAGGGCAGATATAGTACGATCCTTACATTCAACAAACTAGGGCTGATCTGAAGCAATCCTAAGATCAGATCGTTGGCGAATTTGGAGCAGACCTTGATAGTGAATTAAAGAGCAAATTATAGGCTCCTAGGAGCAGAATTCAAGGACAAATTAAGCAGCCCTAAAAGGCTGAATTCGGGCAGAATTGACACAGCCCTAGAAGAGCAAATTGAAGACCTTCAAGAGCTGATTCATAACAGTCACTGAGGGCAACATTGGAGGACTAATTTGAAGAATACAAGTAGAGATTTGAAGCCAATAAAAGGATAAATTCAGACCTTCAAATCCGGGTATTATCTTTCTTTACTTGAGAATATTTATTATATTTGTGTCTTAGTATTTGAAAGACCTCTATAGATTGTATATTCCTTGCTATAATCTGAAAATACTAACATGGCTTACCTAAGTTAAAACAATATCATTCAGGTACATGCAAGGGGTGTGCCCTAGGAAAAAATACTAAGGGTTCTTTTCAAAGTAGTTCTAGTAAAACGAGTACTGTTTTAGAACTAGTTCACTCTGACTTATGTGGACCCATGTCTGTACCTTATGTGGGAGGGTTTCTATATTACATAATATTTGTTGATGACCTTTCCAGATTAACCTGGATCTACTTCCTCAGATGTAAAGAATCAAAAGAGATCCTCAGGAGATTTAGAGAATTCAAATCTGTTTCTGAAAACTCCTCTGGAAAGAAAATAAAAACCCTAAGAACTGATAATGGGAGGGAATATACCTCTGACATTTTTAAAGAATTTTGCAAAGAAGCAGGGATTAAGAGGGAGTTCACTGTTCCTTACAATCCTCAACAAAATGGAGTTGCTGAAAGGAAAAATAGAACTATTGTAGAAGCAGCTAAAGCTATGCTCCTTGACCAAAATCTAGAAACCTATCTTTGGGCAGAAGCTTCCAACACTGCTGTATACATTCAAAATAGATGTCCTCACTCTCACATTGAAGACAAAACTCTCGAATAAGTTTTTATAGGTGTAAAAACTAGATATCACCCACTTAAAGATATTTGGATGCCCTGTCTATATTCATGTACCTAAAGAGAAAAGAACAAAACTAGAACCCTCTGGAAGAAAATGAATCTTTGTTGGATATAGTGAAACTTCTAAAGCCTATAGAGTATTTATACCTGGACGTAAAAACATTGAACTCAGTAGAGATGTAATATTTAAGGAAGACTTAGCTTTTAAAAGGGCTAGAAATTCCTTTGAATCTAAAAGTATCACTCCACCTTCAAACCTAGAAGAGGACATTACTCCTGAGTTTCAGAGGGAGTATCCTGAAGAGGATGAAGGTGAAGTACAAAACTTACCCCAAGAGAATCCTAAGAAAAGACCACTTTGGGCCACCAAAACAATGGAAGAATTAAAGAACTTTGCAGCTCTTTCAGGGACCTTTAGAGAAAGTAAAATACCTCGAAGATTTTCAAGCTATGTGGCTTTAATGAATGATCTCTCCAAGTCTGAATCCTCCACTGCATCAGAAGCCCTTAAACACCAAGTATGGAAGGATGCCATGACAGAAGAATACTAGTCCATCCTGAAAAATGATGTTTGGGAAATAGTTTCAAGACCAAAGGAGAAATCCATTGTTTCATCCAAGTGGCTATTCAAAATCAAGTATGCTGCAGACAACAGTATAGAGAAAAACAAAGCTAGATTTGTTGCTAGAGGATTCTCATAAAAGGAAGGTATTGATTATGAAAAAACATTTGCACTGGTTGCCAGATATACCTTAGTCAGAGCAGTACTAGCCATCGCAACTAGCAAAGGATGGAAAGTTCATCAGATGGATGTGAAGATTGCATTCCTGAATGGGAAAACAGAGGAAGAAGTCTACCTAGAGCAACCAGAAGGATTTGAGATTCACATTGCAGAATCTCATGTGTGCAAATTAAAGAAAGCCCTCTATGGACTTAAACAGGTCCCCAAGGCATGGTATGAGAGAATTGATAGATATCTCATGGAATTGGGATTTTCTAAAAATGATGTAGATCCAAACCTATACTTTAAGCAAAATAAGGGTGATATGTTGATATTGATCTTATATGTTGATGATTTGTTAATTACAAGAGAAGATCACCTTATTGATCAATGTAAAAGGGATCTTGCTAAAGAGTTTGAAATGAAAGACTTAGGCCTTCTACATTATTTCCTTGGATTAGAAGTGTAACAAAACTCAGACAACATTGTGCTAAATCAAGGAAAGTATACCTTGGACATATTGAAGAGATTTGGTATGATAAATTGTAGACCCATGTCTTCCCCCATGGAAACAAACCTTCATAAACTAAAGGAGGCAGCAACAGATTCTCCATTTGCAAACCCTACTCTCTACAGATAGATAATTGGATCCTTGATGTACCTGGTTAATACCAGACCAGATATTTGTTATGCAGTAAATGTTTTGAGTCAATTTATGTGTGAGCCTAAGGAGATACATCTTATGGTTGTGAAGCATATTATGAGATACCTTCAAGGTACTCTAAATTATGGACTCAAATATGAGAAAGTCAACTTGAATCTTCATGGATTCACAGATTTTGATTGGGCTGGAAGTGTAACTGATAGAAAAAGCACCTCCGGTTGTTGCTTCAGTCTGGGGTCCGCAATGATAACTTGGATATGCAGAAAACAATCTTCAGTGGCTCAGAGTTCTGCAGATGCCGAACACATTGCTGCCTCTATGGCAGCAAGAGAAACAGTATGGCTCAGGAAACTGCTTGTGGGATTATTCGGTGAACCTCTAAAACCTACATTTATTCATTGTGATAATCAAAGTTGCATAAAGCTTTTTGTAAATCTAGTATTTCGTGATAGATCCAAGCACATAGAAATTCCTTATCATTATGTGAGAGACATGGTGGATAGGAATGTGATTCAGTTGGAATATATCAGTATAGGAGATCAGACAACAAATATACTCACTAAGCCACTTGCCAGAATAAAAGTTGAACACTTTAGGAAAGGTCTTGGTATGATTGAATTGTAATTTGCATTGTAATTCTTACTGATATATATATAAAAATAAGATGTTTAATGTGCAAACTTCTTTTGTCATATGTGTTGATATATGGCTTTATGGGCTCTACCCCCTGTAAAGGTGACGATCATTTCGAAATGAACACTTGTATTCAAATGTTATAAGATGACGATCTTGTAATATTGATATCATGCTGACTTGATATCATTCATGGATGTGCCATGATTTGTTATGGTGGACATTATGTGACGTAATGTCAATGCACACACCATAGCTAGGATATATAAGGAGAATATAAAATTCTCAAGCATATCATCCTTTAAGTATCACGAGTCATGTGATAATTATCATCACGTGTTATGTGATGATTGTCTTCACGAGATATGTGAGACTTCTTATCACGAGTTATGTGATACTCATCATCACGTGTTATGTGATGATTATCTTCACGAGATATGTGAGACTTATTATCATGAGTTATGTGATACTCGTCATCACGTGTTATGTGATGATTGTCTTCACGAGATATGTGAGACTTCTTATCATGAGATATATGATACTTATCATCACGTGTTATGTGATGTTTGTCTTCACAAGATATGTGAGACCTCTCATCACGAGAAATGCGATACATATGATTTTATCTTATCTAGCTAAGAGGGAGTGTTGTTACTTATAGCATCGATCAAATAAATTCATTTTGTGTATATCAATTAAAGAAATAATAATGAAGTATTGATTATATTAGAGACACACACACACACACACACACACATAGATATATATATATATATATATATATATATATATATATATATATATATGATTCGCATCATGCTTTATATTCTCTATTAAACCCGATTGCAATAATGAAGAATAATCGACCAACCCGATTGTTTAATAATCCGTGTCGACCAAGTTATTAAACTGTAATTGGTATTTAGTTTGCGTCAACCTGATTTACATTGAATCGGTATTATGTTTGAAATGGTGCCAGCCGATAGACATATCGGTATCTTTTTCCATTGGTTGTAACTATTAAGTCACGCCTATGATAGGCATGACTCCTCAAGGAGTCATGTCTATCATAGACGTGACTCATCATTGGTCACCATGCTAATATAAAGGTGGTATGACTGTTCAGTATAATGCACCGAAATCAATAAGTGCAGCATACTGTAAACAGTAAACACAGCAGCGAATATATATTTCATACAAGTCATTACTTGTTCTTACATTCCAGTCTCAGATTTCTGCAATAAACATTAGCACAGTTAGAAACATATAAATATATAATCAAAATTGCATAGTCAATTTAAAATTGATACTTGAACAATAAGTTTGCATAGATTTAACAACTAATCCAAGAACATTGATATTATTTTGTTCAAGAATGTGTGTTAAGTTATCAATTTGTTTCTTCAAATGTTTATGCTCATCATGACTGAGTCTTTAACAATAGGCACATTTGACCTTATCTGTTTTAGGCTTGCCACCATTAGAAGACTAGATCTCATTAGCTGCTTTTGGGGCGGTTTGTTTCTGATCTTTCTTCTCATTGCTCTTCTTTTGTTCCTTATCCTTATTGTTACTGCTTTCTCCTCTCTATTCTTTTGTGCCTTGGTTGACAACTAGGGCATGCGACTTAGAGTATTTTAGAGTGCCCGTCTGGATTAGCTTTCTTGGTCCCATGTGAGAAATCGCAAAATCATCCAAGGATGTCATGGTAAATTGAGTCTCAAGTGCATCCTTAGTAGCATAGAAGGTAGAAACAAATATTGAATATTTAGAACTTAGCTTAGGGAGAATACTAAGAATCAATTGTTCATCTTCCTCTCTAATTCCACATTGCTTTAACTGCAACCTTACTGAGTTCAATTTTATGAAGAAATATTGGTTGTACTAAAATTGCCTGGACTTAGACTTCTGAATTCAGTTTCCAACATTTGATCCTTAATTGAATCTTAAGTTCCAAATAGAGTTTCTTACTTTGTCCAAATTTCTTTAGGAGTTACTTAGAGATTCAATATGAAAGAGTAAATTAGGAGAAACAGACAAACACAAAGTTTCATATGCTTCATCACATCACACCACTTAGGCTCTTCTACATCTACAATAGGTTCAATTTCCAATCGCATTGCTATCCAATGCAAACCAAATTTTCTCAAGTATATTGTTATGTGTGAATTCCTATCAAAATAGTTGTAAGGAGTTAGAATGGGAATTGTTGTTTGATCTGTGATGCATAAATGTAGAAAGAAGTGCTAAAAGAAAGACAACACAAGAACACCAATACAAACCCAGCCAAATTACAATAGTGTAAGCCCTACAATGACAAAATTTAACACAATCGATAGAAGAATTGGCTATGTTAGTCTGCTAAGCACTAACCTCAGAATGCAATAGCTAAAAGGAATGAAAAAATGATCGAGCCCAAAATGGATGGAAAGTGCTCACCTCTATATTTCTAATGATATCTGGTTTGCTGAAATTCGACATCCTAGGCAAATTTTATGAATTTTTGAATAACTGAATTAGTTGTGCCAGAATGGCTTTATCGCAACATTTTTTTTAAAATTCTGATTTGCTTTTTGTAAAACCTATTCATTGTATCAAAAAGATAACAAAAAATTCAAAAATATTTTCGAGCTATGAAAAGAACCCAAAAAAATTATTCAAGCTGGCAAGCAGAAGATGAAAAAATGGAAAAATTCAACCTTCAGCCAGCTGAAAACTGATGCTTTTTATATGACAATTTTCGCACAAAACCGTAGCCATCAAAACTCGGGTGAAAATCTTAGAGACTGAGGGTTTGGAAGAGAACAACTGATGCATGTTCAAAAAGAACGATGCGATTTCTGAGAAAAACAACAGTTGTGGAAGGTAGAAGCCTTTGTGGGTCTGGGTGGTAGAGAAAAATGATGTGAAAAGATACGCAATTTCAACACTCCGTGAGCAGAAAACGATGCTAAAAAATGCACAAAAAACTCACAAACCTCAAATAAATTGCCATGAACCCTTGAAAATCAGAGAAACCCTTGATTTTGATCTGCGAAGTTGAGAACTGGAAAGACCATGAATGCACATAAACCCTCATGTGAATTTCAGAAAGAAAATGTGAATTACAGAGGAAAAAATACCCAAAAAAACCTAGGTTTCAAAAACACGATTTTTCATAAAAAATCATTCAAAAAAATCTGGAATAAATTCCAGAACCTCATCAATCTGCTCTGATACTATGTTATGGTAAATCGATGTTTTAAATGAAGGAGATGAAGGCTCCTTAAATAGATTTACAAAGACAGTGTTTCTAAAAGAAACAATCGTGAACTAAAGACAAAAAGGGAAATCCTAAAGCAACAAAGTTGACCATTAAAGAAACATGACAATTTTTCAATAATTATTAATTTTTAGAATATCAAAATTTGATTTTCACAATATTGTGATTAAGAATATTATTACAATTTATGTATTGCACTTTCTGGTTAAATTTTCACCTACTCACAGCCAACTAGGTATGCCAAATGTCATATTTTGAGAAAAAGGTTAATAGGTATTAAGAATACATGAATATTCTGTATATGTACAAAATACAGAATATACATGCATTCTGTAGCATGTACATATCTGAAGCTTTGCAACTCATACAATAATCAACAGGAGAATTCATAAGGCACTGATAGTCAACTCACAAGCCTAGACAAGAACAAAAATGTCTGGAATAGTAACTTCTTATTTTAAAATTTATGAAGTGAATTAACCAGTAAATACTAAATGCATTACATCTACTATAGCAACATGCATAGAGGTCCCCTTGTATAGTTATAAAACTATTGCATGCTACAAAATACATGTATATTCTGTATATGTACAAAATAGCATGTATTCTGCAACATAATATATATATATATATATATATATATATATATATTTTATAAGCAAGTACAGAATACTATTCTGAATCTGTACATAGACAGAATATACATGTATTCTGCAACACAATATATATATATATATATATAGAAACAACTAGCAAGTATATCGATTCCTACTTGGCAATCTCCTTTGGTTAACATAGTGACGCAAGGGAGGATGGGGAGAGGGGCCAAAGGCACACCCTAACCAGATCCACCTTGCAGAGATCACACGCGGAAGCAACAAACAAAAAAGTGAGAGAGAGAATGCAAATATCTTTCATATATATATATATATTTTATAAGCAAGTACAGAATAGCATTCTGAATCTGTACATATACTGAATATACATGTATTCTGCAACATAATATATATATATAATATGTATATATATATATTTATATATATATCAATTATATAGAAGCAACTAGCAAGTATATTGATTCCTACTTGGCAATCTCCTTTGGTTAACATAGACATTGAACGTATGGACTCTACTCATGCAGCTCCTCTAAACTTGGAAATAATTGTACACTGCACAGAACAATTCATCAAAGTTGCAAACAATTGCCTAAACTCCTCTACAAACTATAGGCTCACATAGCTAATACATAGAAAAACTGGGCAATTTTTTGGCACCATTTAGGGTTTTCCCTGGCAAAAAAATTCACGCAGATTAATTGTGATTTTTTGCAAGGGAATTGATCACTATTTTTACCAATTTTCGGCAAAAAATCCTCAAAAAATCATTGACTTATGTTGACCAAAAAATCCCGTTTCTTTGGGGAATTGATTGGCAAAATTCCCAATCCACGATTAATCGAGATTAATTGTTGTTAATAATTATAGCCTTTCGGCCAAGATCAAATAAATACCCTTGTGCGATTTTATAATAATAAGGAGATTATTATGAATTCATCTATATATATGTGTTGGTTGAATTAGTTAAGGGCCCAAGGTCGGCCCCCTTGCTTTAACATTAAATAGATCTAATAAGACCAAGTCGGCCCTCTTGAAGATAATTTAACTCATATATATACGGTGTTGGATTCTAGGGAAGAAAAGTATCAAAAACATAACATGCTCTTCTTCCCTCAAGAATAAATAAGCAGAGATTTGTTCTTCCATTATATGGTGCGAATTTAGCCTTGGAATGCAAGATATTTTCACAGTGATCTACATGCAAATTGGAGCAGCAAGTAGGGCGATCTTTGATACAATTTGGAGCAGCGATAAAGACCAAGACATGATGCAAATTTAGGGCAGAAATGAAGGGCGACTTACAGTGCGATTTGGAGCAGCAATATAATACTTGTCATATATTGCTAGTACTTGCCGAGGATCGATATTTACCCTACCTAGGGTTTGATCACCATTAAACTTAATTTGAAGGACAGAATTTGTATAATTTGGAACTCGGATTCAACCACATAAAGGGCTGCGATTTTGGACCTTTGTAGATGCAATTACATATCACATCAACATTGAAGTTACAGATCTAAAACAAGAGCAGACTTGTCAAGAAAAATTGGTGTACAAAATTGGTACTATCCTTTCATCTTTCTTTGTCAATTATCTATATATTGTTTCAGTTTTTAAAGGCCTTCTATAGATTGTATTTTCCTTGCATAGATCTGAAAATATCAACAATTGTGATTCAAAAACAATTTCTGCTTCTATGGGTAATCCTACGCCTATGGGTGGACTCCTAGATACTTGATGAATTGCATGATGGGCTTCACAAAGAACACAAAGTATTACGATAATAGATAGTTTCTAATTTTATCTCTCTTTCGTCTATTTCTAATGGTCACTCTTTTTGTAATGTTTCCATAAATTCCTTCTGTTCGTTATGGAAACTTTCTCTTTCACTTTACCAGAATGTTTCTATTTCCTCTCTCCTGTTCGTTATAGAAACATTCTCTTGTATCTTGTATGTATAGAACATTCATGATCATTGTATAATAACACATTCATTATTTTACCACGATACAAAGAATATCAAATGTCTAAATGGATGATGGAAAGAGGTATGAGACTCTTTTGATTAGGTAATCACAAAAATCCATAAGAGGTCCACTTCTCAACTCTCAAAGAGCTGATCGCCATTGATTGATTGACATGTCATATGAATACTTGATTTGATCAATTGGCTAAACCCGTAGTCAACCCCACATAGCAATGCCTGAATAAGCTAATGGAGGCATCTTGTATTCCAAAGAGTAATTGACAAATAGGCCTATTTTGAGTTAGTTGCACCTGCCATTAATGTGCTCTTTTTATGAGGCTTGATAGAAGAATGGAAAACCCTTTCATTTTGTCAACAAACAAGTTTGAATTTGAGAGCGATGCAAATCAAAATGTTTCAAAGCAATTGATTAGCAGAATTTTTGTACCTAGAAGCACAAACAATGAATAAAACAGCCAGATTGAAGTGAATTTGAGTCGAGTAAATAGGTACTTGACTTGGTTATTTGATTTCTTGAGCAGTTGTTTTCAATTTTAAAGTCAAAATATTTGAAACGCTTCTATGAATTTGTAGCAATCCTAGGTTAAGATGGGCCTGAAGAGAGCTTGACTTGAGACAGCCATGGTATTCACTAAAAGAACTATGAAGGCCATAGAGATGGAGAAATAAGGAAAAACTTGGAAATTTTTCAAGGATACTAGGGTAAATGAAAGGGATACAACCCTAAATCATTCAAGTAGGGACGTGTTTGCACAGCTGGTCTAGAAGCAAAGCAAAGTAGATATCCAATAAACAATGCACGGGAATACATCCTAGGTAACATGGAGGTTCCTAATTGCTTTGAAATTTGTAGTAATCATTGCATAGACCATTGCAACAAAAATCTTTATTCAGAATAAATTGGCAAACCAACAGATTATATATTTTTTTTCTTTCAAAAAATAGGGATTTAATTGGGAAAAAACAGATTTTTACAAAATGGAGAAACACAGAGAAAAATAAGAAAATGGTTTTAGGAGGCTGTAAAATGATGGAAAACTTGTTGAAGTCAAAGGTTTAATGGTGAAACATTTGAGCGTGCAAGAAAGGAGTGATTTAATGAAATATTAGAAATTTCAGTAAAATCTTTCAAAAGCTCAGAGAAAATCACTCCAACTGCCCAATCCTTCTTCAGTGTAGACATAAGTAAATTTCTGCTGAAAATCATTTTAAAAAGAGAAACAGTTGGGCGCCTTAGCGCTTTTGGGCACCAAAATAGCATCTTGCAAAAATGAAAATAGGAAAAGAGAAAATGTGGCACCAAAATTAATATATGTATTCAAATGAAGGCTGGGAGGAAAATAAAGTGAAATAAAGGAGAAAAACAATGAAATTGAGCCCTTCATTTGAAGGGATGTGCAAGCCAAGATTGAGGATCAATTAAGGCAAATTAAAGAAAAAATCAAAAGTACTTGATTCAGATGGATGATAAAGATGAAAAGCAAAAATGGAAAGAGAGTAATATTTTATATTATATTTAGAAGATGTGGATAAAATTGGTTTCAAAGAAACTATTTTTATTATTTTTGAAGCTTCAAGAAGCTATAGATGGAAGTCTATAAACATGTGTCATTTAGACATTCAATTTAATGGGCCTTGATGCTAGACTCATGTTGTAGGAATTGTCATTCAAGTCCAAAGTTAGATTAGATTTAAGTCTTTGCATAAAGAACGCTAAGTTGAAGCTTGCTTTTGCTGCCAAATTTTCATTCTACTCATTTCCATGTGTTTTACTTTTAATGATTCAAGGAAGAATCCATTTAATAAGAAGATTTGTGTTAACTTTGTATCACATCGGTGTTTGAATCTATGTAGCAGTTTTGAATGTTCTGTGATAATTAATTGTCTTTATCTTTTTTTTTTCCGGATCATTAATATTCTGTGTTTTTTTTTTGCCAAATCAAATGATTGATATGGTTCCAAAGGATCTTGGTCTTAATTTTTGGATAGTATTCTTGTCTATGTTTTATCTATTATAAATTGAGAAAATCCGTTGGTGAGATAGGATTTCTTCAAAGTCTGGTGCTTTAACCTCTGAGATAAATCTTCTTTAGGTCAAGTTTACTTATTTATTTTATCCTTATGCAAAACTCCAAAAAAATAGATTGCATAGTGTTCATATTAGCAGTCTTGTTTTCTTTTGTTTAAAGATTTTATAGTAGATTAAGTGAGGGAGCTTCAAGAGATGGTTTCCTTATCCATTGTTTTGTTTTGTCTTGTCATGAAAGTGAAATTATAACACCACCAAGTCACAGAATACATTTATAATTAGTAATTTTTATTCATATTGAAAGTTGAAGCTGATATGTATTGCACTCATTTTTCGGTCTATGATATTGATGGGTATTAAACTTTAATTTTTATCAATATATGAAGGAAATTAGTAATACGAATGTTTTTGAAAAACAGTTTTTACAAATTAATGTGTTTTCTAATGTTTGGAAAAAATTGCATAAGTTTTTTGTTGAGTTTCTGCTGATTCTGAGTTTTGACATTTTTTTTTTTGGTCCAGTCCAGTTATTGCTAAGTGTCAGTTTTTAAACTAGGCCTATGATGAGATCTCAAGAATTTTGATATTTGTTCACCACAAATTATTTGAAGAAAAGGTAATTTTTTGGCTGTACATCTCAATGCTAGGTTTTCCTTTTAGTATAAATTGCTCTTCAAGGTGCAGTTCTGTACCTGTATCAAGATGGACATGATAAGTTCTGTGGGGGAAAATTGGTCACTAAAATTTTGTACCATGACTGCCATGGCACTGTGCACGGTAGATGACAGGTTACAGTACAATGGCTCAAGAGGTAGCTAGCATGCCAATATGCACAAAAGGCATCTTTAAGATCAATCAATGCAATATTAAAACCTAATTTTTCATGCATCAGGGTCTGTTTTATGCCTAGTGTCACCAGTTTTCTATGTAATGCCATTGGGCCATTCTGTTCATAAATAAAAAGCCTTTTTATTCATAAATCAGTTAAAATATTGGTTTCTAAATGGATTGATGATTGTTAGCTGTGAGCTACTGTAACCAGATATATGATATGTATGCACTATGGAGTTGCAGACTTGTGTTATAGATTTGTGCTATTCATTCGTTCATGATTAGTTTTACTCGTAGCAACAAAAATCTTTGGTGGAAAAAATCAGCAAAGCAAAAGATCTAAAAAAAAATCAAGATTCAAACAGAGAAAAAAGGATTTAAAAAAAATGTAAAAAATAAAGAAAGAGGGACATAACTTGTCTCTGAAATTTAAAGGTATTTTAATAGCATAGAGATATAGAGAAAGCAAAATTGAGAGTTTAGACCATGAATTGTCAAATATAGATTTGTTGTTTATGTTCATGTCACTGATTACGTTGCATTTCACAATGCATACTTCGTGGTGCATAAATAATAGCTAGATGCTGACAGTTCATAGTTAATAGGTTCTTCCCTAATAAGAATGAAGTTTTACTTTTGCTTGCTTAGTTTATAGTTGCTTTCTTGATAAGAATGAACCCTCTTTGATTGAAGGTGCACACAAAGGATTTCAATGACCCCTATTTGCAATTTTATATTATTGATTGTATATAGCAGCTTATCATGCATTGGTACTATTTTTCCGTTTCTTTGTTACTTTTGAAAAAAAAACATGTCAATGCTGCTGAAACTTAAAGTAAGATCAAAAGAAGTGAATATCTAATATCTAATCAGACCTAATCACTAGATACTTGCAATGGAATCCTGTTTAAGAATGTTCCTAAATACTCATACAAGACAATTTTAGTCAAAATAGACTGTGGTGATTCCCTATTTTTAGGGTTTGTGGTGTCATGTCAATAGTACCAATACTAAGAACTTAAAAGTAGAAGGTTTTGTCAACAACTGTTGTAAGCATAGAGCTCTCAATGTTAGGTCACTTAAAAGTTAAACTATTGAGCAGACTGCAGACAACTGACCGTATCAAATAGGCATTATATCAACTGTTGTAAGTGTAGATTTTCGAATACTCATAGAAGACAACTTTATTCAAAATGCAATTTTGTCTTTCTTTATTTCCAGCTTGAATGTCTTTGTCTTTGGTGCAACAATACTGTCTTTTATTCTTTGCATTTTTTGTTTATAGTTGCTTTACAAATCCAATATTTTTCTTGATAATAATGTGGTACCATGCAATTTTATCCATTTTAATGCAATTCGTTTACTGCAGTAACTTGATTCTCTTGGCAGCTTTTGTAGTGCCACTGTATTCTAAACAGATATTTGGTTTAATTTTAAGTCCATTTTAATTTCATTCTCCTTTGTGCAAACATGATAAAAAAGTATAGATTTGTAATATCCAGGAGAAGACTTAATTTAACTTACTTTATGTTTTCCAAAATGTTTTCAGAATTGTAGAGGCTGTGGGTGATGCTCTTCAACTTTCCAAAACTTATGGCATACCCGTGACTGAACTTGGGAAAGCTGCAGTGCTATTTACTTTTACAGTGGTTTCCACTTTGGTTAATGCAATAGCAGAAGATTCAGGTCTGCAAGGTAGATGGTTAGAGAAACAATACCGGCTAGCTGGGAATGTGGGACAGCATGACATGGCAACAGGGGTGGATGGGGATGTTAATGAGAAACGACATCAGCATAGGGAGCATTTACGGAGAACAAATATTGTAACGGCTATCGAGATGGTTAGAAAACTAATGGAACACAAAAAAACATCTACCTTTTTCCGTCTTGCATGTCAAAACATGTATATTTCTTCATTCCCATCTTGTCTAATCACTCAAATTTTTTTTCTTTCTCCTTAAGTTTGGAGGGATGCAGATCAAGCTGTAGATACACCTAGAAATGCTTTGCAGGCAGTCTTGAAATTTCTAATATGCAAAGGCTGATCTTATTATTTTACATCTATATGGCTTACATTTCCTTGATGGTCTGTTCAGTGTGCCCTCCTTTTCTTTGCATGTATAACATAGGCAAATACTCAAGACATAAAGGTAGTGGGGCATAACTTTACATGTGAGCAAAATTTTCAATTTTAAATAATGAAGCTGGCATATGGATTCAGACACAGATCCCTAATCTATAAAGATTCCATCATAGTCATTTGGGTATACCTAGAACCCTATTTGATCGAGGTGTGCCATTAAATTCATTTGTAAAAACTAAAGCCCCAATGGTTCAGGTGTACCATTATAATCATAGTTGAACTACTCGTCAAAACCAAAAACTCGACAAGGCCTGAAAAAAAACTTGGGAAAAACTCGGCCAGTACTCAACAAAAAACTTGAGAATTAAAAAAATTGCTTAAATTTAATTAGAAATGCATTTATTTTTGCAAAACTCAATGAGAAGATGCATGCAATGAGTCAATAAATGAGAACACGAAAGAAAAAAGCTAAGTCTAGATATATTTAAAGTAAATAGCTAAGTTGCCAGTTTGGATTCCGGTTCGGATGCGGGTTCAAAATTTGTCCAAAATTTTTTTGGGCTGGGTTCAATTCGTTTTGGGTTCGTTCGTACAAGATTTAAAAAAAAATAAAAAATATCTAAATGTAAACATGTGCAGCAACAAATAAGTTCATACATTACTATGCTAATAATAAAGCAACATAGCAAAATACACCACCACATATATTGTCGTTTTAGTTCAAATGACATTACAAAATGCCAAAATACACCACCATATCAATGTTTTGGTTCAAAAACAATAATGTCAACATTTATAATCAGTCATCAGTGATCAAATATAATAAAAAACCATCAAACAAATCATCATCTTGCTATAGCATATTAGAAGCACAAAAAGTGCCACAAGCATTAGTACTAGCAGCCTCAGGCCCAGCCTTAGGATCACTATGTTGCTCGAGATCACCATCATCAATTGCAAGTGCATCAAATTGGGCTTCCAACTCTGCACGCTCTGGTTCAACATCCCAATGCTTTGCCTCTCCTTTTTTGTAAGCATTGTCTTTGTGTGTTGTGAGCCTCAAGTTTGAATGCACAAAGACCAAGTTATCTGCCTTCTCGGAATTTAGTCTATTGCATTTTATTGAGTGGATGAAGGAGTATGTGCTCCAATTCCTCTTAGATGATGATGAACTAGCAACCTATCAAGATTTACAATTTCGAAATTAAAGAGTTTAGAGTTTTGAATAATTTTTTTTTAAATATTAATAAATTCAATATTCATCAACAAGAATTTAGAAATTAGAATCTTAAGAGTTAAGAACTTGCGATAAAATTATGATAGCAATAGGTTGTAGGTGTTGGTACATTTGTCCATGGAAGTACCACCATTTATGAGCATCAACATTGTTCTTGTCTTCAAGAGCCTCAAGACCACAATCATTGGTGCTTGTGAAACTCATGAATTCAAACCTCACCGTAGGTCGTATGTGCTCGGGAAATAGTATTTGAAGGGCTGCCTTGTACCCTTGAGCAACTTCAGGATCTCTGTATGGGGCAACTCTAGTGGTACTCCCCCTGAGGACTGATTGACTATAGAACTTGGGGCTCAATGCAAAGGCAAGTAGATGCAAAGGGGTAGTCATTTTGTTCCATCTCTCTACCATGATTATCTGTAGTTCCTTGAAGATTTTTTCTTCAGGATCTTGCTCTCTCTCATTTATGATATTTCTAATATCCTCAATCATGGAGTCTATGCCATCATATACCTCACCCAAACAAGGCCTATCCATGTCAGTGTATCGGATCATACTCAATATAGGTTCAGTGAACCTCAATAGTTACTCAGCACGATCCCACCAAGAGTCATCTAGTATCATTGCCTTAATGGCAGCTGCCCTGGCACTATTAGATTGCCTCCATATGCTCCAATTAGCACTGATTACCATTCTAGACAATGCCTCTTTAACCTTGACAAGGTGTCTCAAAACAATAGTGTTGGAGGCAAAGCGGGTCTCGGCAACCTATTTTAAAATCAAAACAATAATAAATTAAAATCAAGATTAAAATTTAAAAATTAAAAACATAGAAAGTTTATTAAACTAAAGTGACTAAATTTCTAAAACATATTTAAATTTTAAATAATTTAACTTACCTTCAAGAGCTCCAATTTCGAGAATTGTCTAAATATGGCTTGTGTCATATGGTGGTTTGTGATGAACATCTGGATCTCCTGTGCATCTTCATACATTTTTTTAATCCACTCAATCTTAGTGCCAATTTTTTGCAGCATTAGGTTGAGTGAGTGCACAACACAAGGTGTCCAAAAAATGTGTTCGAAGCACTCCTCAACCAATAACCCGACAACCCTACAATTCTTGGCATTGTCGGTTATTAGCTGAAGAACATTTTGAGGGCCAACTTGCTCAATGGCTTGGATGAGAATGTTTGCAATGAAAGGACCATCCTTCACCTCCCCTTCACAATCCACAGCTTTCAAAAACATTGCACCTCTTGTGGACACTACAATAATATTGACCAAAGGACGATTTCTCGCATCTTTCCATCCATCTGATACTATGGTCACACCTGTTTCGATCCATGAATCCTTGATGGGCTGCATGGAAGCCTCTACATTGATCACCTCTCTATCCAATAAAGTGGTGCGCACCTTCTCATAACCTGGGCCCTTGAACCCCTTTGGAGCCTCATTAATTGATCTCACCATTTTTTGCCAATACGGTGAGCGAACAACATTAAATGACAATCCATTCACATAGATGCATCTCGCTATGTCTTCCTCAGCAATGTCTCTAGCTTCATTCTGAAATGATAATTCCAAGGGCCCCTTTGCTCTCTTATTTGCAACCAGCTCTTGAGGAGCACACAAGAATGGATGGCCCTCTGTGGGTGGTTCATTGGGAGTAGAAACTGAAGCCATAGATGATGTTTTTTTTTTTAGCATTTTGCAAAGGATGAGAATTACCACGCCCAGCTGCTTGGTCTGCTTGCTTTTGCTCTTGAATATATTTGTTCACCATGTGGTTTGGAAGAAAGGATTTAGGTAGTATCCCATTAACTCTTGGCTTCCCTGTACAAAATTTAATGCCCTTTTGAGGAATAAAGCACAAATGTGCTTTCACTTTGCTATAAGAGCCACTAAATTCCTCTTTGCAATGGCTGCAAATCCATAGATAACCTCCTCCACCTGGCATTGGTTGAACCATTTCCACATATTTCCATAGTGGAGAGCATCTGTCTATTTTGAAGCGGGAGTTTCCGGTGCTTGCAGGACTTCCAGTTCCAGCCATTCTTTGAATCTACAAACAACAAACCAGTGTTAATAAATGATATGCAGAGCTGTGAGGATGCTGCGTGCCGTGAGAAAAAGAATCATATAAATAATAAATGAGTTGTGCTTGTGTATATTTTCATCGGTATTTGCAATCATATTTTCTGTTATTAAGTTAAGTTAATAAGAAAACAAAGAATCATTTATTCTGATAATCGATCATAAATTGTGATTTCAAAAAAAAAATATGATTGAAGAATTATTGCAATTAAAAAAAAATATATGTATATTAAATATTAATATTATATATGTATTTTAATACGATTTTATCTGTATTTTAATATTACATTATTTGAAGAATTATATGTGATTCATTCTTCTTCATGCTCACTATTACTAATCAGTAATTGTTCCTTAGTTGCTTGTTCAATCAACTTCTCTTCTTCTTCTTCATCACTGAATTGTTTAGCCAAAGTGTCTATTCTATTTTATTTTTTTCTTACTTTTACTCCAACTAAATCTATTTTGATTCTTAACTTTGCCTCCTCATGTTGGAAACTACAATTGAAACAATTGTTATATTGTTATTGATGTCAAACCTTAACTAGTAAGACAGTTGCTATCTAGGATAGTACCATATCTTTTGATTGATGAAGAAGATTTGAAAAGAGGAGATAACAAGAGGACCTAAGGAAAGGTTGAGTTATGTGATACTTCAATGGGTACTTGATTAGTTGGCACATTGACAAAGTAATGTGTTGTTTATCTAGTAAGAAGAAAGACTGTAAACATAGGCTTAACCAAGAAAAAGTGAAGAAATCTAGTTTAAGCCGAGTGATGTTAGTGTTGACCGAGCGCCAATATATGTCAAGTAAATCTAGTGTTCACCGAACATCAGTAATTGCCGAGCGACAAGAAATTACCAAGAAAAGATAGTGTTTGCCAAGGAAGACAGTTTGTATTGATGACCAAGATACACAATGATGACCGAGGAGATGAACACAGTATTGACCGAGTGTCAATTTACATTTGGAGAAAGAATTGAGGATCCCAATCGACATAGTTAAATTCTTGGGATATGTAAAACGTGTTGACATTATTAATGAATTGTATGGAGCATTTAATGCATGGTAAATCATTTTCTTGTGGATTCAAAGAGAATTTTGGAGATGTATCTAGAAGGAAAAGATGAAGAACATAATGATGGAAGGATTCGATGAATCTGAAAAGAAATAGAAAAGAACGAGTCCTTATGTGAAAACCCCTTTGGGGTACATTTCGATTCTAAAAAAGAGAAAATAAAGGGCGTATCTTCTGGTGAAAACCTCTCTGAGGCGCTAGAAGATGGAGACTTGCCTCTTCCTCCCATCCAGGATTACAGACCCGAGCAGTCGCCTATCATCGAGGAAACCAAGCTAGTTAACTTGGGCACAAAAGAATGCCTGAGAATCACCTACATTGTAGCATCTTTAACTGAGGATGAAGAAATGGCTCTCACTGCACTTTTGCACAAAGCCACCACCAACTTTGCATGGTCGTATGCACATATGCCTGGGCTTGATCCAAATCTTGTTGTGCACAATCTTGCAGTGGATCCCAATGTCAAGCCAGTAAAGCAGAAGCTACACAAGATGCATCTTAAGGTAGCCCTATTGGTAAAAATAGAACTGGAAAAGCTCCTTGACGCCAAGATCATCAGAGCTATAGATTATTCAGAGTGGATCTCCAACATGGTGCTTGTCACTAAGCCTTCCAAAGAAATAAGAATATGTACCGACTTCAGGGACCTAAATAAAGCATGTCCTGAGGATGATTTCCTGCTACCTAACATAGACATGATAGTAGATCTTACAGTGGACCATGAGATGTTGTCACTCATGGATGGCTTCTCAAGATACAATTAGATCCAAATAGCAGAAGAAGATCAGCACAAAACAACATTCACCACACCATGGGGTACCTTCTACTACAACATGATGTCATTCGGGCTAAAAAATGCAGGAGCCACTTATCAACAAGCAATGACAACCATCTTTCATGACATGATACACAAGATCTTGGAAGACTATGTGGATGATATTCTTGCAAAATCTAAGACACGATGCGAACAACTAGACATCCTTGAAAGTGTGTTCGATCGTCTCCAGCATTATGGCTTAAAGCTGAATCCAAAGAAGTGTGTCTTTGGTGTAACATCTAGAAAGCTTCTAGGCTTCATAGTATCATGACACGGCATAGAGATTGATCCCCAAAAGGTCAAAGCCATTACGGAAATGCCTCCTCCTAGAACACTCAAGAAGCTCAGGAGCCTACAAGGAAAGATTCAATCAGTGCGTCGATTTATATCACAACTGGCAGACAAATGCCAACCTTTCATGCATCTTCTCCGCAAGGACACAAGCATTAAATGGGATCCTATCTGTCAGAGAAGCTTTGATCCAATAAGCCACGTCAAAGAGTTCTATATGGCACGCCAAGAAGTGGCATATAGTGATAATTACCTTATGCGCCTATTCCCCAAAAGCTTGGGAGGAACTTCTATTGAGTGGTTCTACAAAATACCCTACGGGACAATCTCAACCTTTGCCGAGCTCTCTGAAAAGTTCGTCACCCAGTATGCTCATAATGTTGAGAATGAGTTGTCTTTGCTGGACCTTTGTAACTCAAAATAGAAAGGAGGAGAAAGCCTAGCCGACTATTTGCAATGATGGTAGAACCTCACTACCAGGTTATCATACCAACCACCTGAGACGCATCTAACCAAGATCTTTATCGATAACCTGCATCCCAAACTATCCAACTTCATGAGGATGAATTGCATCCAAACTTACCAAGATATCAAAAGCAAGGGGATAGACATTGAAAAAGGTCTCCTAGATGAAGGCACAATCCAGCATTACAAGGAGGATTCCCACAGCAAGCCCAGTAATGACAAGACGCGTTACTGGAATCGAAACGAGAATGTTGTTACCGACAAAGCCACTGACACCAAGCATGTCCAAATTGTTGTGGCCGGTCCTAAACCAACTCTTGCATACCAAAAGAAACAAACACCTAATAATCAGAAACCTCCACAACCGTATCAAGTGCTAATCAATCTGCAACCGATGCAGCATTCTCAAAACCAGCATCTGAATCCAACCTATCAGACTAATGCCATATCAACAACTCCCAATCAAAATAGGCCTCGAGCCCAGACTCACCATAAGAGAATCTTCACACCTCTTGGTGAACCTCTGGACATAATCTTTCATCAAATAGCCAAGGCCAATCTAATCACTTACCCACCAACTCAACAATTTGATGATGCCACTCCCAAACCTAACTGGTACAAAGATCATGAGTACTGTGATTATCATCGTGTTAAAGAACACACTACCCTAAGGTGCATGAAGATAAAGCATTACATCCAAGATCTCATTGACAGGAAAGAGATCCAAGTGGACACACCAGCCCAAGCTTCACCTAATGCCAATCTGTGGATTTATCAGAATGTGTTTCCGCAACACAATGCCGGGAAGAACCAAGCTAATGCCAATCCTCCACCCCAGAACCAAGGCAAAGGAAAGCAAGGAGACCATGCTGACCATAAAGACTATACTACTGCTCATATCAACTACGACAAATTCGTTGGATGTATAACCCAAGTCAAGCCCACAATCAATGTCATCCACGTCAAAGGAGCAGGTAGTTAGTGTGTTGTTACTACTCGTAGAGGCTAGATATCTGTTGTTGGTGCCAATCCAAGGCCAACACACAAGGCACAATACAACCTTATAGAACATCTTGGGAATACACCTGCCCAAATATCCATCCTCAACCTTCTCCGCAGTTCACCCATCCATCAAGATATCCTCAATCGAGCCCTCCAAGAAGGACATGTCTCCACAGACATAAATACCATCCAGTTTGAGAATCTTGTGGGATATTTATTAGCATCCTATGCTCTCTCCTTCAAACCATCAGATATACCAGTTGTTGAGCTAGACCACTATCTCCCCCTCCGCATCGCCGTCATGATCCGATACTTTGCCATAAAAGGGTCATGATAGATAATGGCTCGGCCCTAAACTTGTACACTTCGTAGTTCATTCAGCAAATAGGGTTCACGGAGGCTGACATATTACATGCGGTCATCACCATCAAGGCATACGATAACTTGGAGCGTACCTCTGAAGGTACCATTCTTTTTCCTATGAAGCTAGGCCTTGCAACTCAAGATACCATCTACCACATTGTTGATCTTGATTTACCATTTAACATCCTCCTCGGCCGACCATGGATCCATTCCATCAAAGTTGTACCATCTACGTATCATCAGTGCGTCAAATTCCCGCATCAAGGCACTGAGGTCACCATTGATGCAGACCCCCAACCCTTGCATACTGTCGTGTGTTGGAAGCATCATTCCCTCATTCCACCCATTGTCTTGGAACTGAAATTGGCACTTTTGTCGCCAGCTCTTCCCGATCCCATAGCGATCCAGAAACAATCCTCACCTCCACTCTCTCTTCTGTCAAGATCAACAACCAGGGCTGTGGTGAGTACAGCGTAACTGATGCATTTGCAGTAGGGGCCCTACCTCTTGATCCACATACACAAGGGCGCCTGAGTCACCAAAGCAAGCCTACTCAAGTCGAACATGAGATCAAGCAATTGGGACCAATGAATTTTGTTTCCCATGGAAATATAGATAGCCTTGAGATGGACCTTGACATCAATCGGTGGTTGTATAGAGATCCCCCACCACCTGACATTGAACTTCTTGGCTACTTCAAAGACAAATATCCACAATCACATAAGTACACCACAAAACAATGGAAATACCAAGGTGGTGGTCTAGGACCACAAGAAGGCAGAAGCAAAGATCCAATCAAAGCCTCGAAGAATCCAAAGCATCAAGGTCTTGGCTTTAATACCCCTCGCCTGCGTACACAAGAACCCAATACTGCGACTGGAGGCACTAACTTGACCCACGTTCCCTTCTTGAATAGCCAGGACAACCTCATAGAGATCGAAGACATCCCTGAAGAGGAAGAAAAGAAATCATATGATGACATCTTCGATGATGATACCCTCCTGGACGCTTCTGTCCTCCATCAACTTGCCATTAACGTCATAGAACTTCCCCTCATCCACCCCGAACTCATAGACTGGGATCAACCAAGCATTGCACATATTGATGAGTTCCAAAGCACACAATCACTCCTAAGGTTCATGGGAACATTAGGCCAACAAGTAGATCAACATTAGGAATTAGTTCATGTTTGCAAACTCGACCCTAAAGGATATTTCGGGGAAGAGGCAATCTCTAGCCGTGCCCACAACCACAATTGATCTGGAGTCCACTCCACCTCCTCAGCCTAGTAAGATGCCTAAAAGGAAGAAGCAAACCGGTGCAAGTCACCCATCATCAAGAACAACAAGAAGCAAAGGTAGAAACACTCAAGCACCTCCTGAGGTAGGATTCAGACCGAATCTTGAAGTGTTGAGAACTAGAGTAGTAGATGAAGGATAAATCAAATAGAAAAGTTCTATGATAAGTATCATGCGATTGATAAATTAGAGATTCATTCTATGATTATCAAGCACATGATTAAGTTCAAGAAGACAGTTCTGGAACTTAAAACAATCATTCTGGATAATGTATGGAACATTCTGGATTCTTTGAAGAGACAAGCCATAGAAGAGGATTTCAGGATAAGAGAAAAGACATTGGATGACAACCTCCCAGTTTGTTCATTTGAAGAGAAAACATTGTTGCTAGATTTGGTGAAGCCACATTTAAGAACTAAACTCAAAACTCTGCAAATAATGAATATGGATTATGAGTTGGTTGCGAAGGAGACAAAAAAGGCATTTGAAAAAGTGTTCTTGGAAAGACACATGTATCCTCCTACTGCGCCTGCAACTCAAATCCCCTTTGAGCAAGAAAAAGAAACTAAGATTCCTAATGCACCTATGACAGGTTCACAGGATTCTGCGCCCACAATGACAGCACCTACTGAAACAATGGAGACAAAAGATGACACTATCATGATTGATAATGTTGAAATATCAATCGTGGCAATAGATAAAGACCTAGACAAGTTTGAAGAAGCCTTTGTAAGTACTGAAGAGGCTGAGATCTTATGTGGAGAAGAGTCACCTAAGCAACAAGAAGTCCAAGTTGAAGACTTGACTGGACAAGAAAGTGAGAAGGAAGATGAACTTGTAAGTGAGAAGGAAGATGCACATAAAGAAGAACCTTAAGTTGAGATTCCAATGAAGATAAAGACTAAGATTATGGACGTAAGTCAAAGCTCACTCCTTACCCCTAAGCCATCAGTTTCATTGTTGTCAAGTTTGACCCCTGATACAACCAGTCTAGATTCTTGGGAAGAAGAAGATTTAATATCTTATATGATGTGTTGATCTGAGTATTTCTATTTCTGTTTGTGAATGGTTATTTACATTTTGTTTATTCTACAAGAATCTTTATACAAAGTTTAATTGAAGATAGAAATAGTATTTATTGATTCACCCCCCCCCCCCTCTCAGTAACCGGTTAGTAATAACACATACAACTATTACTATATACATTGTATACAACCATCTCTATGTAGAGACATGACCGTGCATGGCTTAAGCCACGTAGGGTCATGTCTTACATATCCACACCCTTTTGAAATTGCAGCTATGTGTAATACGAATCGCATTATGTTCTGTAACAAACTAATGTTACGTATAACTATCATCCGATAATTATTGTAACACATCATATATTATGTGTTACGATAACTATCGGATACTAGTTATCGTAACACTTCTATTACTCAGTGCCGATATCGACTAAGTCGATTCCATTGCATATAACATATTTGGTAAAGCCCGATTCAATATGGAATATACTATATGCAGTCGACTATAATAATAATAATAATAATAATAATATATATATATATATATATATATATATAGTCGACTAGCATATCGAGTCTGATAAATATAATTCATTTGATTATATAAGTCAATCAGATCGAAGCTATAATTTAACACTCCCTCTTAGCAAGAGAGGATTGATAATCTCATGATATGAGTGTTATTGAAATCCCCGACTCAATTCAGAACTGGATTTTAGAATAACACTTAATCACTCTATATTAGGGTTGCCGGCATGGTCTGGAATACAAGTTTAATGTACTCAACTTGATAGAAGAAATTTATTACAATCCCCGACTCAATTCGGAACTGGATTTAGTGATAAGTATAGGTGTCAAGATATTCGACGCAATCCAAATCAAAACTTGAAGCACAAGTTATCATAATCCCCGACTAAATTCGGAACTGGATTAAATGATAACTTAATTGGGTCAAACTATTGTAGGTCGTCACCTCACAATAGTGACCTCAGACACATGAAAGATCATCACCTTTCCAAAATACACAATATTGCAATATTTTATTTTATTCGCGAATACATTAATTTACATATTTATGAAATGGAACCTCAGAAATTTAATCGCATCTTAATCATACCAAGTTTCTTTCCGAAGTACTCGATTTTCAACTTTGCAAGAGGCTTGGTGAAAATATCAGCATTTTGTTCTTCAGTAGTGATGTAGACCAATTTGATAATATCTCTGTCTACCATGTCTCTTATGTAGTGATAAGGAATTTCTATGTGTTTGGAGCGATTGTGAAAAACTGGATTTACTGAAAGTTTAATGCAACTTTGATTGTCACAATAAATTACTGTAGGTTTTAGAGGCTTACCAAACAATCCAAATAGTAACTTCCTTAACCATACTGCTTCTCGAGCTCCCATAGAAGTGGCCATATATTCTGCTTCAGTAGAACTTTGAGCAACAATTGATTGTTTTCTACTGAACCATGAAATCATTGCTGATCCAAGGCTAAAGCAACATCCTGTAGTACTTTTACGATCGATTGAATTTCCAACCCAATCAAAGTCAGTGAATCCTTGAAGTTGTATCTCAACATTCTCGTATTTTAGGCCCATTTCAATTGTACCACATAAGTATCTTAGAATATGTTTAGCAGTTGTTAAGTGGATCTTCTTTGGTTCACACATGAAATGACTTAATATGTTTGTAGCATAGCAGATATCAGGACGAGTGTTTACCAAGAACATAAGTGATCTGGATCTGTAGGCTCCGAATCTGTTGCTTCATCGTTGAGCTTATGCAGATTTGTTTCCATTGGAGTGGTTAATGGTTTACACTCCATTCCAAATCTGGTTAAAATGTCCATAGTCTATTTTCTCTGATTTAGGAAAATATGGTTTTCTTTCTGTAATACTTCTAAGCCTAAGAAGTAGTGTAACAACCCTAGATCCTTCATGTCGAATTCATTTGTGAGTTCTTGTTTGCATTTAGCAATAAGATGATCTTCTCCTGTTATTAATAAATCATCAACATAAAGAACTAGAATTACCATTTCACCTTTGGATATTTTGAAGTATATATTAGGGTCGGCTTCATTCTTGGAGTACCCTAACTTGGAGAGATAACTGTCTATGCGTTCATACCAAGCTCTGGGAGCTTGCTTAAGACCATAAAGTGCTTTCTTCAATTTGCAAACATAACTATTATTGTCATGGGTGATGAAACCTTGTGGTTGTTCTATGTATACTTCTTCAATAACACCATTTAGAAATGTTGTCTTTACATCCATTTGATGTATCTTCCACCCTTTTGATGCTGCAATGGCGATAATAGTTCTCACAGAAGTATATTTAGCAAACCAGAGCAAAGGTTTCTTTGTAGTCAATTCCGGCCTTTTGAGAAAAACCCTTGGCGACAATTCTAGCCTTATGTTTTTCAATGTTACCATTTGAAGCATATTTGACTTTGAATAACCATCTTGAGGAGACGACTGTTTTCCCTTTAGGTCCAGGCACTACTTCCCAAACATCATTTTTTACAATAGATTGATATTCCTTGATCATTGCATCTTTCCAGGCTTGACATGTTAGGGCTTCTTTAACATTAGATGGTTCGGATTTTGTAAGTTCTGCCATAAGTGCAAGATAGCACTTCTGATTTCTTGTTCTTTTACTTTCTTTAAATATTTCATCTGGTTCAACATTATTTTCCTCAATCATTTTTCTTGCCCATAATGGTCTTTTCTCGTTGTTAGGAATTTCAACATCTTCAAGATTAGATGAAGGAAGTTCATGGTTTTCTATTATGTTCTCATCATCTAGGAAGGTATTCTCCCTCTGATTCTCAATTTCATCATTTTCTATAATATTCTCCCTCTGGTTCTCATTTGATCGTTCTTCTGTGAGTGTAGAGATTTTTAGAGCAATATCTTCTTCAAATTTGATATTTCTGCTAATGTCAATGGATTTCTGTCCTGGTATGTATACCTTGTATCCTTTAGTAGTTTCACCGTAACCAACAAATATTCCTTTCTTTCCAGAGGGATCTAGTTTGGTTCTTTTCTCGTTAGGAATGTGAACATATACAGGACATCCAAAGATTCTTAGATGACTTATATTTGGTTTCTTCCTTGTAAAGGCTTCTTCAGGTGTGATGTTTTCTAGAATTGAGTGAGGACACCTCTTTTGGATGTATGCGGTAGTATTAGATGCTTCGGCCCAAAAGGAGGTATGAAGATTTTGATCATGCATCATAGCCTTGGCAGCTTCAATAATAGTTCTATTTTTTCTTTTTGCTACTCCGTTCTATTGAGCATTATAAGGTACAATATACTCCCTCTTAATCCCAACAAAAATGCAAAATTCTTTAAAGTTTTTAGAGATATATTCACCTCCGTTGTTTGATCTTAGGGTTTTTATTTTCTTCCCAGTTTGGTTTTCAACTAATGCTTTGAATTCTTTGAATTTTAGCAATACTTCATTTGATTCTTTTAGTTTAAGAAAATAAATCCAAGTTTTTCTATAGTAATCATCAATGAAAATCACATAATATGAAAAACCTCCTAGTGAGAGGGTTGATATAGGTCCACACAAATCTGTGTGAATGAGTTCTATTACAACTTTGATTTTATGTTCACTAGAAGGAAATGATCTTTTTATATTTTTCCCTAGGGCACACCCTTTACAAGTACTAATATGATTTGATTTTAAATAAGGTATCCCTGTAGTGATTTTCTTTATGGAGGGAAGGGTGCTAAATCCAAGATGTCCTAATCTTCTGTGCCAGAGTTCATTAGAGTTTGATACTTCATGACATAGAGCTAATTTGTGACTATTGCCTAATTTGTATAGGCTTCCATCTCTATACTTTATAGAAATAGCATTTTCAATATTGGTGTTCTTAGTCCATATTAATACTTTATTTTCTTGGAATGTGACTCGATAGCCTTGATCGGCTAAGTCTAAAATAGAGACCAAGTTCCTTTTTATGCTTGGTACAAAGAGAACATCTTTCAATAGTAGAGTTACCCCTATTTTCAATTTGATTGAGCAGGTCCCAATTCCTTTTGCTAGATAAGTGGAGTTGTCTCCAATTGTAACTTCTTCAAAGGAATCTTCCTCTAGGGTTTCAAATTGATCTTTGAATCCAGTTATGTGCTGTGATGCTTTGCTATCGATTTACCAAGTGTTTTTGTTTGAGTTTACTTCACTTGATAAGGCCAAGAAAAATAGAGATATTTCTGCCCCTTTGACTTCGGCTATTGCTGCTTGAATTTTCTTCCTCTCTGGATAGAACCTATGCGTATGTCCAAGCTTATTGCATTTATAGCACTGTACTTTGGAGAAGTCTCGGTTTTTGTGATTTTTGTTATGGTTTCCTTTCTTATGTTTAAACTTCCGTTTGTTGCCTTTGAAGTTTGAATGAGTATTTAGAGCTTGAATCTCATCTCCTTTGGTAGGCCCGATCCCTCTTGATATTAACTAGAGGGCATCTTCTTCTGTCATGGGGCTCAAAGTAAAGTAAGTATTTAATTTCTGCAACCATGCGTGAGCTGTGATTTTCTCCGATCCATCAAAATTTGGAAGTGTTACCCTATTCACTTCGTGTTTGAGTTCTTTATTTAAATGCCTCCTAGATGTCTCTCTTCGCTTATCTTCACAAAATTCTCTAAATGATACCACTTCTCTAATATGAGGATCCAATTCTACATAAGCCTTTGCTATGTCTTCGGTTTGGGTCATGGGTTGCTCTATACCTTCCTCTTCTCTTGGGGATCCTTCTCTAGGCAAGAATGGAAGTTGAGGTACCCCATTGTTAGAGGTTATATTGTTGTTCTTTGAGTGATTTGAACTAGTCTCTCTCCCGTGGTGGGAATGGCCTTTTAAATTATTGATTGAATTCCCCATGTTTTGTAGGGCCTAAAGGAGGGCTTGATTTGATTTTTCCATTTGACTGATTAATGTTTGATTTGTTTGCTCCATATAAGATCTCATCTCATTTGCTAAGTCATCCATTGTATTTCTCCTCGTTCTTCTTTCGTAGGTTTGCATAAGCCTGACTCACATGATGGCAGGATTATGCTCTGATACCACTGTAATGTCCCCTGGTTGGGACTAAGGACTATAACTATCAATTTGTAATGTTTTGATGCTGCTATGATAGAGAATGGATTTCTATTTCTGATATGATCCTTAATTATATGTAATTGCAAATTGATATATTGCTTATAACAATAATATTGCTGTTTCGGATATGATCTTTCTACTCTTGTAATGACTGGTATATAAATATCGTTTAAGAGCAATATAGTTGCTGTCTCAAATGATGAATTATAATCTTGCAGTGATTTCTAGGGTGTCGTGTCTGATATATATGATCTCTCTTTGCAATTTAAAGTGTTGTCAATGATATAACTTATGTGCTTACATCCAACTAATGCCTAAGAAGGCAATTGCTCGATATTAGCAGATCCCAATGAACTACATGTAAAGGTTATTGATTGTTCTATTCCTCAATTCCTCTCTTGTCCCTCCTCCCCCTCCATTCATGATACGATGTTCATATTTATATTCATAATCAGCTTAGTGAAGAGGCACGATGAAATGGTTGCCTCCCATAACATAATAATAATGAAGAGTCATAATGTATCACTGTAATAATCAGAATGATTATTACGGTAATCACATTATTTATAATCTTTGTATGATAAGCATCGCAACTAATAGATATGTTTGTTGACTGGTCTTAATTCCAAATGTAATCGTCTACACTCAATAATTCTTACTAATGACTATCGGTGACTATTGATCCCGATTTAAGATTTTCATTGATTCCTAATATTATCCACGACTCAATTAATTCTTAAGTTTGTAATAATCTCCATCGACCCTTATGTATTTTATAATACGTTGCTGTTGTATTTAGCTTCCCTTGTCCACGTATACAAGATGTCGATGACTCCTTGATTTGGCAACGGTGAATACACCAATTAACGACGCTTAGTTGATATTGTTTTGTTTTAGTTACTTCCGCTGCGCATCATACTGTTGACCGATAAGCCTCAATGATAATAAAGCAAGTATTATTTTATGCTAAACATGATATTGTTCGTCTTTCATATTAGTTGCTAGCATTTAACATCTTAGTGGATTCTTATATTACTATCTTGAATAGTCAATTAGATATATACTTGATCAGATGCCAAGTGAATAGTTTCTTTCTTTCTACGATAGTAATAGCTGAGCATATGCACGGGCTATTCATCAATTTCCCTTGTCTACGTATCTGTGTTTTCTGTCTTGACTCATCGTAGATTTGTAGTCTTCGTAATAAGTCGTGTTTATAGTAAACACATTCCATAATTTGATTTCCAATAGAATATCTTTAATATCTATCATTTCTTTATCCGTTATATATTTATTATTTACTATTATATATTATATTATTAAATTATTTTAATATTTTATTTATTATTGCATTTAGAGATAGGGAACATCATTGTCCACCCTTCCCAAAATTGCTTGTCCTCAAGCAATGTGAACCTTCAATATAATGGTGTCTTGTTATGTAACTCGACGTCTAATTTCGTGACCCTTGATTCCTTGTAGTGTTTCCATTTTAAGTAGTCTTGTTCCATGATGAGTTCTGAATAATCCTTTAATCTTTATGGGAGACTTTATCTCTTCCCAAACATTAAGGATACCCTTTTAGGACACTTCAATTGTCCTTATAATCCTTGGGAGAGATTTTATCTCTTCCCAGGCCTTTATGGATTCCCTCTAGGAAGTATCCATCTCTATAATTCTTGGTATAGACTTTATCCCTTCCCAAGCCTCTATGGATATCCCTTTAGGATATATCCATCTCTATAATCCTTAGGAGAGACTTTATCTCGTCCTAGGCCTCTATGGATATCTCTTTAAGATTATCCATCTTTATAATCCTTAGGAGAGACTTTATCTCGTCCTAGGTCTCTATGGATATCTCTTTAAGATTATCCATCTCTATAATCCTTAGGAGAGACTTTATCTTGTCCTACGCCTCTATGGATATCTCTTTAAGATTATCCATCTTTATAATCCTTAGGAGAGACTTTATCTCGTCCTAGGCCTCTATGGATATCTCTTTAAGACTATCCATCTTTATAATCCCTGGTAGAGACTTTATCCCTTTCCGGGTCTCTATGGATATCCCTTTAGGATGTACCCATCTCTATAATTCCTGGTAGAGACTTTATCTCTTTCCAGGCCTTGGGGTGTAAGATCTTTCCCTAATTCCACATAAAGAATTGGGAATATTCTGAGTAAGTATAATTGAATATTTGCATTAATATTTTTGTGGTTCCTTGTTTCATTACAAACTCCTATTCCTTGATTTGACAGTTAACTTTTTATTCTCTTTTAGCCTTGATCACAAAATTGATATTAATAATTTTTCAATAAATGAGTTTCTGATCTTTGGTTCTTGTTACTGCCTCTCTTATCTAGTCTTATTTGCTGGTTAACTTCCCATTTGTGTATTACTGTCATAGCTATGGTTGAATTTCCTCAAAGCTCCATTGCTTTTCCCCTTCATTCAATGATTGGATGCTATTGAGATCCCTTGTATCATGACTTGCTCTCTTATGCAGTCCTTCTTTTGTTTCTTCTATTCTATGGATTTGATTCCTTTTCCCACACTTATGTCCTGATGCCCATGGTTCTCTGCACCTGAAGCATAAGCCTTTCTTCATTATGTCATCTTTTTGCTTGAGGGCGTCCTTGCCTTGGCATTGGTGCCCAATACTCCACTGTTCTTTGCAAAAATGGCATGCTCTTCCTTTATCAAACTTCCTTGACTCTTCATACTCCTGGTGTGCCTTGATCGGGGTATTCTTAGGTCTTTCCTTCATTGTATTAAACTCAATTTTCTTTGCCTTTTTTATGGCTTCCTCCAAGTTTTGGGATTCAAATGGTTTCACAAAGTTTTTGGTGGAGTCTTTAAGTCCTATAAACATATAAGTGAGCCTCTTTTGGGACCGGTCCGGAACCATAACCGATAACTCTTGGAATTTGCGGGCAAATCCTTCCACGGTTCCAGTTTGTTTGAGGTGGGTTAGTTCTTGGAAATACCATTCGGGGTCCCTTTCATCAAATCTACTGATAAGATTTTGGGAAAACTCTCCATAGGAAGTTATATTTTGGTGGCCTAGGGAAATAAGTCCATGATGCCACCAATCATGTGCTACCCCTTCCAAATGGAGTATTGCAAACTGGAGGACATCTTCTTCTGTCATGGGGCTCAAAGTAAAGTAAGTATTTAATTTTTGCAACCATGTGTGAGCTGTGATTTTCTCCGATCCATCAAAATTTGGAAGTGTTACCCTGTTCACTTTGTGTTTGAGTTCTTTATTCATATGCCTCCTAGATGTCTCTCTTCGCTTATCTTCACAAAATTCTCTAAATGATACCACTTCTCTAATATGAGGATCCAATTCTGCATAAGCCTTTGCTATGTCTTTGGTTCGGGTCATGGGTTGCTCTATTCCTTACTCTTCTCTTGGGGATCCTTTTCTAGGCAAGAATGGAGGTTGAGGTACCCCATTGTTAGAGGTTATATTGTTGTTCTCTGAGTGATTTGAACTAGTCTCTCTCCCCTAGTGGGAATGGCTTTTTAAATTATTGATTGAATTCCCCATGTTTTGTAGGGCCTGAAGGAGGGCCTGATTTGATTTTTCCATTTGACTTATTAATGTTTGATTTGTTTGCTCCATATAAGATCTCATCTCATTGGCTAAGTCATCCATTGTATTTCTCCTTGTTCTTCTTTCGTAGGTTTGCATAAGCCCGACTCACAGGATGGTAGGATTATGCTCTGATACCACTGTAATGTCCCTTGGTTGGGACTAAGGACTTTAACTATCAATTTGTAATGTTTTGATGCTGCTATGATAGATAATAGATTTCTATTTCTGATATGATCCTTAATTATATGTAATTGCAAATTGATATATTGCTTATAACAATAATATTGCTGTTTCGGATATGATCTTTCTACTCTTGTAATGACTGGTATATAAATATTGTTTAATAGCAATATAGTTGCTGTCTCAAATGATGAATTATAATCTTGCAGTGATTGCTAGGGTGCCGTGTCTGATATATATGATCTCTCTCTGCAATTTAAAGTGTTGTCACTGATATAACTTATGTGCTTACATCCGACTAATGCCTAAGAAGGCAATTGCTCGATATTAGCGGATCCCAATGAACTACATGTAAAGGTTATTGATTGTTCTATTCCTCAATTCCTCTCTTGTCCCTCCTCCCCCTCCAGTCATGATATGATGTTCATATTTATATTCATAATCAGCTTAGTGAAGAGGCACGATGAAATGGTTGCCTCCCATAACATAATAATAATGAAGAGTCATAACGTATCACCGTAATAATCAGAATGATTATTACGGTAATCATATTATTTATAATCTTTTTATGATAAGCATCGCAACTAATAGATATGTTTGTTGACTGGTCTTAATTCCAAATGTAATCGTCTACACTCAATAATTCTTACTAATGACTATTGATCCTGATTTAAGATTTTCATTGATTCCTAACATTATCCACGACTCAATTAATTCTTAAGTCTGTAATAATCTCCATTGACCGTTATGTATTTTATAATACATTGCTGTTGTATTTAGCTTCCCTTGTCCACGTATACAAGATGTCGATGACTCCTTGATGTGGCAACGATGAATACACCAATTAGCGATGCTTAGTTGATATTGTTTTGTTTTAGTTACTTCCGCTGCGCATCATACTGTTGACCGATAAGCCTCAATGATAATAAAGCAAGTATCATTTTATGCTAAACATGATATTATTCGTCTTTCATATTAGTTGCTGGTGCTTAACATCTTAGTGGATTCTTATATTACTATCTTGAATAGTCGATTAGATATATACTCGATCGGATGCCAAGTGAATAGTTTCTTTCTTTCTACGACAGTAATAGGTGAGCATATGCACGGGCTATCCATCAATTTCCCTTGTCTACGTATCTGTGTTTTCTGTCTTGACTCATCGTAGATTTGTAGTCTTCGTAATAAGTGGTGTTTATTGTAAACACATTCCATGATTTGATTTCCAATAGAATATCTTATTTAGAATATCTTTAATATCTATCATTTCTTTATCTGTTATTTATTTATTATTTACTATTATATATTATATTATTAAATTATTTTAATATTTTATTTATTATTGCATTTAGAGATAGGGAACATCACAGCTATGCGAATTCTCCTAACATGTTCGCTACTTGTTTTGTATTAGATATATCAACTTTGGATCAGAATGGTAAGGTTGTAGGAACTGCTATATGCTGCTGCTTATGGTGCGAATCAGGGCAGTAACATTATGTTTTCTGTATTGCCTTGATTCACATCATATCTCCTCATTTATACCAAACACTTCTCATTGTAAGGGGGGGGGGGGGCGACTTGCTTATGCAAGTCGGCACTAATAAATATTAACAAGTTTCATTTAAATTAGCAAGTCGGACTAATCAATGCGGGCCGATCTCTTGTTAAATGTTCACCTTTATAAGGTTGTCTCATATAATAAGAGTGATATATATGATTTGTTCCTTTTAGGAGTATTTTCTTATCTTCTTTAGCATTTGATCTTACCGAAAAGGCCATTTGTTAGGCGTAAAGTTGTGCTACTGTCGGATGTTAGCCGCCGACGGAGGTAAAGTTGTGTTACCGTCGGATGTTAGCTGCCGATGGAGGTAAAGTTGGGTTACCGTCGAATGTTAGTCGCCGACGGAGGTTAGTTAGTTGCTGACGGTTGAGAAGGGTGACGACGTTTGGTTGCACCGCTTCCGATTGTATATGAATATTGTACTTGCTCATTAGAAGCATCACTGTTATTGTAACCTTTGTGAATGATTAATGAAAGCTTGATATTATCTGGTCTAATTCTATCTTGCTAGTTACATTTTGTATAATGTCTGTGTATCTGTAAACGAGTACTTATTGGGCAAAACATTTGGCACCGTTGCCTAGACGTACTCGGATGGCGTGTAGAGACAATGGGCTTACCACTCGGAGAACTTAATCCAGAAGCCGACGATGCTCGAACGAAACTATACGAGAGAGAAGACATCCAGACACGGGAATTTCGAATTTTATTCCAAGTAGCACTTGAAACCTACGTTAGAAGGGAAGCCACGAGCGAGGAAGTTCCGACCGGCGTAGTGTGGGACGCGATTGGGGCTAACCCTGCAGCCAATTGACTACTGAACCATCTTCCTTGGTTGCTAGCACAAGCGTTGCTTGCACAACGTGCTCGCCAGGAGGAAATTGCACGCGAGTAACACCGGCAAGAAATCCTCCATGCATTCCATGCTCGGGAGCACCTCCGCCGCCGTCAGGAAGAAGGCGATGGCAAAGGTTGGGGTCTTTGAAGTATGAACGGAAGGGAAAAGAACACAAACAATTGTAATGCGATTGTAATGCAATTGGAAATGTTGTAAATCAACATGAATAAATAAAAAATAAGTGTTCTTTTGATTGAAAGGGCAATGTTTTTTGTTCAGTCTTGATGCCTAATACATTAAATAAGGATAGAAATAAGAAAGTAACAGATGACGAAGGGGAGGTCGCACACACGGCTCTGATCTCCGCACAGCAACGTGAACGTCGGTATAGGCTAAGGCAACTTGCCAAAGACCAGCTTGCCGGAGGGTTGCTCGAAGGGAACCTCGGAAGCGGTACGGAGGGTGCACAGGCGGAGTTCACTTCGCCGGAACAGCGGAGAGTGCGGAGTAGGGAGGAATTACTCGAGGAGACACAGTTGAGAAGATTCTTCCTCCAGGGAGAGAGATCGGTTTGAGGAGGGTCTAACCCGTACACCAGGTGCGGAGAACCAAACCGGCGGGAGGACGGTACTGCCGAAGGTGTCACGAACACGGCAAACCCTCTGTTGGAACCAAGAACCCCACACAGTACGGTCCCATCAGTCACGCAACTGCCGCAAGGGCAAGTGCCACCAGCCCACAATACGCACAGTACCCAAGGAAGTGCGGGTACGAGTGCTGGCACAGGAGGTGCCGGAGCACCGAATCCACCGCGGACAACCATGGCGGCGAATAAACAAAAATTACCCAAGTTCACAAGCCAAGCAAAGGAGGATCCAGTTCGGCATTGCTGAACCTGTGAGACCATATGGGCTGCCAATGGGGTTACCGACCAAGACGAATGGATCCGCCAATTCCCTGCAACATTAAGGGAGGGAGCCATTGACTGGTATTCAGATGTCGACAAAACTGGTATGACGACTTGGGACATCGTGAAAAAAGCATTCCAGACGGAATTTCAGTTGTTAAGGGATGACAATGAGATTCTGGCGGAGATTTACAATACCAAACAAACGAAGAGCGAGTCTGTCCGTGCCTACGGACGGCGACTGGAGGAACTTATCGGGAAGATGGAGTCCGCCCCAGCAGACGAACTCAAGAAGAGGTGGTTCGTGGAGGCACTAAAAGCTTCCCTTCGAAAGAAAATGAAAATTGTCCCGCCTATGTCATATAGTAATGCATACAACCATGCGATGTACTTGGAAAGCGAGTGTAAGACCTCAAGAAAGACGAAGTCTTCGGATGATGAATCGGAGACGGAAAGCAACGAGGGTGAATCTAGCAAGAAAGTGCTCGCCCTACAAAAAGATCTGGAAAGGATGATGAGAGAACTGAAGGCCACTAAGGGAAGCACAAGTAAGACAGAGGAAGACACCGTGTGGTGCACGGACTGCAAGGAAGCGGGCCACACAAAAGGTTCTTGTTGCAAGAAAGCCTTTTGCGATATCTGCCAAATCGCGGGACATTCCATTAAAGAATGTCCCTACAACCTAAGGGCAAGAAATCAACAAGTGCTCTACACCCAGGAGCAACCCTCCACATCCGGGACTAGCGGACAACAAAATAGTGCATCATCCGGCGGGTACAAAAACAACCGCTGGGGAGGTTGAGGCAATAATGAGAACAAGCCACGGGTCCAGTATGATGGGAAGGGGAGACCCATGATACAGTGCAGAAGCTGTAATCAATGGGGACATTATGCCTGTGACTGTTAGAACGAGGCTACGGTTCCACAGAAACTGTGCCGGTGGTGCGGACCAAGAGATCACGAGGACATGAACTGTCCGAAGCCCGACTGCAATATCCTAGACATGGAACGAACGGGCACTGAGAAGGTCCTGACAATCACACGCGGACAGACCAAAAAGGCCATGTACCCTCACTCTTCGACTGAGAAACAAAGGGTGCTTGAAGCAAAGGCCGAGATCGAGAAGGGTATGTAGGACCAAAGGGATCCTACGGACACTGGCACTTCCTACCGAGCATTGGCCGAACAAAATATCTTAAGGCAGATAATGCAACTGGAGGTACCCGTAAAGGTCAAGGACCTACTGGAGACTATGCCGCATCTCAAAACGACCCTATTCCTAGGCCATAACGTCCCAGCAAGCACAGTTGAATGAACGGAGATCCCCGACGGCTCTGTAGTCGACCCCATGATGCTATCAATAAATAATGGATGGAACCTTGCAGTGGTGGAGATGGGTATCTTGGGTACCATCCTCACGAACACAATTGTTGAAGGTGGGTCTGGGGTGAATGTCCTACCAGAAGAAACCTGGAAGAGCTTGGGGAAACCAACGCTGTGGCCGCTGACATTCAATCTACTAGGGGCCGACCAGCACGGCATCAAGCCCCTTGGCACGCTGATGGCACAACAGGTAACTATCGGGACCCAACCGTTCATCCTCGACTTTGTTGTAATTCCCCTCAAGCAGAAGGGGTATGACTCCATCCTAGGAAGGGGGTGGTTGGTGACTGCCAAAGCCAATCACAATTGGAAAAGAAACACCCTGGCATTTGAAAAGGGGGGAAGGAAGTTTGTGGTGGACCTCACCATGCAGATGGTCGGGGAGGAAATGGCATTCGATTCGGAGTCAGACGACGGGATTGACGAAGAGGAAGGAAACATGGAACCTAATGCCGAAGGGATACTGGAAATAGAGGATGATACAAATTTGATGGACGGTCTATTCCACTAGCAAATGCGTGATTATGAATTATTTCCGCCGTCCTGCAACATACTCGAGATCGAAGAAAACCGGAATGAGTTCCCTCTGGAATACACAGAATACAGAGAAGGGGAAGCTTGGATGAAAGAAAACCCCGCCCATGAATTTCGAAGGAGGAACCAATCCAGTATAAGGAAGCAAAGTTGAAGGCAATAAACCTCGGGGATGAACAAAATCCCAAAACCATCCTCGTGGGAGACGACTGGAGCCCCGTATTGAAAACAACAGCTTTCAAAATTTTTACAGAATATAAGGATGTGTTTGCCTGGACCTACAAAGACCTGAAGGGCGTACCTCCGGAGCTATGCGTGCACCGCATTCCTCTAGTTCCTGGAGCCCAACCTGTGCGGAAGAGGCCGTACAGGATGAACAAAAATTACGTTGCACGGGTAGAGACCGAAATCGAGCGGATGTTGGAAGCGGGGATCATCTTCCGGGTGGACACAAGTGAGTGGGTGTCACCAATTGTGATCTCCCAGAAGAAGGAAGCCAACCAGATTCGCATCTGCGTAGACTTCAGGTGTCTCAATGCAATAACAATCAAGGACCCCTTTCCGATTCCTTTCACAAATAGCATACTGGAAGAGGTGGCAGGCCACAAAATTTATTCCTTTATGGACAGGTTCTCAGGATACAACCAGATATCCATTGTAGAGGAAGATAAGTTAAAAACAACCTTTGTAATGGAGGATGGTGTGTACGCGTACAATTGGATGCCCTTCGGTCTGTGCAATGCACTCGTGACTTTCCGGAGGATTATCCTTCATATTTTTGATAAAATGTCCAAAGGGAATTTTAAAGCATTTTTGGATGATTGGTCCATCTTTAGTGGCCAAGACAAACACATTGCAGCATTGGGAGAATGCATGGAGCGGTGTTGGAAAGCCCGTCTGGCACTCAACCCGAAGAAGTGTCGCTTTATGGTGCCACAAGGGAAGTTGCTCAGGCACAATCTGCAAAGAAGGGTTAAAGACGGACCCCGACAAGGTCCAGGTGATAGTTGAAATGGAGGCCCTCAGCGACGTAACCGGCGTCAAGTCATTCCTAGGCCACATTAGGTACTACCGACGGTTCATAAAGAATTTCGCCCGGGTTTCATACCTGATGGATAAACTCATGAAGAAGGGGGAGCCGTACGTTTGGGCGAAGGAGCAAGGGGAGGCCTTCGATGATCTAAAAACGAGATTGTTGGCGGCTCCCATCCTTGCATTTCCAAACTGGGATAGGGAGTTCCATGTCCACGTAGATGCATCGAACTATATGCCATCGGAGCCACCCTAGCTCAGGAAGGCGAACATGGACTTGATCACCCTATCTATTTTGCAAGCCGGTTACTGTCAAATGCAGAGAAGAATTACAGTACCACCGAATGGGAGGCTCTGGGAATGATTTACTCGGTCCAGAAGTTTAGGCATTATCTACTGGCGACGCCATTCACCTTCTTTGTGGACCACCAGGCCCTGATGTACCTCGTCAACAAACCCATTATTCAAGGGAGGGTGAGCAGGTGGCTCCTCCTACTTTAGGAATTCACCTTCAAGATTGTAGTACGGCTAGGGCGTAGCCATGTGATCGCCGATCAGCTGTCTCGAATCAAGTCGGGTGAGCCACCCGTGGGAGTAAATGATGATTTCCTAGATGTACACTTGTTCCATATAGCCGTACTCCCGAAGTGGTACACGAGCATTGGCGAGTATTTGTCCACGGCCCAATTCCCAGAAGGCATGCCTCCAGGAGAATGGAGGAAGTTGGTTCTAAGGAGTAGGACCTTTCAACTCATCAATGGACTGTTGTACAAAATGGGTCTAGACCAGGTGCTGAGGCGATGTGTGATGGAAGAAGAAGTGTTGAGAGTTTTGAGGGAGTCTCACGAAGGACCTGCCGGAGGCCACATGGGTCCAGATACCATGGCCAGGAAGGTGTTGTTGGCCGGCTTATGGTGGCCGACACTGTACAATGACGCCAGAGAATGGGTGGTCGGTTGTGACACTTGCCAGCGCGCTGGGAGACCCCTCAAACGAGATTTTATGTGACTCAACCCCTCCCACGCACAGGAATTATTTGAAAGGTGGGGATTGGATTTTGTTGGGCCTTTGAAGGCCAGTCGTGCCAGGCACTGCCGATACATTGTGGTAGCAACATAATATTTAACCAAATGGGTGGAGGCGCGTGCACTAACTGATAACTCCGCTATAAGCACGACAAAGTTCATTTACGAACAGATAATAACCAGATACGACATCCCAATTCAGTTGACGAGCGATAGGGGTGGCCACTTCGTCAATCACGTGATTAAACTCCTGACCACGGAATTCAAGATCTTCCATATGCTGTCAAGTCCCTATTACCCTTGGGCGAATGGCCAGGCGGAGGCAACCAATAAAATTTTGGTCGGAGTCATTTATAAGTCATGCGGTGTTGAGGGTGAAGACTGGGAAGAGAGGTTACCCTCTGTGTTATGGGCCTATTAGACTTCCTACAAGGTGACCACCGGTCAGACACCATTCCAGCTGATGTATGGGCAGGAGGCAGTAGTACCGGCTGAGTTCATGGTACCTAGTCTCCGAATCGCTATTGAAAATAAACTTGGAGACATGGAGAGTTTGAGGGAAAGACTTTACCTCTTGAATAAACTGGACGAAAAAAGAGCACTGGCACAGCGGGCCACAGAAGCAACCCAGCAACGGAGGAAACTGTGGCATGACAAGCACCTCCGCCGAATGCAATTCACACCAGGCCACTTAGTATTAAAGTATAATGGGCGAAACGAGATTAAGCCTGGGAAATTCAAAGTAAAATGGGTAGGCCCTTACAAGGTTCGAGAGGTGGCAGCAAACGGGTCCGTGAAGTTGTGGACCCTCGACGGACGAGAAATTCCCAATGCGGTGAACGACTCGAAATTGAAGGTGTACCATGAAAGGCCGGAGATGCACCGACGACGATCAGATAGGTAAAAAAAAAAAAAAAAAAAAAAAGAAAATGAAAAAATGTTTCGTCGGTGGCACGAACGGTGGCACCACCGAACGGTGGCCCATCAAATGGTGGACCACCCGACGGTGGCCTACCGTCGGATATAAACCCGCACGGAAAGCTACGTGGGAGACAAAGCGCGGAGGAGAAAGATAGCAGCCGCGGTAAGAATTGTGAGCAGCCGTGGGTGAAGATAGAAAGAGAGCAGTTGCGGAAAGAACAGTGAGCAGCCGTTGGTGAAGAAGAAGACATTGCCGTGCGGTAATAAGAAGACATCACCGTACGGTGAGGAGAAGACATTGCCTGCGGTGTGAAAGCAACAACAGAATCTGGAAGACTTTGAGCATAGAAGGTTGCTGCCGCAACCACTGCTGCAAGCACCACCGTGCGGTAGAATAAGACCATAGTGCGGAAGGAAAAGAGTGCACCGCACGGAGAAAGAGGGTTATGAGAGTAGTGAGCGCAAAAGAAAACAACCACACGGAAAAAGCAAAGCATCAAATGCGCGGAAGGCAAAAGATAGTGCGGTAAGGGAAAACAGCTTGCGGAGGAAGGGAGATTGGATCGGGGACAGAAGGGAAGGCATCACCGTACGGAGCATAGATACACAGTAATTTTTACACACAGCCGCAGGAAGAGGGAAGCATAGCAAAACTGGTAATGGTCTCTTGAACTTTAAGAAACGATTTCTTGAATTCAAAACGGGTAAAAATGCACTCCGCTGGGAAGAGGAACAATTGGAAAAACCAGTTACAGGCAGGGAGTTTAGGTAAAACAGCGATGAACAGGCATGCTACTATTCTACCATCCGGAGTGAAGGTTGTAGGGCATCAGGCAAGTGGGAGCAACGGGAAGAAACTTAAGCTTGTACAGGAGGAAAAGGAAAAAGATGGTGTCACCTATCAGACGGTAGGGTTCGAAGGACTTAATGGACTGGAATGCAGAAAATGGTGGAAGGAGACTCCAGAGGATGATGAGGTAAAGAAATTTTTATGTCAGGCGGGTGTTCACTGGGCTATCCAAATGCCCTTATTTCCTGTGCGTAATCTGGAAAACACCTTGAGGATAATGATTTAGTGTTTCGACAGGAAGACAAGGAAAAGTACATTCATGTATCGAAACCACAGGCTCACAGTCTCCTATGGCCCGGAGGACTTCACATGGGTCTTTGGCATCCCAGGACGTAATGGACAAAAGGTGGATACCACAAAGCAAAAAATGTCTACAGAGAGGAAAGAGTTTTGGATAAAGCGTGTCTGCCGTCGGCTCACTCCAGCAGAAATGGAAAAAGTGGTAAACACGACCAAAGCGCGAGGGCTGAGGAAGGAGTACGTAGCAGAAGGTGCTTGGCGTTGCATTCTTGACGTCCTCAATAGCAGGCTGATTGGTTCTAGCCGTGCATCCGACATTGCCCTTCCACAGATCGTCTACATGCAGGGGTTGATGAATGGGGTGGTCTATGACTGGGCTTCGGTGTTGGCGGAGAGGATGTGGGAATTCATGACGCTGCAACATCGCAACTTTTACATGCCCCATTACACTATTGGACTATTTCTCGAGGTTGCACTTAGACAAATGCCCGCAGACGAGTTGGAGCTCAAGCCGCAAGGCAAGCTCACTGGAGGAGCTCCGCCTGTGTTCTACTGGCGGTATTTGGATACGGGAGGGGGAGGTGTAGCCAACAGACAGAAACGAAGGCGGCAAATGGTGGTAGAGTCCGACCAAGAGGATGTTGATAGTGGCCGGGAAGCCAGTGAAGAATCTTCCGATGCAGACTCAGGCGAGGAAGACGGTGACACCACAGTTAGCATAGAGGCAGTAGCACCTACCGCAGCAGCCACCGTTCAGTTCGCACCACCAGTGTTATCTTCCTCGGCCCACTTAGCTTCGGCACCGTTGGTGAGTTCTATAGTTCCTCTAGTTGAGCTACCACCTGAGGAAGTAGCCACAGACATTCTAGGGGAAGGAGATCCCGAGGTAGCGGTAGCAGTGGCAAAAGAGGAAGTACGCAAAGGCACCCATGACATTGGAGAGGGTCAGGTCCAGATGGAAGTGATAGGGTCGGATGCTGTAGTGACGGTGGATGCGACACTTTTACAGGATCCTTCACCACCTCATGACCTTGCACAGATGGGAGCTATGCGTTCTTGGATTAGTCAGCGGTTTCAGTTGGTTCCGACTCCACCACCAGCAGTAGTTTTCTCTCCTCCACGAGAGGACCCGCAGGAGGTTATTGGTATAGAGTCTGCAGATGTCAGAGTGGCAACAGATGATCTTCCTCCTTTCTCTAAGGAGGACGGGGCTGTGGCAGGGCGCGAGGTGGCCAAGGAGGCACCTTGTGGAATTGAATTGGCATGCCCAGCAACCCTTACCGGTCTTGGGGCGTTGGAAGGAGAAGACGTGGAGACCTTTTTAGCAGATGTGGTCACTCGAGGACGTCGGTTGGTGGCTGTAGCAGAGTCCCGAGCTGTGGCGACGATCGTTGAGGATTTGAGACGCCTCCTAGCCTTTGCCCAAGTAGGCTGTGGTGCAGCATTTGCCACTTGTTTTGAGCAGGGGTTATGGCCTGATGGAGAGACTGCCGAGATGTTGGCTGCCTGGGCGGTTCTTACGCCAGTCATGGAGAGTGAGGCAGCATCTCTGGTTAGAGAGTTGGAGCAGACATTCAAGGAGGGGTACTACGCGTTGAGGCGATCTGAGTATGTCTTGTCTAACAGACAGACTACATTGGTGACTGCACAGAGAGCTCAGGAGGAGCTAGGCACCAAGTTAGAGGCAGTAGAGAGAGACTTACTCCATCGTACCCAGGAATTGATGGTTGAACAGGCAGCACGGGCGGCTCTAGAGCAACGGTTGGCAGCAGCACAGGGAGAAAATGAGGCAAAGGAGAAGGAACTGTTGGAGGCTGCCATGATGATTAAGTCCACCTTGGAGTTCCAGATGGTAGTTGAGGCACGCTTGCAGACTCGGACCACACAGGTTTATGAGCTTCGGGCTCAATTGGGATCGTCCACCTCACCAGTTCGTCCAGCGGAGCAGCATGCTTCCTCATCAGGGACGCTTCCTCTGCCCCACTTTACTTCTCAGTCTTAGCATTAGTAGTTCATCATTCCTATTTTGTTGTTCTGTCCCGGACATTTTGTTGTCGTTCGGAGACGACTTTTCTTAAGGGGGGGATGATGTTAGCCGTAAAGTTGTGCTACCATCGGATGTTAGTTGCCGATGGAGGTAAAGTTGTGTTACCGTCGGATGTTAGTCGCCGACGGAGGTTAGTTAGTTGTCGACGGTTGAGAAGGGTGACAACGTTTGGTTGCACCACTTTGGATTGTATATGAATATTGTACTTGCTCATTAGAAGCATCACTGTTATTGTAATCTTTGTGAATGATTAATGAAAACTTGATATTATCTAGTCTAATTCTATCTTGCTAGTTACATTCTGTATAATGTTTGTGTATCTGTAAATGAGTACTTATTGGGCAAAACACCATTATACTAACAAATAAAAGCTTCCTTTGGTATTGTTAAGTTGTTTGATATGCTCTCTCTTATTTGGTACATGTAATTGCAACACAATCAATCAAAAACTCAAACAACAATACTCAAAAATTCATCAGTCCCAGAAAGTCAGAATTCAGAGGTTTACATGACAAGTGTTTGACAAAATGTCAAACATACAAAACTAAAAAATAACAGGGGAGAATTGATAAGGGTTCTTACCTAAGTGCATTCACTACCCATCTGAAGGTGAAACCATTGCCAACTGACCAAGACAGTGCCGAAGCGACACTTACTAAAAATAGTAATAATGGACTTAATATCCAAAACCACTCAAAGAATTAGCAGGATGCATCTTTGACCAAACTGAGCTCAAAGCACCTGAAAATACCAAATAGGTTGAAATGCAAGGTCTCTAAGTTCCGAGGAGTTCCCAAACCCAACCTCATTAGCCTATGAGAACCCAATGAAGAGGCTAACAGTCACCAAGTTGTCAGTGCTTAGGAATGGGACATTACAGCAAGATATAAAGTGATTTTCTTTTAGTAGTTTTAATATTATACTCTTTGTTTGTTACCAAAGTTAACACGCACAACTTTTATTTATGTACAATCTATTTTAGAATTACAAGCAAGAAACTTGTAGCAGATATTAAAGACCTTAAAGCAGTTCTGTTTCAAACATTGTAGGACTGAACAGTGGAGTGGTTTATGTCAACGTCTGCAAGTATTGGAAGCTCACTCATCATCGCTGAGTTTAAAGATAGATGGTGGATTGTTTACACAGTTGGTTGGCTCCATTCAAAGGTCTTTAAGCCCAGACTATCTACCAAGCAAACGCCAGGCAATTAGAGCACTTATTGATTCAGGTTCTCGGACATCAGCATTTGGGCACAGGTATGGGGTAGGCCGGGCTTCTACATGGCTTCCTTTTGATTTGTTTATGGAAGATACAATGGATGGAAGGCAAATTCCAGCTAAATCTACTATTGAAAGCTTAGCAGGTGCAAATTGAATCAAGCAGTCATGCTTTTTTTGTTTGATTCTTGTAAATATGATCTTATTGAAAGTTAATCTGCAAAAAGAGCGACTTCAGAAATTTATTTTACCTTTTTTAATCTATCCCTTTTCAAGATTGCTGTGTACTGATCTACATTTAATCGGATGATTTGATGTTCAGAACTGACAAAATCTCTCCAAGCAGTACATGGTGCAAGTTGGCAAGAGGCTTTTTTAGGTCTCTGGACTGCAGCCCTTCGGCTTGTTCAAAGGGTATAAATATATGCTTTGCGTCTAAAGTCCATTGCTTTCAAGGAAGATCAGTTTAGGCATTTTAAATAAGAATAATTATGTATTAGTAAGTAAGAACAATTATGTATGTATCAGTAAATAAGAACAATTATGTATGACATGAAATATAAATTGGAGAATAATTGTTGTTTTAAATTTTAATTCCATGTGCAGGAACGAGATCCCATGGAGGGTCCTACACCCCACCTGGATTCACGGTTATGCATTCTACTAAGTATTACACCATTGGTTATTGTTTCTATTATTGAGGAAGAAGATAAGATTCTTCAAGCTGCCAAGAATAATACATTAGGAAACATTGTAAATGCATATGAACATGACAAAGAGAGGAGAGTCATGGGGTTAGATACAAGGCATGCAGGCTTTGTATCTAGTCTTCAAATTTTGGGACAGTTTGATGAACTGTTAAAACCCCCTGAATCTGTAGTCTTGGCTGCCAATCAGGCTGCTCTTAAAGCTGAAAGCTTGGTTTCTAATGGGAGCTTCGATGGCCTTAGCAGCAACGGTATTTCAAGTGCAGTAGGTGATATTATCAATACTAATTGGACTTCTTTGAATACTCCTTATCTTTGTTTTGTCCCAACATTTTATTCGGGTCATACATTGTTACTGTATTTGTATATAGTGATTTTTATTCTAAGAATATAAATAAATGACTTGATGAAAAACATGTCACCAATGAAATTTTCAAATATAAGCTAAATATAGTGTTTCATTTGGTTGCAGTGGGAAACATGCGGCACCTAATTGTTGAAGCTTGCATTGCTAGGAAATTGTTAGATTCCTCAGCATATTTATGGCCAGGCTATATTGAAAGACTTGCGAATCCGTTATCTCATTCAATACCAGTTCAAGAATATCCATGGTCTGCTTTTATGGAAGGAGCACCCTTATCCGTTTCACTAAAAGATGCTCTAATTAAAACTCCTGCTTCAAGGTATCATTATATTTCCTGACAATTGTATATTAATTTCAATTTTAGTAAGAAGCTTCTCTTATAGTGTTGCCAGTTTTCTCCACGTGACTTTTTTCCTTTTTGTTTATAGTAAACAGTTAATTGTTAGTTTAATGACATTGAACCTTACATGAATCTGCTTGAAGCTTAGAAGAGTTGGAGAAGGTGTATCAGATTGCAATGAATGGATCAGAGGAGGAAAGGTCTGCTATGGCTAGCATTTTATGTGGTGCATCTCTTATCCGTGGATGGAATGTGCAGGTGATGTATATATCTTATTGGGGTTGAATAGAATAATTCTGTCATATTATAATGCCTGTCACTGATCTTATGGGCCAGATTTTCTTTATTTTTGATAAACTTGGATATAATTTAGATCTTCCAATGACTCACTGAAACATGGGGAATCTACTTGCATATAGATTACAGATTTTAATCTTGTTTTCCCGTCAGGAAATGTGTTTCTAAAAAGATAAAAATATAATTTATGAAAGAGGGACAAGTTCTTTTTATTTTCTTCTCCTTTGGTTTCACATAATTGCTATTTTCTACAGGAACATGCAGTTCGCCTGGTAGTAAATCTTCTTTCACCTCCAATTCCTGTAGATCATCATGGATCTGGAAGTTATTTACTGGAATATGCACCATTGCTTAATGCTGTCCTTAGAGCAGTAACTACTCATGATAATGTTCATGTTCTCTCATTATATGGAGTTGTGAGTTCACTTGACCTGAGATACGCTTGCTATTGTATTATTATTTTTGTTGTTCCAGATTGCCGTGTTGTTTGAAAATGGCATTTTCATTGCTTCTTGTGAACACGACTCTCTCTGAGATGATTATCATCTTATATTTAAGTTCTCTCTTGGCAGGTTCCACAGGTTGCAGCTGCACTGATGCCAATTTGTGAGACATTTGGGTCCATTTTGCCAACTGCGCCACAAATCTCAAGCACAGGGGAAGAAGTTTCAGTTTACACAATCTTCTCAAATGCTTTTCTTTTGCTGCTTAGGTTGTGGAAGTTCTATGGGTGTCCTCATGCACATGGCTTATCTGGAAAGGGAGCTCCAGTGGGCACCGAACTTGCACTTGAATATCTTTTGCTCTTGCATAATATTAGACTGACCAAAGATAATGAACATTATCAACTTAAAAAGCCATTGTACTTGGACTCTACTTTGTCACAAGTACCAATTCCCCCAGAGGATCAAACCCTTGGAGTGGCTTCATCTTTTTCAAAGCCATTGTTTATTGACTCGTTTCCAAAATTGAAAGTTTGGTACTGTCAGCATCAAGCTTGTATTGCATCAACACTGTCGGGGCTTGTATCTGGGGATCCTGTGCATCAAGTTGCTGATAGACTTCTGAATATGATGTATTGGAAACTGGGTAAAGGAGTACCTCCACCCTCTACTGTGGCATCTGGCAGTAGCAGTCTGAGCAGCTCTTCGGGTAGTGCAGGAGGGGAGACATCTAGGAAGCCTCTATTGACAGCATGGGAAATTCTCGGGGCTGTGCCTTTTGTTGTAGATGCTGTGCTGACTGCTTGTGCCCATGGAAAAATTTCTCCTCGAGACCTTACAACAGGTTGGTAATAAATAGTCCATGTGAGAAATGGTGATTTTTGCTTTAAATATACTGTTCTACTTTCTAAGCTCTGTTTGAAACTTTGAAGAGTCTTATTTTTAGTTTTGTTTTGTCATCACCATTATGTTTATAAGATTGCAAAAAAATGTTTTAGTTTTCAGTGGATATGTTGTTTAGCTTTGTAAATAGTTACTAGTTTCAACATCCTTGTGTGAAAGACACAATAAAAGTTTCTTTCAATGGAAATAGAGGTGAATTTTATACCATAAGACCTCATGCTCAGAGTACATGTATACCTCTCCTAACCTTAGGCTAAATTGGCTAGGGATTCTGTCTGTGAAGATAGAATCAATCTCAGGACAAAAAGCCTGGAAAACAAGTTCACTTTGGATTGGACTGAGGAATCTGTCCATTCACAACTATTATACACAGAAACATGATGGTCTATACTCTTCTAATGTCTTCCCAGCTGAAAAAGTAAAAACCCTAAATTGATGTTTACTGCTATACCCTGTAATTTACATACATGAAATAATAATACAAATGGCAGTGTGTACCAGATATAGGAGTAAAATATATCTTTATTAGCTCATGAATTCATTACAGAGGAGAAGACCAAAGATGGTATTACAATTTACCCAATGATACCATACTCTCTTCCTTGGCGGTACACAATATATTTAAAGGACCCAACGATTGCCAAGAGTAACACAACCGTCAACCAACCGACACAACTACCCGGTAACAAACTTAATACGGACAATTAACACATTGACATATAACCAATATTATCAAACACAACAATAGACATTTTATGCCGACTACTTCATCCCCCTCAAAAGAAAAAGTAGTCTTCTAGACGACAAATATATATCATATAATATCCAAGAAGACTAATGACCAAAGTGTAGATAATGACTTGTACTGTGCAAACTCAAAGTTGTAGTGTACTTCAAAAATAAAATGGGAGTCTGGGGGTAGCGCCCCTTGTGGGGGTCTGGGGGTAGTGCCCCCAACGGGGTCAAGGGGCAGCGCCCCTTGTAGGCGTCGAGGGGCAGCGTGTCATGTCGCCTCGCTTGAATCCCTTTTAATGATATCCCAATCCTCTCATACCAATTTTGTGGAGTCTCTAAAAGATGAAATTGCAATAGTGGCAAGCAAATAAAAAGTTTCGATTAGGACTTTACCGTGAAAAGATTTGATAATAGATAATAATCAAAATATGAAATGTAAAATAAATGGTACATAATAAATAATAATGAATATCATAAATTAGAATACAAAATAAATAAATAAGATAATGATTAAATAAATAGATAATAGATTAAATAATAATATATCGAATGTCATCACTTAATATAATAATAGATTATAATATAGTAATAAATTATAATATAATAATATATTATAATATAATATATATCAAATGTAAAATATATTTATATATACTATAATGAACATATTGAATGATATCCAATTAAACAAAACCTGTGGCTCGTGAACTTAACAAAGAGTCGTGACAATATAGAGGGAAGTCGCTTCCCTTCTCTCCTTCCACGCAGGTATAAATGGGGGAAGAAAACGACAGGGGAAGGGTAAAAAAATACTCCGAATCAGCATTTACTATCTAATCAGTACCCAAATCATACAGTCAGCAATAGTAATGCTCAATCAGCATTCTTTGGGCATAAAGTCAGCAATTCAGCCATTTAGATGATAACCGTATACAAACTAAGAAAGGCATCGAACAAGAAAATATGCAAGGATTGAAGGGGGCAAGTTAATAGGTGTCAAATGAAATAGAAATGAATGTACGCCCGCAGTTTATGGGATACAGTTAGCAGCTACGTTGGAAGGGAAGAATATTTCCACAATTTTGACAATCAGCAATTACCAGGCAATGATCAACACTAAGGATTCATATTCAGGAGGGAAGAGAAAAGAAGTAGAAAGGAGATATAAAGGAAATAGAAATAGCAGCAAACATCTCTATTTCTACTTTCATATTTGGTCGTATTAAGGGATGTTGGGTGGATATTTTGCAATTAACAGTTTTGGGAAAAAATTCAATTACAAAATAGTGATACCAGCCACAGCGTATGAGACAATGTCTCTCCTACCTTAAGGGGAAGGCTCCCCCTTCTCACCGTTCCTTGGATCAACTCAAGGTAAGCAAGAAGTTAAGAGATTATCAAATAGGGTGTTACAAATATTCCTTCTTCTTATCTTTCAAGAAGGAATCCACTTACTCGAAGAACGAGTAATGAGCAAAGCTTTAATCTCTAAACTACACTTCTATCTAAAAGCTGGAAACAGTGATACCGATAAACCAACACCAACTCACAGGCTGATTGAAAAGCATACCGGCTTGGTTCTAAGACCTGTTTATCTATTGTATAAGAAATGTCTACCATTGGGGCACACAGACTTCCAGAAGTTGAGATTTTCTAACTATTCTAACTAAGTGTATGAAAATAAGATGGTAATATAACCTACAATCACAACTTCTAGTTTTATATTACCACAATCGCTCCCAGTCAAAGCTTCGGCTCCAATTGTTTCTAATTTTCAAATTGCTCTTAACAAGACACAAGAATCACATAAATAAAAAGACAATAAAACCAAATTGCAGACACAACTTCCAATTTGATTCACCACAATTGCACTCAGTCACAGCTTCAGCTCCAATTGTTTCTTTCTATTTATTTTTCTCCAAAATAGTACTACACAATCATAGTTATGCTTGCACAAGTTTGGCAGAGCTCTCTTGCATAAAATAAAGATGAGATTTATAATGAGGCCCATTCCTTTTATAGGAAAAGAAATGAAAAAGGAGGAAAAAGTGGGAGCAACTCAACCACTTTGACCCGGTAAACCTAGGTGAGAAGAATTATTGGATTACATGTCATAAGGACATGTAATCGAATTTACATGCAATTTATCTTCTCCAATCTACAAAGCATGAAAACTAAAACGGAAAGATGAAGAAAGGAAAATTAATCCTTGAAACTATCAAGGAAGGCCTTATATTTGGCAATACAATCATGAACCATAGGAAGATCTGAAATCTTCATTGTCTTTGAAATGGCTTCAACCTTGATTGCATTCGTATGTGCTGAGTTCACAATTTTGTACTCATTTCCTCTTCAGTGAAGAGGTTATCATCTCTGGTAAGAACCTTGCATCCTATTTGCTTGAGATTGCTGGTGATGTCCCACTTCTACTGTTTGATAGCTCTCCAGATCCCCTTGTAGCTTTGCCAAAAGGTTTTCCATTCCCTGGACTTCGTCGAGCCTTTGCAAGAAATTGGTTCTGTCAACATACCCAATCTCTATATCTGAGATTTGATCAACAGTTGATGAAGCAAGTGAGGTTGTGGCATGAGCCAGCTCTTTGTCATATTGATATTTCATCTTTCCTTTGACTTTTGATGGTGCTGACATATCCTGTGCTACAACATGGAAATTTCAAAGGATAGATACATCATCCGAGGAGATTAGATCCACGAGAGGGTTAGGCTTTGGTTTGCAATGATAGATCTACGAAGAACAAGGTGTTCGGAGTATTGATTAGATACTCATAGAACACATTTGTTGGCTGGAAATGAAACAAATAGCACATGTATGTGGGCAAAAAGGGGCAAAATTGGACTTATGAAGATGAATTGCATGTGGGGCTTTGTTTGTATGGCCAAGAATGCAAGTCGGAAGCACATGGATATGTGTAAATGGTAATTTTGGTAATTTCAAGAGTGACCTTTTACCAAAATTGGGTTCTTTTAGAGGTAATTACATGTAGTGAAAATGCCATGTTTTTTTGATTTTTGATTTTTATTTTTTTTATTTTTACATGTAATGGGCTTGGGAGATGCAATTACATATGTCGGAGAATGAAGGATGAATTGGCATGAATGAAGAAAGGATGTATGCACTTGCATTCTTGGGGGGATGATTTCAACTTTCTTCAAAACAAACAACAAACAAGCAATCAAAACAAAACAACGAACACAAAACATACCTCTTGCTATTGACTCAAACATGTCAAAAACTTGAAACTTATCTTCACATGCAATTTCGTTTTTGAGTGTAGGATGATTTTATGCATTGACAAAATAAAGATTTTAACTTATTTAAACACAAAAATGTATAATACATGGGCTGCACTTGAACAAATGGAAACAAATGAGCCATAAAATGCAACATTGTAGGAAAATAAGAGGAAAACAAAAGCAAAACCAAATACATATACTTACTTGGAGTTCAATGAGCCAAAAATGGAAGAAAGAGAAGTTGAAATAACTTTGTCTTCTCCAAAAACGGACTCTAGAGATGTATTTGCATCCAACAACTCAAAAACCTTTGATCATTTCCAAGTTGCAAAGAAAGATCTCAAGATGCAACAACAAGCCACATTTTTACTTGCATTTGATCAAAAACAAGTTTGTAAACCCTTCCAATCAATCTTGCTGGGCGTTTTTAATAGAAATGCATTCAAATGATGCCCTTGCACAAATCGTTTTGGGCTGAGAATGGATTAAACTTGCTCTTGGATAAAAAATACATGCATTTGGAAGTAAAACGGACTCTTGGGATGCAAATACATGAGTATTTTTGCAAATAAATGTCTTGAACTGGATCCTTGAGCAAAAACGCAGCCTCTAGATGCATTTACATGCAAAGTTTGTAAGTGTTTTGAACATGAATGGAGACCTCCAGCCAAAACACACTCTCAAGATGCAATGACGTGTTATTTTGGCATGTTTTTGACTTGAAAGGACTTTCCCAGACAAAACGCACTCTCTAAGTGCCATTGCATGTCACATGTCACATTTTACTTGTATTTGACTTCTTTAATGCATTCCCAGCCAAAACGCACTCTCCAAGTGCATATGCATGAGTTATTTTTGGCATAAAAAACACTTCTCAAGCAAAAACGGGTTCTAGAGATGCTTTTACATGTTTTATTTTTTTGGCATAAAAACCTCTTTCATGCAATTCCCAGCCAAAATGGACTATTGGGAGGCAATAACATGTCATGTTTTTGGCATAAAATGAAAAGCTCACTCTCAAGATGCAATGACATGTTTTATTTTTTACTTTGAAAACACTTAAAAACAACCCAAGTGTAAAACGGACTCTAGAGAGGCATTTACATGTAAAACAAAAGACATGTAAAAGTCATTTACATGTAAAGTGGACTCTTGGAGAAGCATTGCAGATATGGAAAGACATATTTTTAAAACAAGTTTTACCCTTTTACATGTAAAGTGGACTCTTGAGATGTAAATACATGTTTTATTTTTACTTTACATGCAAAGTTGACTCTCTAGATGCATTTACAAGTAATGTAGGAGATTGTTGACATGTTGTTGCTATACAAAACTTAAGTGAATAATTAAGCACATGTCTATTTAAAATGTTGAGTGTAATATCACTTAAAAGGTCCAAAATAACTATTAACACAAAATATATAAATACATAATGTGCAAATACTATTTTATAAAGTAGCATTAACTTATATGTTATTTAAAATATAAAGTAAAACTCAACATTTAAATAGAACAATAAAGTAATAGTCACTTAAGTGAAAAATTAAAAAGCAACTCAACATAAAAATATATCATAAAGTGCACTTTAATCAAGTTATAAATTTAAGTGATAAAGTAACTTAAAAACATAACATAAATTGATTTTATGTTATATTTTTCAAAAAGTGCAACTCAACTATAGAAAATAACATCTATTTTTTTTAAATATGCAGTTGAGCTTGGAGAGTCCACTTTTTGGGCACTTAAATGACCATAACTTTTGATTGACAAGTCCGATTAAGCCCTACAATAGATCAAATCGAAGGGAAAACCGAAAGAAAGAGATTGGACAAAACAAAAAGATTAAAAACTACTAAAAACACACCAAAAGATGCCGAAGGATTCAAAAATCAAGTATAGGAAGACAAACTGAAAAAACGGAAAAGACTTGACGAAAACCTTCAACATAAGGATTCACTAATCAAATTGAGGTCAATTGATCGATCAATATTGGCTAATTAAATAGTGAATAATTAACATAGAAAAACATGAAATTGAGTTCAAAAGTTTCGTACTGTTACCTACATTTTGTGGTGACAAAATGTAGGACAACAAGGGAGAAGTCTTATTAAAGCAACTCAGTTATATATCTAAGATATCATTTAGGAGAAGCACCAAGAGACAACAACAATCAGTATCAAGGAAAAATAATATATGAACACATCCTGATTAGAACCAATGGTTAATGTATCTTGCAGATCGTCGTTCTATTTATATTTCTTGCAATTCACTAATATATCAGATCAGAGACTGTTTTATATATATATATATATATATATATATATATATATATTTGAGAAAATCAAAACAAGGGATAATCAATTCATTACAATAGTAATCAATAAGAAGCAAGGAAAACTTGAAATAGTTTCAGAGTAGATACTACAAATTCAAAACCCTAATTGGGAAATCTAGAACAAATGGAGTAAGTCCTATTTGGGGACATTACACAATGCCCCTTGCAGGGATCAAATTGACAACTTTAGAGTCGCACAAAACTCAATGGCGCATATCATTTTGTTGATTTTTTAAGATGCTAAAAAAAAAATTGATAAAGCCCAAAAACAAAGATTTTCAAGTGTTAAACCATCATATGGTGTCAAAATTTTAATCCAATTGTACTCTCCACTTCATAATATATCGCCGCACTAGTTGCCATAAGGATCTTGCATGTGGTACCGCCTATTGTTTCCATACTAAATAATTGAGAAGTTGTGTGATGCAATTGAGACAATGTACAAACTGCCCTTGAAGATGTCGTTCAAAATGCCATGACTACGCACCTGTACATTGCAAAACCACAGGCCAAAAACATGTGTTGTATGTTGTATGGTTTTCCATAAACATACCCATACACTGCAAAACAATGAGCAAGAAACATGTGCTGTATGTTGTACGGTCCATCGTTAATGTACCTGCATGTTGCCAAACAATGAGCAAGAAACATGTACCATACGCTGTATGATATGCCATGAACCAAGTACTTGTACATTATGGAGTATTGTTGTGAGTTGTATGTGTATGGATTGAAGTGATCTTTCATTGTGCCGACGTACAGTCCAAAAAACCAAACGCTGCCATACATGGTGTAGTTTCTATCATATGGTGATAATTTCCTTGCCAAACAGTAGCATGTAATGCAGCGTACGGTGTAATGATGATATTCAGGTTGTAAGAGATGAACACAAAAATGTTGTATGACACTACTTAGCCATACAGGAGGAATGGATGGCTGCCGCATTGTTATGTATGCATATTGTCGTATAGTGGGGAGTGAATCAGAAGGATGCCATATGGTGTGAAAGAAATTGGAAGGATGTCGCACGGTATGATGTACAGTGAGAGACTTGGGAGGCCTTATGGGAGGTGGATGTCTATGATGTCGTACGGGATGCCAAGTCCGTACGGAAGGGGTCAAAGAGTCTTGCGCTTGTTGTACGATGCCAGTGTTGTTGCCAAGCCATACATTGTTGAGTCTTGGAGTAAGCTGCCAAAGTCCCAAAGTATGTCATACATTGAGTATTGAAGGCAGCTGTATGGTAGTGGAAGTAGCTGGCTGTATGTTGAGCATTGGAGGTTGTCATATAGGATTGGAAGAAGTTGGTTGTACGTTGAGCATTGGAGGTTGTCATATGGTATTGGTAGTAGTTGGCCGTACTAGATTGGGTGGTTTTATATTGTTGAACAAAGGCCGTACAAGATTGAAGTTTGTAGGTACTATAGAAAATTGACACCGTACCATGCCAATATTTTGCTTCTTTAACTTTTTAAGCCTCTTCGACTCTTGCTTTTTCTTATGTTTTTCACCTTCGGATTGTCAAATTTGTCATCCATAACTTTACACACTTCCATTTGCTGCTCTTCATAGAAAGTTGTGGCTTCAAGAAAATTACAAGTTGGCAAAAATATCTCATTGTCCATTTGCCAGTGAAATAGTCCATTCAGAGAACTTGTCTCATCTTCAAAACAATCTTCTAGCTCGAGCACCCCTTCATTGTTTGGTTCCATGTCTTTCCTTCCCTCGTCCATACCCAGTTCTCCATCTTCTAACTTTGATTAAGAGGATGCCAACTCACTCATTACTTGGTTCCTCAGATCGATGACGTACTTCCTCCCTTTACTCTCGATCGAGAGTGTGTTCCACAACAATCAACCAACCGCTCTTGAGGATTGCGTCATATGCCTTCTTCTCCAACAGGATAACTACAAAGTCCAGGAAAAAATATTGTGTACCAATTGTTACCTTTTGTGCTATCAATGTCCCCAACGGTTTAATGTCATGTTTGTTGACACCTACCTAGTGGAAGGTTGGTGGCCAGAGTGTTGGCTTGCCGAGGGCCTTCTATGTTTCCTTCGGTAGTACATTCACGCTCGAGCCTCCATCGATAATGGTGTTTGTTAACTTCCGTCCCATTATCTGCATCTCGATGATGGCCAACTTCCTTCCAATGCCCACCCTCAGCAACATCGGATTAGTGGCCAGGTTGTCCAATGACTTCTTGAGATTTCCGTGCTCTTGGCCTACTACGTTGTCACCAACTACATTGGTAATGGTTGTGGCATGGCTTGCGGGAGGTTGGATTCCCGTATTGGTATCATGGCCTGCAACATCTGTCTCATGATGGCTTTCTTGGACTCCGACTATAGTGGGGTACTGGTGGCATCATTTGTGGCCCTTCTCTCCTCTACCATCACCCGTTCAATGTCACTTCTCGCTTCTTGAAACCTCTCCTTATTCGTACAAGGTTTGGGATAGACTGCCTTCTTGGTTTGGAGTTCCTCCTCTCGGTCTTTTACGTGTAACATATTTACTCCCTTTTTCTTTGGGCAGTCAATGTCCTCGTGGTTCCCCAAACCACACCACTTGCACAACAAACTCCCATTGTTCTGCCCGCTCTAACAATCCTGCACAGAGTGATCCCACTCATTTCATTGTTAGCATTGTTTGATAGGATGTCCTCTCGAGTCGTATTGTATTTGATTCCGCCGTTGATTTCCATAACCACTTGGCGATACATTTTGTTGTTTCGATGCAGTAGACTCTCCCTTTGTGAAGAGTACTTGTGTACTTTTGGTCTTCAAATTATACGAACGCACCTTTATTGAATGATCCATCACTTGGAAAATCTCACAGAATGTCTTTCTAGGACAATTACCTTTTGTGTGCCCTTCAATTTTGCACTTGATACACCATAGTTCATTACTTTCTTTATTGGTTCCTTTCTCGGCCTTCCGTTCTTTCATCATTCTCATCATGTCTCACCGTAGGGCTTGGACTATTGTTGATTCATCATCGCTACTACCCTTTTTGCTATCGTCATCATGCATCTCCCTCTTCCCTCAAGAGGATGTCTTGTTTTCACTCTTGATGTCCATCGCCCGATTGTAGGCATCGACATACGAGGGTGGAGGCACCACTTTTATCTTCTTGTGTAGGGAGGGAATCAACCCTCAATGAACCACCTCTTCTTCAACTCGTCAGCTGACTGATTCTCCAACTTGCCCAACAATTCCTTGAACCTACGATTGGAAGCCTGTATACTCTGATTCTTCCCTTGTTTGGTATTATGAATCTCGGTGGCAATCTCATTTTCATCTCATAGCAATTTAAACTCGGCCTCAAATGCCCCCCTGAGTGAGTCCTAGGAGGCTATAGATGAAGCATCCAGTCCTATAAACCAATAAATGGCTATTCCTTGTAGTGCTGCTGGAAACACTCTCAGCCAATATTCCTTGTCATGCTGATCGTTTTCTACCCAGATAGTCTCGCACGTCTTCTAGTGCCTCGTAGGGTCTTCTAACCCATTCCTTGTGAACTTTGGCAGTTTCTGGCAATCCACATTTAAACTTGTCAAAGGAGTTCGCATCTTTCTCGCTTTCTAGCTTCCTTGTGCGTCGGTCTTGGGTTGACTATTCCGACCGCTACGTTGCGGTGCTTTCCTGGCACTCTTAGCCACGCATGCGTCCTTTGCATATCCACCTCTAGCGTCCCCAACACCTTAGGTACTTTTAGGCTCTAACTCGTACTTGTACTCCTATTTGAGGGTTTTCAGTTTAGATCCTCTAATTATGGGTTCTCTAGAGATGGATAGATTCTCAATGTCGTGCAATATGTTTGTCAGTTCAAGATTTCCTTCTTTGCACTTGTCATCGCCCGATTGTAGGCATTGACATACGAGGGTGGAGGCACCACTTTCATCTTCTTGTGTAGGGAAGGAATCAACCCCTCAATGAACCACCTCTTCAACCCGTCAGTTGACTGATTCTCCAACTTGCCCAACAATTCCTTGAGCCCTACAATTGTAAGCCCGTACACTCATTCTTCCCTTGTTTGGTATTATGAATCTTGGTGATAATCTCATTGTCATCTCATAGCAATTTAAACTCGGCTTCGAATGCCCCCCTAAGTGAGTCCTAGGAGGCTCTAGATGGAGCATCCAGTTCTATAAACCAATAAATGGCTATTCCTTGTAGTGCTGCTGGAAACACTCTCAAACAATAGTCCTTGTCATGCTGATCGTTTTCTACCCAGATAGTCTTGCACGTCTTCTAGTGCCTCGTAGGGTCTTCTAACCCATTCCTTGTGCAGTTTCTAGCGATCCACATTCGAACTTGTTAGAGGAGTCCCCATCTTTCTCGCTTTCTTGCTTCCTTGTGTGTCAGTCTTGGGTTGACTGTTCTGATCGCTACGTTGCGGTGCTTTCCTTGCACTCTCAGCCACGCATGCATCCTCTGCATATCCAGAAGAGGTGTAATCCATTCACATTGGAAGCTATAAGAAAGTCATCGGTCACACATCACTCATCATTCATAAACCTTTCTGTTATTTATCCTTTAATGGATCGGCTTGTAGAGCATTAGCCCTATTGGCATAAACCAGTTGCATAGGTTGAAGTGAAATTAGAGACAACACCACTATTGCAAGAATAAATCGACAAGATCAGAAACAATATCATTATCATTGTTGCAAGAATATGTATTCATATCTAAAACAACAATGTATTGCTACTAGTGATATTGTAACACAAGAAATAGTTATCACCACAATGTAAGGAAGAGAGAGTGATGATCCTATTTCTCTTGCCACATTCAGAAGGAAGATGACCCACTAGGCTCAAGCATTGAATGGGTGCAGTGATCCTTCACTTAATAGAAATTGGAAAATGGGATATTGGATAAAGAGATGTAAAATTTAGGACCAAATGGAGGAAAAATATGACTTTTTGTATGCTCAGACTAACAGAAAACTTACAGCTCAATTCTGCTATCGGAAAAAGAAATCAAAGACTATAACTAACCTGCAAATTCAATTTGATACTGATATGGAGGGACTAAGTTGACTGGGTCGGCCTATTCTCAGGACTAGGTCGACTAGATTGGCCTATTTCCTACACTTTTTGATGATTTCAGTTGCAAACTGTAATTGGGCTTCTGTACCTTCTAGATTAGATCTCGAAATTGGTGCCACCTATTCCTACACACAAAAGAGAAATTATTGTGTAGAGAGGGGTTTGCCTCAGTCAAACCCTAGTTTAGAATCAACCTTAAATTCAAATTGAAATATGGTTGAGAGGAAAGTGTGCTGATATAAAGAAGAGGCTAGATCTGAAACATGAATTACCTTATACTTTGATGGTGCAATGCTTCTTTGAATGTGATCACAAGTGTTAATGCAATAGCCTTAACTCTACACAAAAACCTAAAAGGAAATCACGAAAGACATGCCTTGCACAATGAATGTTGTATTTTGCGACAATGCTTGATGGAGAGAGAGAGAAGAATGACTTGAATAATTGAAGACTTGAATGTTTGGATGCTTGTGGATGGATGTCTATACTATGATCTTCCTTGATGGTGGTCTCCTCTACTTTGCCCCCAGTAAGGGAGAGAAAGTTGCTACCACTGAGAAGATTGCCTTGGAAATGTCCTGGAATGCTTGAGAGATGGAGATCTTGATCTTTCTCTTGAGGTCTTCTTATGCTTGCTTGCTTGATTGATTACCAAAATGAGGAGAGGTAGGTTGCTTATATACCCCTCACAAACGTTTCGGAGCTCAAAACTCGAAGTGGGCCAATGGGAGTTTAAATTTCTCTCTCAACCATTGAGACCAACCTCCAGTTCAAATCTTGGAGCATTTATCGGGGAATAGGCCAACTGGGTCGGCCCATTCCCAGCAATGGCCGACCAGGTCAGCCTATTCTCTCCAAAAAGCATAAAAATTCAGACCATGGGTCCCAATTGAAGATGGGATGCCAAAATGGAAAATGGAATCCACGTTGGAGTACTATAGATTCTTACTGACTAAATACATTAAGTAACCAGATACCTTTGAAGATAGATTAAGTGACCAGATACATTAAGTGACTTAAATGATCATTATGAAGTAAATAATACAATATTATTCTAATATAGCAGTCCTACAATATAAAAAGGAAAGTTATAATATGGAGGTTGTACAATGAAAGGTTGTATGACAGTGAACATACTCGATGATGAATTGAAAATAAGGTCATACAAATTACGATGCATGAAGTGGGCTGTAGGATGGTGGTCAGAGATAAACTTAGAGTAGTACAACTACATACAATATGTTTTGGAGGTCTTGCAATGTTTTTTAATAGGTTGTATAATCATAAGACTTTGATTTGACTCGATGACAAATATTTGTATGCTTGAGGTTAAATATTTTGCCCTTAGTATTTTGAGATGTACTGCCAATAATTTTGCATTCTTAATTTCTTTGCAAAGTTGGATACCTCTATTGAAATTATTGTCTTTCACAAACTGTGGACTACATCCATGACACGTAAACTATCCATTTTTTCCAAGTCAATTTTCCTTGGCTACTTATCACCACACAATTGCTGTTCATCTTCATTGATATCTGTAGTTTCAATAAAATTACAGTTTAACAAAAATACTTCAAGTTCATGATCCTCTGCATGTGAATGAAATAGGCTAAGAGAATTTATTTCATCCTTTGAACATGATTGTAACTTGAAAGTCACTTCATTTGTTTCCATCAAACAGTGATTCTCTGTTTATTCTTTTTTGGAGTTCGATCCATTCTTTTCCAGAGCCCGAATCTGACAAATTCGAGGAAGCTGCTTCATCACTATCTACTTGACTCATCAAAATAGATTATATATTTTCAACCCTTGTTCTCTTAGGAGATTGTGTTCTTTTTTGGGTTGTGATTAGGTTTGGTTGCTACCAGCCAACCGCAACCCAACAATGCATTATATGCTTCTTTGAAGTTTGATGAAATGACTACAACAAAAATGCTTGGGTTCCCATGATGACCTATTGTTCCATTAAAACTTTAAGTTAGTTAATACCTTGTTGATTTGCACCGACCAATTGAAAAGTTGGGGGCCAAATGGTTGGCTTGCTTAAACTTCTCTAAGTGTTTTCTTCTAGAAATACATTAACACCATACCCACTACCCACAATTGTATTGGTGAGATTCCTTCTAATGATCTCCACATTCACCACTGTTTATTTCCTCATCATATTAGTTGTCAATAACATTGGATTGATCATTTGGTCACCTAACAATGAAGGTTCAGTTATTGGATTTTCATTCTTGCCAGATTCCAAATGGGTTGTAGCATGCTATGCATCATTCTTACCCAATATAATAGCATTTTGAAGTTCAAGAAGACTCTGTAATAGATCCACTATTTTAACTGGTACAGTAGTTTGAAGTACTTTCCTTGTAATATTTGAGTAGTGTGGTAATTGATCTGTTATCATACTTGTTTTTTCTTTTGTATGGCATTGTTTGTCAGCTAACACTAAATTGAATATGTTACAGAAGTGTACAGTGCAGAAAAGCCACAAATAATAGAATGAATGGCTAATGAAAATAGCATTTCTTATCAATTTGAACATTCCTCTCTCAATTTTAAAGCTAAACAATTGCACTCATTTTTTCTCATAATAAATAGGTAGAAGTGGGAAGATTATTTCCTTAATATTCATTCCCATTTAATCTCATTTGAATTGTGTTCTCTGTAAGGCCATTTTAAGAACTTGGTGGCTGGTAGCTTGTGTGGGTAACTTCATAGCGTGGACAAGCTAACCCTCCCACAGATCCCCTTGATCCCCAAGTTTTCTTCTATCTTTTTCAAGTCCTTCCTAATCAATATCTGGAACATCACTCTTAATGTGCATGGACCTATGAAATGTCCAAATTCCAAATTAAATACTGTAATAACAACCACATATTTTTGTTTCTGTAATAGTCGACTGATTCCCTTTTTGTTCAGATTTCCGTAGATATAGAAGAAACCAAGGCTGAAATATATGTTATCAGAGTTCTATGAAACGTAAAAATGCAACATAACATCAAAAGTTTTACATATGACCATAGCTTTGAAGTGTGTGAGCCTTTCTCTTATGAAAAGATAAATCAAGAATAGTTTGATCCATGTTTTACAAAAAAATAAGAATATACATAGCATCCAGTTTTCTAAGGTTACAAACTCCAAATACAGCACATTCAGTGTTAGATTGTCTGAAGTGCAAATTAAAATCCATTGATTACCATCAGCCTAAGGAACTAAATTAATGGAAGCACCAAATCCCTTTATGATGAAATGAAGTGTTCATGCTAATATCAGATTACCAATATACTTGTTAGGAACTTAAGTTCAGATATAAATCTACCTGGAAAATTTAGTTTCAAAATGTTGATGTTTGTAGCATCGCTCAGATAAATAATATTGACTATATGATTATTATGAGAAATGATTTATTATATATATCAATATATATAATAATTGATATTACTATATACATGGATATATATGTATAAATAAATTTAGATTATAACTATTCTCATAATAACTAAATAGTTAAATTGATAAAATAAATATTATTATTATTATTATTATGTAAATATTAGAGAAATTAATATAATACTCGAGATATTATATATATATATATATATATATATATAATCATAATTGTCATTATATTAATTACATAATAATGAATAGACATGTCCCATGAAGATTGTTGCAATTTGGAAAACACATAAAAACATACATCAGATAGTGTTATTACATTTGCAATGATCCTAAAACCTTAACATGGTATCAGAGCCAAGTTGCAAATGTAAGAGAGTAGTTTGTTGATGGTGAATGTGTGACTGTCACAGAAAATAGAGTCTCAGTACAAGGACTATATCTCACATATGCACCATTGGATTTTGCTAAATTTTGGATATGTTGGTGATAAACAAACTTAGAAGAATCTCACTAGAGAGATTGGAGAGAAAATGTCAGATTCAAAAGTTATGACCGACTGTGTATGGGTCAATGCAAAAATATGTAAAAGAGTGAGGTTCCTTCTTTAAAAGCCTAACCACTTGAAGGGAGATCCGATCAAATTGAAGGTTTTCATAGTGTATAGAACCTTTGGATATTCAAGAAAATTCATGTGAATAATTCTAGTAATGTTCGAGAACAACGACATCATTCTTTGAATTTGCATGATATTTTCTATATGGGCTCACCTTATAGAATGAAATACTTGAAATTTATAAAAGATAAGTATTTCATGTTTAATTAATGCACATAATTTTTGAGTTTGTAATGCATGCTATACTATTGGTTAGTAAAATATTGTATGCTTCTATCATTAGTATTTACGGTCGAGATAGTTTAGTGAGCTATTTGTAATCTCTCTTTGACATACCTTCAGGATAGAAGCACAAGATAATTGCATTCAAGGGAGAAAGAACTTGATGCTTGCAAACAAATTGATGATTGAGACTAGATGAAAAGGGAGTCTAATATTTCAAAAGAGGTCAATAAGTTGATAAACTTGAGCTTCAGAGGGAGTAGATGGTTTAGTCAACTTGTGACAATCTTGATCATATTGATTGAGAGGGAGTTCACTATTGAAGGTGAAACATTTATGAGGTAAACTTGATGTAATTGATTATTATACTAATGAATCATGAATGTTTTTAATGGGCTTGCCCTTTGTGTAAATCATGAGGAAGTGACGACTTCCAAATGATTATCACTGGTATTTGTAAAAGTTATTGTAAGGTGACGATCTTACAATAACTTGACCTTCTATTGTGATAGACATCTTTTGATGGCTGAAACCGATCATAATAGATAGAATTTATGGATGAAATTGCCGATTGAGGCAATCCACATTAAATCTCAGGAACTTGTGGATAGAATCGCTGATAGAGGCAATCCACACTATAGCTCGTGAGTTTGTGGATAGAATCACCGATGGAGGCAATCCACACGAGAGCTTGTGGATAGAATCATCGATTGAGGCAATCTGCTTGGGAACTTGTGGATAGAATCGCCGATAGAGGCAATCCACACTAAAGCTCGTGAGTTTGTGGATAGAATCGTCGATGGAGGCAATCCACACGAGAGCTTGTGGATAGAATCGCGATTGAGGCAATCCACCCGGGAACTTGTGGATAGAATCGCCAATAGAGGCAATCCACACTAAAGCTCGTGAGTTTGTGGATAGAATCGCCGATGGAGGCAATCCACACGAGAGCTTGTGGATAGAATCGCTGATAGAGGCAATCCACTCTAAAGCTCATGAGTTTGTGGATAGAATCGCCAATGGAGGCAATCCACACGAGAGCTTGTGGATAGAATCGCCGATAGAGGCAATCCACACAAGAGCTTTTGGATAGAATCACCGATGGAGGCAATCCACTTGAGAGCTTGTGGATAGAATCGACGATGGAGGCAATCCACATATTGAGACTATGTTTGTATTGATTACATCATGAGGATGATGCCTTTATTGCTTACATCATATGATTGATGTTATCAAGTGTCATAAGTGTTGACATTGGATTGATTTATCCTCCCTAGCTAAGAGGGAGTGTTGATGTTTGTAGCATCGGTCATATAAATAATACTGACTATATGATTATTATGAGAAATGATTTATTATATATATATATGTTGTAAAATCAGATCGTCCTATAGAGAATATATGTGAGTGTTGTAGTGAAATAGATTACCATTGTGATTGTTGCAATTTGGAAAACACATAAAAACATACATCAGATAGTGTTATTACGTTTGCAATGATCCTAAAACCTTAACACAAAACATAACAAATGATGTAGCTTGCATACAAAACAATGTTTATGAAAAAGATTTATCTGTTTCCAGAGTTGTCAAAAGAAAGTTTGCAGAATCTTAATATGAAGCCTTCTGAAACTACTGTGAATTATACCTTCTATTTCATCAGGAATGTTTTAGGACTCACTCTAATGTTTTTTATTTTTAGACTAAACAACATAGAACAGATTCTTTACTACAAGGAAAAATAAACAAACAAATAACTCTGGCTATTGTCATTGTGTGACAATATTGGAAGATATGCGATACGATAGATATTAAACAAATACAATTGGCACTTTCAATTGCAATTTCAAGTTACAATGACATGAGAATTTTGATGATTCCTTAATAAATTGGTGCTAATGTACTATGATAACCTGACTGATCTCTTCTATATATTTTTCAAATGCAGGCCTTCGAGACCTTGTGGATTTTCTTCCAGCTTCCATTGCAACAATAGTCAGCTACTTTTCTGCAGAGGTTACTAGAGGTGTCTGGAAACCTGCATCAATGAATGGAACTGATTGGCCAAGTCCTGCTGCAAACCTTTTGTCAATTGAAGCTGTGATAAAGGAAATACTATCTGATACAGGTGTTCATGTACCAAGCCTTGTGATAGGTATTAGTTCTGATTCTTAGCCTTTGTACAATAGATTTACGTATGAATTTGTTTTAACACTCATGATATATAATTTAACAGGTGGAAATACACCAGCTACCCTTCCATTGCCTTTAGCAGCTCTTGTAAGTCTAACAATAACATTCAAGCTGGATAAGCATTCAGAATTAATGACTGGTATTGCTGGTTCAGTTTTGGAAACTGCTGCAGCTGGAAGTCCATGGCCTTGCATGCCTATTGTTGCAGCTCTTTGGTGTCAAAAGGTCCGAAGGTGGCAAGATTTTATTGTCTTTTATTCCTCATGTACTGTATTCATGCAAGATAAGCAAGCTGTTGTACAGCTTCTCAAAAGTTGCTTTGCCGCCACTCTTGGATCTACAAACAATTTGATGTCAAAACTGACAGTTCATGGTGGAATAGGAGCATTGCTTGGACATGGCTTCCCTTCACACTCCTCTCCCTCTGGTACATCTCCAGCGGCACCTGGCATCCTTTATCTCCGTATTTATAGCTCAATGTTTGACATAAAGTTTGTAGCTGAAGAGATTCTCTCACTTGTGTCTGGTGCGGTAAGAGATTTTGTAACTATGGGAATGAATTGCCAACATTATGGCCAATCCCTTAGACCTCCACAGCGCCTAAAATCTCAAAATGTGTCACTGGAAAATGCATTAGAAAGAGCTAAACAAGCTTCTTCCCTGGGAGCTTCCTTACTCTGTATTTCTGGTGGTTTGGGACTTGTTCAAATGCTTTATAAAGAAACCTTGCCAACTTGGTTTTTGTCTGAAAAAACCAAGACAAAAAGCGCAGCAAGTGTTTCTACACTAGAAGGCTATACAATAGCACAATTTTCCTTTCTTTGTGGAGCTTGCACATGGGGAGTAGGCACTCCATCATCTTCAAAGAAGAGGGCACAAATTGTTGGGACTCACATGGACTTTCTGGCAAGTGCAATTGACGGGAACATGTCTATGGGATGTGAACATCCAACATGGAGAGCGTATGTATTGGGCTTCCTTACAATGGTAATTAATTGTTCTCCTAACTGGATTTGTGAAGTAAGTATTGAAACTCTAAAAAGACTGGCCACAAGGTTGAAATGGTGGCATGAGCCTGAACTTGCTCTTGCTTTATTGGAGAGGGGAGGTCCTCTAGCCATGAGTGCAGCTGCTGAACTTGTTTCTAGTTATTAGGCTGCCTGTCTTCTGAATATTTATCTCATCAGAGGTGCTCGAGTGTTTTCAGTGGCTTTCAGTGCTGTCTTGGTACCAGCTATGATCGTGCTTTATTATGTCTTGGAGTTCAAATCTTGCAATAGTTATTGCAACTTTCAGTAGAATACATGTTTCATCAGTTCATCTTCTCAAACTTTGTTCTTTTTGACTAAATATTGAGTATGCATTAAGAAGTAAAGAAAAAATGCAAGTGTCCTGCAAAATATAATGGCCAAAGTCTGTACATACACTCAAATTTTGCCCACTACAAACACTGCCGATATGTTAAATGGAGAGGAAATCAATGTGCTAATGTTTTGCAGAAAGCAAAACTAGGCAGGATCATATCCAGTGTACTTAGAAATCTACATGACATCAAAGTAATTTAAAAGAATTTAAAGCAATATTTTTGTAGTTGGCTGCTTGTCTTGTTCACCTCTCGATTGAACTCTACAAACTCTCTTGATGCGTGCATTATATATCATAGAAGATGAAATCTCGCTCTAGTTATAATGATGGCATTGTCGTTGTAATCAATGTGGTTTGGTATTGGCGCCGTTAAAGCTTCCGAGGGCGATTCTTTTCACCATCTCAAACTGTTCTTGTAAATGGAGTATGATTCTGTATTATAGCATACAATAAGTTTTGTATTAATAAAAACAGAATTTTTTAAACACATTACAAGTTATTTAGAAAAAAAAGGAAAGAAACAGGGAAAAGAGATTACATAAGTCTGCTACGGACACATATCTACAAATAGGAAGCAACAACTTGAAAAGGTTTTTTCAACATCCTAAACATATTCTCCTTTCCAAAGGAAACAACTTAGTAGAAACACAACATTAAACTGTTAAAGGCTTTTTGAGGGCACGGCTCATCTAACATCTGCTGCAGCAGCATCAAAGCCACAAGTCAACAATGCCAATTCATTGAAATTGTTCCTATCGAATTGACTTAAGGGAAGCCAAGTTAGCAATCTGTGAAACTGAATGGACAAATAGATAAAATAACGTCTTAACTAAGAAACTAATATAATTCTTGGGTTTTCTTTAATTCCTATGTTTTCTCTCTAATCAACTAATTATAGCTAATATTAGTTACATACGTAATGATTGAACCAACAACAGTTCCAAGCTAATTTGTAAAATTGACAAATCTATCTCTGCTTAGTAGTTTGGTCATTATGTTTACGATTTGCTGCTTTGTAAAACACAAATAGACCTAATTATCAATCAATTGGGGGATGCAATAGTGTGATAAACTTAATTATATTTGGTTTTCGACATGATAGGTTGGATGTTTCACCATCTTGATGACTTCTTGATATCATTGGCAAGTAAACTTGGTGTAATGGCATCAAGATTGACCAAGATCTATCACGATCATATAGCTTCACAACCTATGTTGATAATTGCCTTATATTTTTCCTTAATGGAGAATGAAATGAAAGAAATACAAAATTGTAATGTAAAGAAATTATTCTATTGATTCAAGGTATTACAAGGGCTTCTTGATCAAATGATCAAGGATCAAACAAATTGATGATGAATCAATTACAACTACCTCAATATATAGAAGTCTTGGATACATTTAATTTCATCATGCAAATCTTGCATTATTAGTTTTAAAGCAAAAAGCAAAATCCTCAAAAACTAAAGCATAAAACAATGCAAGTGGGAGGAATTAATAGATATTCCAATAATCTCCCCCTTAATTTCAGCCACTAATGGCTTTAACACAAAAAAAAATCATCATAGCTTCTCAATAATAGTTAAGCTGACTTTCTTTTCTTCTTTGGAAGCTTCTATCTTACCATGGTGTGGTGATCTCCTTTCTGATTGCGTTTTACCTACCTATTAGTCCTCCAGGTGTCCACAATTTCTCTCCTTCTATAAAGGGCTTCAATTCTTTTGACAAAACATTATGGTATTTTCTATAGTTGAGATATAATTTCCTCACACAACTTTATCTTGGCAGCTTTAACTAAATTCAACTTTTACAAGATTTTTGATCTTCTTCATACAAATCAATTTTATTTTTTTGATACATTTGCCTTTTCTCCTACAACCTTATAAATGAAGGGCTTCACCTTTTTGAAAGTGGTTTTAAACTTGGCAAGTTATGCCAGATCTTCCTCTATTTATTTTCACAGACAATTTTACAATATCACCTACACAATCTTTACTGCACTTATTTTGCAATGGCTTTAAACAAACAATTTGACCTATTCCTTTTGGAATCTTCAATCTCCTCACTTGAAGGTTAGCTTCACCTCTTTTGAGGTGGAAACTGTATTGATAGTGGGTTGGATTTAAAAATGCTTTGCCCATTATGGGAAGCTTCTCTTTTGCAAACTAGGGACGATCTCTTACTTCTATAAAATAAATCAAACCACCCACTAGTTGATGAAATGCAACTTCCACAAAACACAAGACTAATTGAGTGGTAATAAAATGAATCAAACCACCCACCAGTTGATGATACACTAATCCATGGACTGATAGTGAATCACTATTATTTGAGGATTTGATCGCAATGTTTACAGGTGCAGATTGTGGATTGCACTATTAAAACCTTTCTAAAATATACTTGGCATACTAAATCAGAGATGCAGTAACAACATTCTTAAGTTGTCAAGGTTTCACACTTGAAGAATAATACATGAGATTCAGATTGGTCATTTCAAAACTATTACAAATATCAGATTTCGCCTTTTAAATTGAGTAGACTTTGCTTTTAATGATGTCGTGTCTCATTCTTTCGTGTAAGTTTATGGGCGACCTTTAGTTCTTTTACAAATTTTCCCATAGACTAATAAGGTGGCAACAAAAGGGAAATTGATTAGATACTTACTAAAAATTTATTGAAGAGTAATTTTGAGTTATATATTAAAAGATGACATATATTTTATTATTAAAAGGTTGTTATAAATGAATAAATAAAGTGTTATTATATTTAAAGTAAAAATAAAGTGAGTTAAAAAGGATAGTTTATTTATTTTTATAAATGAAGAAATGATAGGAAAGAAAAATAATAATATTATATTATTTTCTTTAAAAATTTGCAAAGAGAGTATAATGTCCCCTTCTGTTTAGTGATCATACATGATTTGATTAGTCTATTCCCTGTCATTTTGATAGGCTAATTTGGAGTTGTTAGAGTTTTAGGTGACTCTACAACACCCCCATGATCAAATGAAAGACCAAGATAACTTCCACAAGAGATTGGCAAGACAATTGCATTAAGATGCAAGAATGATATTATTAATAATGGACATTCATTGACCGATTGAATTGATAGAATGAAATGTACATAATAGGTCTTCTTATATAGGAAAGGTGATAAGAGACAATGATAAGAAGTTGATAAGCTATCACCTATGCAAGGTGTAATCACATGTCCACCAAAGGTGGATCATCGTCCATTATGCAATGAAGTATGTGTCATGATGAGGATGATAATGTGATATGTGCACTAAAGGTGGATTTCATACCTAAAGTGGAATTTCTCTTACACCATGTGCTTAAATTAAGTGCAAACTCCTAGGTGTCTCAATGACAAACTATGATGCAATGCATTATCCTAAGTAAGATTAAGTAAAGTGTAATTAGGAATATTTAATTACACCAACACCCCCCTTAAGTGAAACTTAGGGGAATGGACTTAAACTCACAATGCAAGATGGATCTCGGCTACTAGGTCATGTTAGGTACCCATGTACAATATGCAATGCAATCTCTCATAAAGTAGCGAAAGAGGGAAAACCTCATGGGGAAAACCCTCCCCCAAAAAGAGAGATAAAAACACAAGATGCATGGATGGAAGAAGTACTCAAGACCCCCCAAGAACTACATACATCATGTATATACAAAGAATTATCCCCCCATAAGAAGGATAGTTGGAGATATGATATCCTCCCATAATGAAGAAGCTTCAATGTTGATGAAGAGTACTTGCAAAAAAAAGATAATCCAATGCCTACAAGAAACATGTCTCCTCTTAGGAAGAAATAAATACATCAAATGATGAAGAAGCCAATCCATATGCAAATGGAAGGAAGAAGAAGATGGTCTCCATGTATGCATCTCTAAGGATTGAATAGGTCTCTCCAAGATCAAAGAATCTATCACATCATGTGACAAACCAAGTGAGGGAGAAATATCAAGAATGCCAATCTCCAAAGAAGGTGAAGAAGTATCTCAAATTGTGATGCCATCATCAAAGAGAAGAGAAACCCCCTCTTGTATGTATCCCAAATCTTCATTATGAGAATCAACAACAAATGCTGAAATGACATCCAAGTAGTCATCACATACTACAAGATCTGAAGATCTATGATCATCCCGCTAAATAGTAGAACCCATGTATGAAGAAGCAAGAGGTGGAGTAGGAAGCTCAATGCTTGGATCAAGAAAAAAATGATTCAAGTGTCCAAAGTTCTCCTCACATACATAATTCACCCTTGGTAAAGGGGTGTGTTCATGAATATCATCATCATCAACAAAATGTGAAAAAGAATATAAGCGTGATGCATGATCAACAACTCCCATAGCTATGACATCTCTAGTCTCCATGTCCTTAATGTAGACATAATCAAGAGTGAACTCAACAATTTTACCTTGTGCCCCATGAGTAATTTGGTAAATAGAAAGGAGATTAGTAGTCAAGGATGGTACACAAAAAACATCATTAAATGTCCCCTCTTTCATAGGAATAGAACCTTTCCCACAAACCCTCATGTTTGTGTTGTTACCCATCAATATATTAGGAGAATTACAAGGCTTAATAGAAGAAAACATAGCCATAGAAGATGCCATATGATGTGATGCACCTGAATCAAGAATCCATTTACCTTGCTCAGGATGTGTGGAATCCAAAAGTGCTTGTCCTTTACCTTTATCCTTGGATGATGATGAAGATGTAGAAGCTGCCAAATGTGTAGATGAAGAAGTAGACACTGATGAGAGAAACTTAATATTGTTCTTTTGAAGAATGTGAGTGAGCTCATCAATCTTCTTATGAAAACATTTATTCTCATCATGTCCTTGGCTTTTACAATATGCACATTTTCCCTCTTTCTTCTAGATGATTCCTCTCTTGAAGAGGACTTGGATTCATAGGTATTTTGTGAAGGAGATTCATTACCTTTTTCATGCGGCTTAGGATCCTTATGTCGCTTCTTTACTTTTCCATTAGAAGCCTTTGAAGTGGAGTCATTGTCAAGCAATGTATGATGTGTTGAAGACTTCAATCAACCCATGTGTGCTAACTTTGCTTATTCCCTTGTGAGTTGAGCTGCAAATTCATCAAGAGAAGACAATTTGTATGTACTACCAAGAGCATCCATAGTAGCATAGAATGTAGAAACAAAGATTGAATATTCAAGACCTAGCTTGGAAAGAATAGAAAATATCAATTGTTCATCCCCTTTAGTAATGGCACAAGTAGAAAGCTCCAATCTAATAGAATTGAACTTAGAGAAAAAGTCTTGAATATTGCCAAAATCACTAGGATTGAGACCTATGGGCTCATTCTCTAATCTGAATTTTCTCATTCTATCAGGTTTACCAAAGAGTCACTCCAATATTATCCAAGCATCATGAGAATGTGTGCAAGATGCAATATGAAAAATAAAATAATGAGAGATGGATGATCTAAGATAGCCAAGTGATTTATCCCTTCGATCAAACCATTTTCTCCTTTCTGCAACACCTATAGTTGGTTCTTGATCCTGCCTAATAGTCATTCTAAGCAATTCAATACTTAACAATTGATCAGATAAAGATTCTTTCCATTCATGGTAGTTATATGGAGTGAGGACTTTGACCTTTGAAAAGTCCATAATGCAACCAAATAATGACAGATAACAACTGATAACTCCTTCAAATTACTAATGCAAATCAGAAAATTGAAATCTAAGGATTAACTAAGTGCAAATATAGCCCCAAAATGGCCTATTTATGAAAGTGATATTTCCATATCAAATCACTGAAATTTGATTGCAGATTTGAAAAGTAGACGAAAAATAATGCACTTTCAAAAAAAAATTCACCTCAAAATGTTACCGTATGTGTCCAAACAAAGCCCTGAAAGTTGCGGAATTGAGGAACATACATGAACATTCTTGAAAATCTACAATTTCTGATTAAATTGGCCACTGAAATGCAAAAATAATGCCACCACTGAGAAATTTGGAAAATTCTACCACAAATTTAAAAAATGCTCGAAAAAAGGAGCAAAATTGAGCATGTTATGGGCGTTTGAAGTTAGACTACAAAATGAAAAACTCCAATGGTGAAGGTAGGAAAATTCAAACCAGTGATGATGTTAGTAATCCCACTGATTAAATTTGACATTCATTTGACCGTCGCCACAAAACAACCAATCTTCCATGTTTGACGTCCAAATGGGCGTCAATTTTAAGACAACGGTTAATGTGGTTAGCGGAGTGGGCCGCACTGGGCGGCGGTGATGAAGTTGGCCATGGTGGCTCAACAGTGGTGACTTTAGTCCCGCATTGCCAATGCGCGGGTTTTAAACCCATTTTTTATATGGGGTCGACCGCTCTTGAAACAAAGAATTGTTGCTGGATTTTTTGATGCCACAAGACAAAGTGGATATCGTTAGCTTGTGATTGGAGGTGGGATTTGGTAGAGAACATTCTCTATGATTCTTTGTCGATCTTTTTTGATAAATTCACAGAACCATTTGACAAATGATATAGGGATCGTACCAACTCCAAAATTTTACCCAAATATAAAAAGCTGCAACAAATAAAATTGAAAAAAAATCATAGAAAAGTGATTTTTTAAATTTAATCGTACTGTGCTTATACAGGTAGGCTGTACGACTTGCTTGTGCAATTTGTTTTTGCCATAGATTTAAGTTTCACCAAATATAGGCAAATTTATAGTTGATTTTCACCAAAACAGTCTCCTGGACGCAATGGTGATGTCCAAATTGCAAAATTCTACACCCACAACTAGATCAAGCTAAGATTTCACTTCTTGAGAAGAGGTCTTCACACCTTGAGAGCTCTCATACCATGTTAGAGTTTTAGGTGATTCTACAACACCCCCAGGACCAAATGAAAGACCAAGATAACTTCTACAAGAGATTGGAGAGACAATTGCATTAAGACGCAAGAATTATATTATTGATAATGGACATTGATTGATTGATTGAATTGATTGAATGAAATTTACATAATAGGCCTTCTTATATAGGAAAGACGATAAGAGACAATGATAAGAAGTTGATAAACTATCACCTATGTAAGGTGTAATCACATGTTCACCAAAGGTGGATCATCCTCCATTATACAATGAAGTATGTGTCATGATGAGGATGATAATGTGATATGTGCACTAAAGGTGGATCTCACACCTAAAGTGAAATTTCTTCTACACCATATGCTTAAATTAGGTGCAAAATCCTAAGTGTCTCAATGACAAACTACAATGCAATGCATTATCCTAAGAAAGATTAAGTAAAGTGTAATCAGGAATATTTAATTACACCAACATGAGTTATAAGGGATGATGTGGTGGACTTATTGATAGTTTTGGGAAATGAAGGAATTAAAGTTATAATATTTATTTATTTGAGTTTATAAGATAATATTATAAGGAAAATAGTCACTTTTGAAATAAAATATAAAGTGATTAAATTAATAAAGTTGTAAACTCACTTTATAAAAAGGGAATAAATTAATTAAATTAATTATTTTGAAGTTGTCCAACTAAATAAAGTATTAAAAGGATAACTTTATTTAAGGCACAAAGTGAAGATCTTTTTTTCTTTTTATCTGCCTGTGTCCATCAATGCTAGCATAAAGGATCATAGGAAAAATAAGAAAAGTTTGGTCCTTGAGGGTTTGTTGTTGTTGATTTTTGAACACCTTAAATCTCAACCCTTTCCTTCAATAATGCCCCCTGATTCTATCTACGAGCTTCATTTTGAGGACGAGAACTCTAGAAGTTACTACTCTGATAAGGATGATTGGGATACTAAGGAGGATGAGTCGGGTTAAGCCATGCAAAAGAAAAAGAATAGGGTTCAACGGTCCAAGAAGGCTAGAATTAACTCCCGTATCTTTGTGACCAAGTTTGCTCACTAGTAAATTTTAGCTTGTTTTTCGATGAGGAATAGTCAAATTTTTGATACCAATTGGTCGACCAAACGACCAAAACTGTTGTTAGAGTTTTTTCGTCGATTATACTACATGCTAAACACTCGTTGGAATTCCGATGTCAGTAGTGGTTGAATTATCGACGGACCCATCGTCGAATAATCGCTTCAACTTGGAAGAATTATTGATCATACCTTCCATCTATGCGACCAATGTCCGTCTAAATTGTGACGAGTTAGGGTCGAAATTGTCGTCGAGGGTTCAACATTCTTATCAAAATGCCAATGAATGTTCGTCTCTCTTTCAGCACAATTTGGATGAAATGCCAAAGAATGTTCATCTCTCTTTCGATGAAATTTGTTCGTAATAGTCGTCGAGCATATAGCATTCTCATCGAAAGGACTATTATTGATACGTCGATAAAGCGACCAATAATAATTTTTGGTTAAAAAAATAAAATATATTATCAAATTAATTAGGGCCAATAGAATAAATTACAACAATTACATCAATTATCACTTTCATGATACGCTTGCATAGATCACTAAATCCACCTTTCCTTATGATATCCTAAATATCACATAAAACAATAGTCTAGAGAAGAGCATAATATTCAAGCCATTAATGAATATCAACTTATATTTTTATTATTGGAAATGCAAATCAAAGCTACAAGAATAATTTATTTCCATTACTCACAAATACAATTTATAAATCTCAAGGAAATGTATTTAGAACAAAAAACCTCCTTTTTTTTACAGTTTGACTGGTAAATGACAAAACCAGGCAACTCGGATCAGAATGGCACAATACAAGAGGTGACTCTATTTAAAATTCATGTGTTTTCCCCATGTTCTTTGACCACAATATTAGAGCCCTTGTATAAAATACTAAGGCTAACTTTACTGCCATATATCAACTGATGGGCTTCTCTTGCATTGGATTCTCATTATAAGATATACAGAAAACATTTTGAAATGACCAAACAATAAATTGACATTTGAGATAAAAATTTCAATATATGTTTATAGACCACCTAAAAAATCTCAAGGCTAGCACTAATTTTCTAAATGTTGTACAATTACAACATTTCCTCATCTTTTTATAAATATATTCAAATAATGAAGAATGATGTAAGGCACGCCCAGACATATCTGAGAGAAAAGTGCCAATCCTTACTCATAAATATTAAAAAATATAATGCTTTGGAAATTCAATGATTCAAACCTTGTTTTTGAACAATATTCAGAAATTCAAACTATTAAGGATTACATATAGCACATCCAAACACAACCAAGAGAAAGGTTCCAACACTTACTGCCAAAACCAGGAATAACTCCAAGAGAAAGCTCTGGCAACCCAAGTTGTGCTTTTGGCATTGAAATACGAGCAGGACAAGTTTCACAAACAGAATGAATTGGAAACTTAAGACAAATCATGTAATGAAATGAACCTTTGGAAATATAAAATAAGAAACTAAGTGTCATTGCTCCACAGTCCATACCATTGCTAATTCTAACCCTCCACCAAGTGCAAACCCTTGAATAGCAACAACAGAGGGCTTCTTAGCATCTACATCGGAACACAAATCAGTGTTATGAGGCACAAGTCAAATCGATAGAAACAAGTAAAATTATTTTCTAACATTTTATGTTCTTAATAATGCAATGAAACAATACTAACGAGATAAAAAGACATGTTTTCTTGTACACTTACATTATCTTGAAAAATAACATCTCCAAAGTACAAATTCACCATCATGCTCACAATATCAAATTTAGCTTTCCAATGAAAAAAAGTTATATTAAAAACTTAAATACCACATTACCAACCTTCAATTCTTTTGATCATCAAATCAATAGAAACACGACCTAGTCCCCTGTTAGAAAACAATTAAAAATAATTGAACACTAAGAAAATTTAGAGCTTGTGAAATTATATGAAACAACAGGTCAAATAAATTTTTGGTAATAGTCCTTCAGAAACTCATACCAGTCTTCTGATAGTCCCGGAGAGCGCTGATGTCAAAACCACCTGAGAATTTGCCTCCCTGCCCTAGTGGATAAGAAAACAAGAACAAGGAAAGAACACATGGTCATTTTTCGTGTTTCTAATTATAAAACTCAAAAACAATTGAACTTGAATATGATGTTAATATTAAAAGGGCATACATACCAGTAACAACAATTACCCTCACATCATTTCTTCTCATTGCCTCATCATACTTTTCCCCAAGTGCACCAAGGACTGCAAAGAAACAAGATAAACAAATCACAAGCATATAGTGATGTTAGAATAGTTACTAAAATGGTCATAAATTATGTTCTTATAGTAAAAGAATACTTTGACATAAGAAAAAAACTACACAATATTAAAGCATGACATTGTGCTTTAAAAAATAAAAAGGTAATAATACGAGACCATTCATTAATTAGTTGTTTAAATTTTCATTAGTTGAGAATTGATTGGTCATTGCTCTCACTTAAATATAGTCTCCAAATTCATTTCTTAATATAACAAAAGAAGCTCAAGAAATCTTTCCCTCTTTATGATATGAGCATTTCTCCTTTCTACGGTTGTGGTCAAAAAATAAAATATATTATCAAATTAAGCAACCATAATATTAAGCTTTAATATAGAAATTTAGTACTTTGGAACCGTGTCCTCGTCAAAATCATCTGGTAGCTCATTAACCATAAGGTTTTTAATAGCTGCTGATTTTTTTTAAAAAATAATCTTACTGTAATGAATTCCATTTCATCAAACTATGAGATGCAAAACAATGATGTTTAATGTCATAGTGATAATCATCAATAACAGTGATACAATAATACCTAATATTAAAGGGTTTTAAACATAGTGGCATTGCATTATAACACTGAAATTGAGCAATATACATAGAAAGACGGTGTTGTGAAGGAAAAGAGATATGCAGATCCTATTAGTTTGAAGGAATGTTTAATGCCAGTCAAGAACAATGCTAAAGATAGTAGTGTGAGACAGTGTTGGTAAAGATAACGATTATGAATACAAAACAATGTTGGTAAAGATAACGATTATGAATACAAAACAGTGACCAAGAAAGATAAAATAGTGAGGGAACACTAGAAGAGCACTGTTAGAGAAAAATGATAGTCACTGTCAAAAGGACAAGAAACTCATCCCCTAAGACAAAGGGATACATTAATGAAACAATTAAGACAATGATTCAAAGATAAAAACATTATTATTGACAAAGCAAGAAAGATCAAAATAGTAGTTTTGCTACTATAGTGCATGATTGGGCCAAACATTGTTCAATGCAAACAATAAATGAATTAAGGGAAGTGAAGAGGGCCACAAAGTAGTGCCATTCCTTGTCACAGGAATATCAATAAGGGTCATGACTATCAAAATGATTGAAGTAAAAGTAAATCATTGTTATTAAGTAACAAGAAAGAGTAGCCAAATTGACAAAATTAGTGCTATGAAGACAATTCTCATTGTATAGAAGCAGTGGTGTTCAATGTCTAAAGGACAATGACATATACAAACAAATCGATGTTTATAGATGGATTGACAATGAACAAAGAGGTTTCAAAAAATAGTGATGTGTACACTGTCAAAGAACATTTTGGTATTCACAATCAAAGAACAAAGATGTACTCAAGGTTATAAAATAGTGATTTGTTTTAGAATGTGAAGAGTGCAGTAAGAAAAATAGTAAGTAATGTTGCAATAACAACGAATGCAGGACAAAGATGTAATGGAAGTGAAAAAATAGTGATTGTTCAAGGGTTTTTCTATACAAAGTCAATGGTGAACAAACATTGATACAAAACAATGAAATGATAGGATCCATGAGGAAGATGAGTTGTTCACCATTCTTGATGTAGCAAAGTCAACGAGATCGGTCGAAGGCCATAAAAAAAATCAGTCACAATTATCTAGGAACTATGTTAATGCACTGTCCCAAGAAATGATGAAGGCGTGTTTTCAAGAACAGAGATGGAGTCTTTGTTTTGATAGAGGGGTCACGTTTTAGAGAGGGATGACAAGAACCATAATATAGAGGTATCATTTTATTATTTTGTCACCATGAATAGCATGGTGAGTTTGTAAATGATTGTCATAAAGAGAAAAAAAAGATACCTAATAGGAACACAATAAAAGTATCATATGGGGCAAATTAGAGGCCAAAAGGACATCAAGTGAGAATCACAAGAACCTTATTGCAACAAGCTACAGTGAAAGAAGACGGTTGTGGCAAAAATAATTGTCAAGTGGGCTTAAAGATAGTGTTGCTATAATGCATTAGCAATACATAACAGTGATTAGTAAAGTGTGCAAAAAACCAGTGATAGAGTGTTGATATGCATACAGGGTCATAACAATAATAAATGTTTATAACAGTGCTTTTAATAATGCTCCAAACATTGAGAATGCAAGATACCTGTAACGATGAACTTCATTTCAACTTGCTTGGCTGTCACTATTAACTTTAAGCTTATCTTTAAAACTTGATGCACGCTCACATTTTCCATCTGAAGCTCCATTGGCTATTGAAGGTAAATTTGTGTTTGCCTTCAATTCAGAATGCTTCCTTTTCATTCTTCTTTTTTCCAAGATTCCTATCAAGAAAGCAGTGCACAATCATTCTCTTCAACTTGACTCAAATGAGAATTTCCAGGCTTTAAAACATCTATTTCTTGATCTGATTTACTAGATAATTTAGGTGCATTCCCACTACTCAGACGTTCTTCCAACTGAATCCATTTACAAGTAACAAACACAATAAGTTAATTGCTAAGTAATGGAAAAAACTCAAAATTAAATGATCCTAGAAAAGAGTGATGAGTACTCATCAATGGATAGTTTCAATGAAATATAACAAATGTATAGAGAGATAAATGTCTGTAATTATGCTCACTATTCATGATACACTTGCTTACAAATGTCTAAGAGTAATTATGTTCATTTGGCCTTTCTAGATTTGTCTGTATTATGTTCACTTTCTTATCTATAAATCTAATTTGATGAACATGGTGATGCAGATTGGTTGATGAACATGTTTAAGAAGTAAAATATCTCTTAAAGTGAATGAGAAATAATATGGAATAAGAAGAAGGTGTTTTTGACCATTGAATCTACATCATTGGTTTAGTTTGAGCTTCACTTGGTTTCAAGAATAGTTTAATATTCTCTACTTAACAAGGCCAACCATGTGAAGGTGGAAGCTCATTTGGCCCCTCCCCCCCCTAACATCACTCTAAATTCCCCATTAACATCTAATAACATTCATTCATTCATCCATTTTTGAAATATAACATTCAATCATTATAATCACATGATAACATTCATTAACACATAAAATTCATTAACACACAACATTTATGAATAATTCATTAACATATCATTCATCGACATTACTAGTACAAAATTACATCCATTAAGACAACGTTCTTTCATTAGCAAAAAAATGTTAATTATAATCATTTCTTTTTGGGTTTCTTGCTATTTTTTTAATGTAACTTCTAAGAGGAAGATCAATGTTCTCGTCATTCCCCTCCTCTACTGATTCTAATGCCAACAAATGTCTCCTCCTCATCTGTTTAGGAACAGGAGGCTGTTGCGGCAAAGGGGGGTCCGCTGCAATAACAACTACGTCATGAGTTAAATTCATACCATTTTATATTAGTGAATTACAAGTATTTAATTAAGTAAAAGAACTATAAATAAAAAAATTAATTTAAAAGAACAAAAAATAGATTTTCTTTACCTGAATGTGCCACATGATTTACATGGTGATCACTTTGAACATCCTCCGGCACTCGTTCAACATGACATTCTGTATCCTCTAAAATATACACAAAAAAGGTTACACCAAGTTCAATTTAAGATGTTAAATTGTATTAATAATTACATAATTAATTTTAAATAGCAAATGAACACCTCCATTGGCACTACGATGCACATCAGGGGCTTCATCATGCGGCGTAGGATCTGTGTTACGATTAGGAGGTTGCATTGCAATGTCATGCACATTATTATCAAATAGATTGTTGCTCAAGTATTCAATTTCTAATATATTTTTTTTGGCATATTTACCTGTTCAAATGATGTAGGAGACTCTTGGGTTGGGCCACTAGAAGCTTGGCGTAGGCGTTCAACCATGGCTTGATAGCCTTCCTTGAAGGCAATTTTTTTGTGTTCTACCGTGGCCTCTACATTAAATTCAAAGCCTTGCATTTTTTGATTAAACACAATTATTTGCATTTTATAAATTATTTTTTTCTAGAATTCATTTACTGCTACTTACAATTCATGCTTTAATTTTGGAATATCCACCAGAGCCAAGTCTGTGCTGCCCAATCTTTTGCAGCTAGGCCTTTGTTGCCTTTGATGTGTCCTGCAACCTATGAAAAGTTTGAAATATGTTAGATGATATAGATATAAAGATCACTAATTAGTGTATTATTACATTGTACTAGTAGTTAATACTATTACATACCTTCTTCTCTCATTTGCTGGTGTAATTCCTCTTTGAGCATCCCCTTTCTCCTTTGCATCCAAAATGAACTCATTCCAATCCCTCACTGGAATAAAGGGAGGATGCTTGTACTTTGGGTTCTGGACGAGACTTCTATATGAGTCCCTCACAGTCTTAAGATGTTTGGCAACTTTTTCTAAAATTTTCTTCTCCTCAAAAATATTACTACCAAACTCATGCTCTAAATCTTTAATGAGCTGATCTTTTAATTTTTTGTCTTGCAAGCTCCACCTTTTAAGAAAAAACATAAAATTGTTAGATATAAAAATTAACTAAAGTTGTGTACCTTGAATATAGTAAAAGAAAAGGCCTGAATGAAAGGAAAAATACTGTACCAATTAGTGATATGAAAAACAAATAGTGGGATAGGGTTAGTTCACTTATGATGTTCCACCTTGTACGTATGGTGGGCCCGAATATCTTCAGTGAGAGGTCATAAAGCGTCTTATAAAATGAATCATTTCCTGCAAAAAATGTCATGGGATCATCAATCCAAAACTTGATATGAATAGGTAAATGCATATTACAATATAAAAAATAATAATTTAAAAGTATCTGGAAGCTTAGGACATTTTAAAGGCATCAATTCATTATCGTCAATCAACAATGACGTCTGAATAACTCCTGTGCTAGAAACACAGGTGGATCCAGGAAATGATGGTGAATTATCACCAATAAATGTACTCTAATCTATATCTGGTGTAGCAGACGGTGCCGGTGTATCTCCTACTCCACAAAATTAATCCACTATGAGATGCACCCAAGATTAAAGTACAAATTATCAAATCATAATTAACACAAAACCAAATATAGAAAAACAAGGATTTACCAGGCATAGACTGTGAAGGCGTCGATGTTTGCGTGCCCCTTGTTGCCAACATTGCACCCAAAAATCTCAGATGGACGTCCATCGACCTCCTAGGAGGAGTCTCGTGCAGTTGATCACCTAAACAATACATTGTTAGCAAAGACATTCTGAAATAATAAAAGTAAGAGTTAACTTAAGAAGTTTTTGAATGTTCCAAAGAAAAAATTCCTTGTAACTTGTCAACTTAAGGATTATTTTACCTGAGGTGGCCGGAGCTCTAATAGTACCGGCCTCACCGTGATGTCCTTGACCAGGTACTTGAGTTTGCAAAAAATCCTATAACAAGAACACATACATATTTTAGTTCACAACATAAAAGAGTATAAAATATAAAACTTTATTGAACTTTTGTTATAACTAAAGATTCATTACTGCTTACTTCATAACAACGTGCTTGCGCCATCAATTCACTTTGCCTCTTCAACATCTCCTCGATTAGATTTGCTTCATCCAAAAATGCTAATAATTTCTAAATTGAGTTTTTTTAGTTTTTTCTTCACCATATTTGTTAAATTAGGCATTTTTGGGATATCATCATCAGAAGGGGTAGCTATTGCCTCTGTTGTTGTAGGTGATTTTCCCCTATCTTGAACATCAAATTGTGACAGGAATATCAGTAAAACTATCATAAAAACTCCAAAACCCAAAATAAAATAACATAATAATATAACATTTTTCAACTATCTAATTTGAACAATTTCAATAAGGTTTACCGTTGCTGAAGAATGGGTGGGAGGAGCATTGCCGTGGCCTCTATCATGTGGGGGATCCATATCGTCCTGTGAAAAAGATTAAATATAAAAAATTCAACGAACTGAAAGCAATAGACTTAGCAAAAAAAACTTATTAATAAAATGGTATATAGTACTTACCACCCTCATGATAGTAACTTTGTTTGTATCTATGCGATTTAAATGGTAATCTATTAGCAGTTCTTCCCTTGCACTTATTGATTTTATCACACATACAAAAACTTGATTCCCCTCACGTGCCTCAAATATGCAATTGTGTTGCTTATTAGTTGAGGAAGGTCGCGTACTATTTATAAAACCCGCAATATTACCTATTGCTTTTGATCTCCCATCAATGTACATAGCAAATCTTTTACTTTGATAATTTTCTTTCCATTGTATATAATTTGCTGATAGTGCATACTTGTGCATACTTTTTTTTATATTGAACAATCCACATCCAATCATTGTAATTGTAACAAGGACCGACATTCTTCATCAATTCAACAACTTTGTTGTAAGATACCTTTATCCCATCCATGAAAAATAGGCCCAAACCATGTAATGAGGATGGAGCTATGCGATATATCCTCTCATTAACACAAAAATCAGTGTTAATTGGAGGTAGCTCATTGGGTACCCATTCTTTCTCAATATGTGTATACCAAAAAGGCACCTTGATGTTGCCTTTGGTCTCATCATCATAAGAACATGACCCCCCTTTAGCAAGGAAAAATTGCATGCGTTTATTGAATTTGTTTCTAATCTTTTGACCTCTAGTTGATCTCCCCATTTTAGGCGTACTACATGTAGAACTTTCATCTACCATTCCCTCATTTCCCTCATTCAATATAGATAGATCTGACAAGTACCTATTTGGTGGGTCCTGCAATCCATCAAATGAGATATTGTCACGTCTCCACTTCAAATAGAATTTTGATAATAATTAAATAATATATATAAAATAATCAAGTTGTGACCCATACATACGGTTCTTCTTTGTCTATACGTGGGAAATATAAAATGTACTAAGTTGAAAATGATTATATAATTATATGTCTATACGGTTCTTTGTCTATATATACATTATATGATTATATAATGTCTATTTATAACATACGTGCTCAGTAATAAACAAGAAGAATATAAGAAAATTATGTCTATTTATTGACTTATACTTACTGATCCATGTCACTGTGCATGATCCTCGCCAAAGGGGTTAAATTTCCTGCATATGTTAATCATTTATCTTAAGTTAGCTAAAAATTACATGATACGTATGCTACAAATAACTTAGAAGACAACATGAACAATATGCAACATTATAAACATGAACAAATTTACCTTATATATGGAATGCAAGATCGTCAACAGAAGGGGTGACGATGTCTGTAGTCAATTGCCTGTTTGCAAAAAGGGTGACAATCAAACACAATATATACATGTATTAGCAACAATTAATTGAGCATCATAAGTAAAACATTGGTAATTATAAATCACATATGTTGTAACCATTAGAATTGAACACAATAAATATGTAATCATTAGAATTGAAATCAATAAATCAATATTAAACATATATACTAATCAATATAAATATATATAAATAATTAAATCACATACTTTGTACATTTCAATCATGTCATTGATCATCTTCATCCATCTCATCATCATCGCCATCATCATCATCATCATCATCATCATCATCATCATCATCATCACCATCATCATCATCACCACTTCATCATCACCATCATCACGATCACCATCACCATCACCATCATCATCATCATCATCATCATCTTGATCTTCATCATCTTCTTCTTCTTCTTCATCTTCTTCTTCTTCTTCCATAACATTATACTTTATCGGCCTTCCTCTTGGATCATGTCTAACAACAAATGACCAACCTTGTTTATGTGGAACCTCTGAATAAAACACTTGCTCACATTGGCTTGGAAGAACATAGGGCTCATCTCAAACTAGCTCAAGTGACTTTGTATTAATCATTGTAAATCCATTATCATGTTGAATAACAGTTTTATCTGGATCATTTTGATTCAATCATAGCCTGTACCATTTGATGATGACTAGAACTACTTTGAAAGAGTTAAAGTCACACTCAATTATATCATCCAAGATGCCATAGTATCGATTTTGAGATTGTTGAGGATGTATGTCATTTCTAGATTATATATTAGTGACTTCGAAAATTGCAGTTATCCTAGAATCACAAGTTTTCTTTGTGTCATCCAACTTTTTAATGTGAAATTTGTGGCCATGATAGTACATAGCTTTGTGGTGCTTGACTTGCAATTTTTCAAGCGTGTGAAAATTATTTGCATCGTGAGTTGATATGAAACATATGAGTCACGATCTTTAATAAATTTGTACGTACCTCTCTACCTCTTAAACCATATGCTAGATCAATTACCATTGGCGTAACATTGGAATCTCCATTACGATGAGCTTCTCCAACCAATGAAGCAACACCTTCCCATGTTAATGAGAAACCATTTTGTTGACATCATTCAATCCATACCATCATCCAATCAAGATTATTCACAATATACAAATGTATTGCATCCCACTCTCGACTAACTGTATAAAAAAAATACACCAATTATAAATAACTTATATTGAAGATTTATAAGAATTAATTAACTAAAATAACATCTTATATTTACCTCTCGCTTTTCTCAATCTACCTTTTCCCATCAAGTACTCCCCTTTGAATTTGTTAATGGAGTTGGGATCCCAAATACAATCTACATGGATCTTTGCTACAAACTTTAGAAGATATTCACTAATGTACACCATGGTCTAGTATACCATATATCCCTCTATCATAGAACCCTCAGGATGTGCTCTCTGTCGAACCAAGCCTTTCAAAAAATTTAAGTGCCTTTCAACCATCCACATTGACCTAGTTGGTACAGGTCTACACAATTCAAACTCCTCAATTTGATGTATGAGGTAGTGTTCTTGTGCATTGAAAAAAGTTGAAGGTAGACACTTTTGCATTTCACACATAAGATGAGAAATTTTTCTCTTCCAATATTTTATATCTTCTTTATTGATTTTTTTTTATGACAACCACCTCATGTATTTTTCAAGATCATATATAACTTGTTTGACACTATTGTCAACGTGGTATGGGAGAGATAGAGGTAGAACGTATTGCAATATTTGTAAAATGATCTTATCAATATTTTATAAAAGAATGCAATGAAAACTACATGCAGTATACAAATATATAGTGAATACAAAATAACATGAATTACCTTAATAAATGTATGCCAATTGTGTTTTTTCATCCTTGGCCTAAATTCACTTTTCTTTGATATGAGATTGTTTATGTTCGCAGTAAATCTTGTGGAAAATTGTATTTTTTTATGACTTCTTTTATAGGATTGCTCTGTTGCTCTAACAATAACCAACTAAGGGCACTTGTATCAATTTGGTCTCCATTGTTATTTGATCGAATGAAATTTTTCATTGCATGGTTGGATTCTTCAATGTCACTACAAATTTTGATAATTTTGTCTTTGTCACGCCTTCCATCTAAGATTTTCCATAATGTCTTTGTTACATTCTTTCCAATATGCATAGGATCAAACAAATGCACGATTGGGAGTTGCTCCTAGTACGACAACCTACTAAATTGTGTAGGATAAATTTTTAGTCCTTTTGGAAGTTGGTCATTAATGCCTTGACGACCTTCACAAGCATCAATTACATCATCAGTAAACAAAACACAATATCAAAATATAAATTTCAAATAAAAACCATTAGATGGAATGACATTAACTCGACGATTTATTTTATTGTATTCCAACTTTCATAGGCGAGGTGTCATTCTCTGTGGCTTTGATGTAGTCTCTTCTTTCCCATTGAAAAGATATTTTTCAATAATTTGGTACTTATGATTTCTGTGGAGAAAGTGTCTATGCTCATCGAACGCCTGCTTTCCTAAACTTTTTGAATGACGAGATTTCATCTTTGGACCACAAACTAGACATGCAAATTTTCCCTTTGTCTGAAGACCTACAAGATCGTGTATAATTGGATTAAATATGTTAACTTTGTGTTAGCACTATAACATACCACAAAAATGTGTTAGCCCAGGGGCATCATGTATTGTCCATACAAACATTGCATGGAATTGAAATTGTCTTTGTCCTATTGGTCTACAGATGTCATACATAGTGACCCCATTTCATAACACCATCAACTCGTCGATAAGGGGCTCAATATATACATTGATATCTTTAACTTGGTACTTACCTAGTTGAATGAACAAAAATATTACATAATTATTATGACCATTTTGATGAATTATTTATAATAAATTAATTTAGATGACTATTAAATGAAAAAATACCTAGAACAATAAGTGCCAACATTATGTGATCCCTCTTTATGGACATCCAAGGAGGAATTTTATTGTTGATAACAAAAATAGGTCACACCGAGTAAGTATATCTCATCTCTCCAAACGGATTGACACCATCCGCTGCCAATGAAAGCTTGAGATTACGAGGTTCTTCTTTAAAGTGTGACCATTTTTATTCTATTTCCTTAAATGCCGAACCATCCATAGGCATTCGTATAATGTCATCTTGACTTCTATTGCGTGCATGGTAATCCATAAATTGTGCCAAGCTATTGCACTTGAATAATCGTTGCAGACGTGGAATAATGGGAATAACCCGAAGAACCTTGCGAGACACCTTTTTTGTTATTTGATCTGATCGATATCTACTAATATGACAAATAGGGCATTCTATTGCAAATTCATGTTGTTTATGATATATAATATGATCATTCAGACATGCGTGTATTGTTTGATACTCCATTCCAATATCTTTCATAATGGCAGATAATTCTCAGTACGAGCGAGGTAGAATGTTTGATGGTGGTAAAAAATACTCACCTATCAACCTACGACCAAAAATATAATTTGTTAATATAAAGAATATTAATTGCTACATGATTCACCCAATGTTAATTGTAAGGGAATTACGACTAAAAAAATGAAAAAAGATGACATACCTTAACATATGTGTTATTGCTAAATTGGATAAACCATTCATAACCTTCAAGTTCACCAACAACAATACATCGGCAAGAAGAGTTGTTTGGGAGCCTTCGTATAGGGGCTTGTGTGCCTTCGCAAGTATAGGTACATCAAGGTCTGTATCATCATCATCATCATCATCATCATCATCATATTGATCATTGTGATCATCTTGATCATCGTGATCTTCTTCATCATCGTGATCTTCTTCCATGGGATCATTACCTTCTACTTCTATATTCACACCTCCATGTTCCTTCATTTGGAAATCCACATTCTCCGGATTGTCAATGTCCATAACATGAAACTCAGGGTGGTTGACCTATATCAAAATGATGACCTTATATTAACCATGACCATGCTGTCATCATCAAATCATGTCTTATGTATTTTATAAATTATTAAAATACATACCAATGGACGAAATTCGTTTCCCCCTTCAATGTGAGCATGCTACCTACAATGTTCCTCGGTTGTTTTGATTAGATATCTTCGAGTCTTTAAGCCCTTACAAAATTTTTAAGGACAATCACATTTTCCATCACCTTTTCTTTTTAAGTTAGACCACAGTCTAGCAATTGTCTCCCTATTTTTTTGTGCATTGATATCACCAGACATGGTCTTTCTTGAATGGAATGACTCATTGGTGGAAGAAGGATGATTTGTTTGCAACCTGCAAATTCTATATCAAGTGTATTAAAATAACATCCAACATTAATAATCAAGTAAATTCTATCAAATCCAATTGAGTCGTATTTGTTTATCATGTGACATTCTTTCTTACAAAGAATTGTTTTTTTTTTTCTCAGGGATGCCCTCATATGGATGAGGTGTGTATCCTTGATCACAACCTCTTCCTTGCTTGATAGTGTATGTCTACTATAAACAAATCCCTTAGAAAAATTTAAAGATAAGAAGAAATTAAAACAAAAATCTGCGGGTGAGCCAATAGAACAAGGGACGCAAGCATAAAAGTTCTTGCCTTATATAATGTGTTTGGGGTAAGCTATGGTGAAATGAGAATATGGTTAAGTAGCATAGATTTTATGAAGATGTATTTTGGTAGGGTGAATTTTTTTGACTATTGTTTTATAAGAAAGATAAAAATATTAGTGCATTGAGTGCTTTATAAATAGATAGACCCACATTTGTAGACAAATATCAATACATGTGTATACAATATTTATGATGAACAGTGTCTGCACAAACTAAATATTAAACAGATATTGTGGAAACACAAAAGAACTGTATTACCTTGCTCAATATGTAACACATAAAGATTGCATTGAATTAAAGTACTTTCTAAGTTATGTTCTCTAATATCCTGGGTAAGTCTACAAACAGATTAACTTTCATAAAGATAAAATATTGTGAGGATAATGACAAAATATCCAGTTAGCAACTTTTATACTGTATCCGAACCTCACCTTGCCAACACAGTTAGACATCCATGGGCAATGGTGATCAAATTTATCAACACAACGGTTGCAAGAAGAGCAATGCTTGGAACGTATAGGCCTGATTATCTGAAGAAATCAGCAAATAAAAACTAACATGCAAAATGTTAAATTGAATGACATTTTATATAGAGATAAATGTGTTGTCTAGATTACTACATTTCAAGAATAAATATTGATATGCCAGAGCACCTTTCAAGTTGGGCAAAGCTGAGACCAAAGCCCTGCCCATTGAGTAGAATTGCTTAACTCTCTATATGCATGATGGTATATTGAATTATTATCATTTCCTTGTATTTATTTCATTTTTTTCATGAAGTTTTAAGGAAGAGAACACAAGTTGTTCTTGACTGTCCTGTACAGGGGTTTTGCAATCATTAATCTTGTTTTGAAGTTGCAATGAATATGTGAGACTCCCCCACTTACTATGGTTAATGTGACTATGGGGAGAGTCTAAAACATGTAATATATGTATCCATGAGTGTTCATTTGTAGGGATGACCAAGGAAAGGAAGATAAAGATCACTAATTGTATGGAAGTGTTGAATGAAGGGTTACTTGCTCTTGGACCAATCAAGGTTTGAATGTTTTGTCGACATGAGGACTATATTTTATGGCATAGAATGTCATAATATGATGAATCCATGGTGTATGAACCATTATTAAGGTTGGGAGTTGAATGGAGGAGTCATTTTGAAGAAACCCTTGGTTATAATACCTTAAAATGAGGGTTTGGTGGCTAGGTGAGTAGAACCTTTTGGAATCTCCTTTAAATGTTGTGCGTTGATATCGTCAGACATGGTCTTTCTTGAATGGAATTACTAGTTAGTGGAAGAAGGATGATTTTTTTGCAACCTGTAGATTCTATATCAAGTGTATTAAAATAACATCCAACATTAATAATGAAGTAAATTCGAGAAAATCCGATTGAGTCGTATTTGTTTATCATGTGACATTCTTTCTTACAAAGAATTGTGTTTTTTTCTCAGGGATGCCCTCATATGGATGAGGTGTGTATCCTTGATCATAACCTCTTCCTTGCTTGATAGTGTATGTCTACTATAAACAAATCCCTTAGAAAAATTTAAACATAAGAAGAAACTAAAACAGAAATCTGCGGGTGAGCCCTATAAAGGAAGATGTGCACACACTTTAAATGTAAAGTGCAAGATGGATAGTGAATTAAAGGAGTACAAATTTGTGGGAAAAAAAAAGTGAGAACAGGTTATGGATTCAAAATTGTAAGAAATGATGAATTAATCAAATAAAATGATGTGTAAAGTATGAATGGAGAAGGTAAAATTAAGGATCAACAACAGGTAACTAAGAAAAGAAAACTCATGAAATGGAAGAAAGGAAAGGGAACCCATCAAAGGGTGATAGAAACAAATTGCACGGTGGATTGTGAAATAGGGGAGGTGGGAGGACAACCCATGCCAAAAAGAATAAAAACCTTTAAAGATAGAGTCTATTGAGCCTCATGAAAGCAAAGGAAATAAAGATGAATAAAACAAAAAGTGAAAATTGTTTCATCAAATGTGGAATGCATATTTCATGAGATAGAAGAACATAGCAACCAATGGTCAAAAGAGCATGGATTAATGTTGAAGGTTTCTTATCATAATGAACCTTTGAAAAAGTAGTCATCTTGTTGGCCTCCATTTGTATCTTCTACATCCAATTCATTTAAGTTTTTTTTCTATACTAAGTCTCTTGACACTATAGCTAGATGACAAGGATCTCCATTAGAGTGCTTGTTTCATTATTGCCTGTAAGGAATGTAAAAGCTAAAAAACCATCAATGATTAGACACACAAATGCAAGAAAAGGTGACTTGTTAGATTCTTGTAATTTGAGGATCTCTAGTCCAAAATGAGACGTAATTGATGATGCACTAAGTGACCAAAGACCTATGTAAACCATTGGGAAAAAATGGGAAGTCCAAGGTTGATAAGTGTATGAGAAATGGTATTTGTGGAAGAGCCTATAAGCATTTTACAAGAACAAAGCAAAAAGATGAAGGTCTTCACAAGCATTTCAACATTGGAGGGAGTATTTAGAGTTCAAGAGAGATGGGGGGAAACTTTCTTTATATGATATGGGAGTTGATATGGTCGATTATGAAAGTACAAAATCAACACAATATGAAGATTCATTTGCCAAAAAATATAAAGAACATTTTCTACTAAAGATAGAATGCCAAGATCTTGCTACCTTCTTGAAAAAGAGAGGGATTAATTAAGTAGGATGCATTTTATTTTGTTTATGTTTGGTTGAGTTTTGGTTGTAATAAAAAGGGATTGATTTGTAGGATCAATCTCCTCTTTTGTCTTGATCCATTTTGTATGGTCAAGGGTTCCTCAGGCATACCTATGAGCCTAGGAGACCCTTAGTCCATGTGGATCCTAGTTGGCTCTGAATGGCTAAACTTAGTTTTAGTATGTTTTAGTTTATTTTCTTTAGTTTTAAGGAATTTGAGGGATCTAGACCTTAGATCACCCTCTTAGTTCTTTTAGGAAGTTGTTATTGAGTTTTAGTGCATTTTGACAAAGTTGCACTCCAAAGTTGTACAGATTGTGAAATGTTGTTATTTTTTTGTTAATGTTGTACATTATGAGTACATTTTTGTTATCATACTCTATCTGTTGCAAATAGGTAGATGGATTGATCATTCCGCAAGTTCATTGTATGCATTGTTTATTCGAATCCATCTTAGTTTTGACTATCATTTGATTTCAAGTTTTAGTTACATTTACACAGTCGGTTATGAACTGAACACATGGCTTGACTATCATAGCAAACCCGATCATGTAATGGTTAGAGAGTTTTAATGTCACTATAGGTTCATTTGTGCATCCATTGTTCTTGTTAGAGTTCATTTAACTAGACTTTGCAAACATTGTATTTTAAATTTGGTGTTGATCTACACAAGAACCCAACCTCACTGATAGACTGGCTCGGGAAAATCTATAGTTAGCTCTGTCATGAAGGTGGAACCTTGACTTGCGGTTTCCCCATTGGATTCCAATGCCATTGGGTGAGAAGCAAGCCAAGGTTATGCACTTTAATAATATAAGTGCTTAGACTGTGGAAGGAGGCATATTGCTTCAAGATTTGATGCCCTGGGTAGATACTTTCCATGTATTTAACTAGTAAGAAGAAGAAAAGTTTATAGTAGTTTAGTAATAGGAAGGTTGAAATTGAATCATAGATTGAATTTGATAGTCTCAGGAACATTAAAGAATCCTTGGCGATTGTACCTGCTGTGTGAATCCATTGATTGACCATAATCTAACTTGATCAATTAGATTAGAGTGTCTCTGTGACAGTCAACGGTTCTAGGCTAAGTGGCTACAGTTGTGTAGAAGATTCAGTGTGACATCTTAGTAGATAGTACAGTCTATGCTGAATGGTCTTAATCCAAATCCAAATAACCAAATGTATAAGGAATGTTGTTGTAGGCTCAAACCAGAGATTGATAAAATTTGAATATCGGAACTTGCTATAATAGTCACATACCTTAAAGATTGAGCTCAAGTTGGGATGTATCTCCTGCACGCGTGTTGCCCTTCTTTTCCACAAATGAAATAACAAAATGAGAAATGAAATTCACCTTTTTAAAAAAAAAGTAATGCTCGTGTTTGTTGAAATTTTGACCACCAAAAAATTTGTCGCTATTTAGACAAACACGAGCATAAATTAAAAAAAAAGAAAGTTTTCCTTCTATAATTTGACCAAGTAAAACCTTCTTATTTTTTGGTTAAAAATTTTGGTAGAAAAACTAGGTCAAATGTACTAGTAGCTTATGTGTCGTCCATTCCTAGGATGCCGAATAAATTTGTGCCCACCATGGATAGGGAAGAGAGAACACTTTTTTAAGGGATCTCAATGTGGACTCTGCTTATCTCAAACCTTGAAAGGGAAAGCCCTAATGTTGTGCTTGCTATAGCACGAAATGCTATTGTCAACAATTTTAGAATGTAGAAATGTATATTTCATGAAATCAAAGATATCAATCTCAAGCTTCATGTGGTTAGTACGAAACATGACAACTACAGTGCTAAGCAGTGGAGTGTTGATGAAAGGAAATCATTTTTTGATTCTATGAAAAAGACTGTTAACATTGTGAATGATCTTAAGAAGGATTTTGATAATAGGAATGTGAAGCTAGAAGATAAAAACAAAAAAGATTATGATGGGAGACTTTAACAATTGGAAGACAAGTTCCAAAAGAGTAATGAAAACCTCATCTCCCTTGCCACTTATAGCCACAAAACCTGGTTAAGAATTTTGTAGAGAATCTCAATACAATGGTTGGGAAACATGAAATCTTTCAGTAGGAAGGGGTGGTAGTTGAGATTGAAATGTTTGAGAAGATACACATGGAGAACATTGGTCCCTCTAAAAGGACTAGAGCCAACTTGAAGAAGAAAGCTAACAATTCTCAAGATATTCAAGATTTGAAGAAGATTTCCCTCAATAGGACTCGACTGGAGGCAGAGTCAACGAAGGCTCTAAAAAATATTAACTAAGTATTTTGCATGATGTCCTGTTACTGGTTTTTGTTGGCTTTTTGTTGGCTTTTTGTTGTCTTAGGGTTGTTGTTTTTATGCTTTATATTGTAAGGAGTGTTTTATAAAAAGGGTTTTAGGTGCCTTCAAAACATGCTTGTTCCTTAATCAAAAGCTTATTCCTTTAATTTAATTAAAAAGTGACTTAAATGAAATGTTAAAATATTATAATTAAGTCACTTAATTAAATAATTGTGGTGTATCTTCTAGAAGATTTTTAAGGAGGTTAATTTTGTAATCTTCTAGAAGACTTTATAAGCCTTTTAAAAAGGGAGAAATCAAGTTATTTGGTAGATTAGATATTTGAGAATTTCATTATGGATTTTTTCTTCATGGATGCAACTTGGTTCAACTAAGTATCCAAGGATGAAAACCATTGCTATCCCTTGTGGGTTGGAAAAAAACCTAGCTCACAGTTGATAGTTCATTATAGGAGTTCATTAATGCTTCATTAATTAGTTTGGAAGGTTATTTGAGCTTCAAATAATATATTTATGTAATAACTATTATTTTCTATAATATTGCTACAGTACAACTATAGTAATCACTACAAAAAAGCTACAAGAATCAGTACAATATATTGAAAGAGTTTTTTATATTATCTAGGCTTTGAATCTTCTATTACAAATTTGAAAGCATGTGTAATTAGATTTGAAGGATTCCATCATTTTACACCTAGGGTTTGAAGGAGAAAGTGCAAATATAGATTTCACACCTATGGTTTCATATAATTTGATCATATTTCACTCCTAGGGTTGCTTTAATCCAATGTTAAACTTGAGGTTTAGAGAAAATTTTGGAGAGTTTGGCACTACCAAATTGCAATCTACATTGTGTTTTAGACTTTCTAGTTATCTATAATATTATTAAACTTTTTGGAGTCCATATTTGAGTTTGTTTCACCAGAATGCAGTCTTGTACATTGCTTATCTCATTGTCAGTAGAGTTCTACATCATCCAAGTATGCTGTTATTGTTGAACACTCAAATACTTAGGGTTTGTACTTGTTGTTATAGTCTAATAAATACCATATTATACTTGATTTATTTGTAATCAGATCTTATATTTCATCAATATAAGGGTTCCTTTGGTATTTTAAAGTTGTTTGTTATGTTCTCTCTTATTTGATACATTTAATTATATCAAAATTAGTCCAAAATTCAAACAGAAAAACTCAAATATTCATACCAAGCATAGAAAATTAAAACACAATGGTTTTTTACATGATAAGTATTTGATAAATTGATAAGGGCTCAATTGAGAAAAAAAATGGAAGAATTGGTAGGGGTTACTATAGTGGTATCAAAGCTATGATCTCTCCATCTTGTTGGGTAAAGATCAACTAATTGCACTTTAATTAGGCTAGATATTAAGTTGTGGAGAGACAAGAATAATGGGAAAGATGCCTAGCTTGGAAAACATGTTAAAGGAACTTGATCAACCCCACAAAGGTTCAACCATGAATGATTTTCTTTTGAAGATTCACTTTCAAGGAGTTCTAGGCACTCTAATGGTTCATCTCCATCTACATGTACAATTATGAGTCTTCATGCTTGAAAAAAAATGTACTTATAAGTAGTTATAGTAAGTATCACCTCTTCCTAAAAAGATATACGACATCCTTTCCTTCACACATGTTTTGGGTGTACCAGTAGAGGATGAAGATGACTTGATGTTTACAACTCCATATTAGTAGTGAAGAAAGAAAGAAAAAATTAAAAAGGATTGAAAAGAAAGCATTGGGGAAGAAGAGAGCTAAAGGTGCAAGAACAAGCAAAGAAAGAGAAATCACTTGTTTGTGATTTGTAGCCTACAAGTGATCATAAGTAATACAAAAAATAGTCATCATGTAGGAGTTCTAAGAAAGATAATTTTTTTGATTAGGATTCATATAATGTACCCTTGAGTGTTCATGTTGATCACAAAGTGGAAGAGAATGAAACCATGGTTAGACCCCTTAGAGATGTTGAAAACATGACACTGAGATATTTTTAGATTTTTGCAACACTAATTCTAAATCCTTGCTTCATCATGAGGTATCATCCACTTCACATGAACATGATGGTATTTTTAAGTCCTTCATTATTGGCCCTCAATTTGAGGCCGGTGTCAAACATGAGGTATATATTATAAATTTAAGCCACAACGATTCTGATTTTTCACATCATACCATGGAAGTTGTTAAAATGACACAAGATAGGTACAATAGGTGGTTACAAAGAGCTAAGAAGAAAAATATGTTTTCTTCCCATGCAATAAAGATCTTAAAAGAGTCCAAGGAATGATACAATCAGCTAGATAATGTAAGGAAACAAAGAGAATCATACATTAGATTATTATTTCTTCCAAGTTGGGAAGAATGTATACAACTTGAGCATGCAAATGAGGGTGACCCCACAATAGTGGGTTACACTTTTTTAGACATGCTGATTTTTGCTGAAATAACACATTTTTAATAAAATATGATGATTTAAGCCTTGAGAGGTTGCATTTTAAGGAATTAATTACAAATGGTTATCTCAAAGCCTCTTAGATAGAAAAATATTGATATAACATCTATACTCCTCATTCACACCTAGAATGGAGTCTCCTTCACACCTATTAAAATACTAACAAAAAATCACTTCAACTTTATCTTTTAGTAGATCAAATGAATCTATTTGAAAAAACTATCTATGTAGTAAGGTAATATTAATAAAAATATTTCCAATGATTATAATGTTAATATATATTAAGTTTATTATGACTTTGTATTTTTTAGTTTTACTAAACATAGATATTTCACCGTATGTCTACCTCTATGTTTGACACTTATGGAAAGATAGTAAATGAGAGAAAAAAAATCTAAAAAAATCTATACCCTAAGTATTGAAGTTCTCTTTATATCAAAATAAAATAAAATAAAATGGAATTGGACAAATACATGACAAGTTATAAGCTATTTAGTCAAGGTATGTCAAAATTACAGTTTAGTCAACTTCAAACGTTAATAAAATATGCAATAATCATGATAATAGCGTCAAACCAATTGCATGCCCTCCATATGGATGTTGCAAAACTAAATTCGAAAGAATCACATTGATATCCATTTTAGAAAAAAAAGTTATGCTTTATGAAAATAATGTAACTCTTTGAAAATGATGTTTTTAGCAACATACCAATTTTCATGGGAGAAAGAAAAAACCATTCAAATCAATTCAAAAATAAAAATAAAAAATATATTTAGAATCTAGACAGAAAATCCTAAAAGACTCTAATTTACTTCATCTTCCGATTTCAAATGGTTTAACGACAATATGCATTTGAATTTGAAAGTTTTTTTCAAAATGTAGAGTTAAGTGTCCATTCAGGCAAAAAAGTGTAACCCACTATTGTGGGTTCACCCATGAATAACTTCTTGAGGTGAGAAAGCAAGAAGATAATGTTGTTGTGTGTGAACAAGAGAAGAAGCATGATTCAAAAAATTCAATATGTGTATCTAGTTTGCATCATATATTCATGAGTTTCCCCTTTTAGAGATTCCTTTGAAGGCTCAAAACAATGATGATAACATACCCACACTTGGTGGACCAACCACTAGTGTTATACCTATTTGTGTAGAAGGAAACATTCTTGATTCTACTTTAGTTAAACATTTATCATCCACAATGGAAGCATATTTTCTAAGATTATATGAGGTCTTTGTCTTAGAGATTTAAATATAGAGACTAAGAGATTTCCTAATAAGAAGATCTTACAATTTGATAGTGTTTGGTTTGTTTTACATACCACACCATGTAGATGGCTAGTAATGAAACATAGATCATCTTTAGAAACTAGGAACTCATGTTACTTGGAGTAGGAAACACATCATAGGCCAACACTCATGGAGGAATAATATTCTCTCTAAAAAAAAACAAGAAAGAGAAATGATGACACCTTAGAAAGGTATGAGAGTAATTCTATTTTTTTGAGTTGGGACAACAATCTTTTGACATCACATGGACATAAGTCCAATAAGGATAGTGGTGACAATAACTATTGCATGGTGGATATTTGTGAGTGGATTGATAAGTATGAGTTAAAGATTGAAACTTCAAATTTCCAACAATCTAATTTTATATCAGTAATTGAAGAAGGGAATGAATCAATTTGTGTGTTGATACCTCACTCTTGTCATGATGATACCTTATTTGAGTATGATGATGACATAGCTCCAAGACATAAAATTCTACAAGATAGGTTTGCCAAGTGAATGAAAGTGTACTCTATCATTGAAGACTTCAAATAAAATGAAAGAAAAGGTACAATCGGTCCTAAATATATGATTAAGGGAAACAACACTATATATCTTTATACTCATGAGTTAGCTTCCTATACTCATGAGAAAGTAATTAATATTGAATCTCCAATTAATGGTGTACATGATGCAAATATTAAACATATTATTTTTGATAATGCATCTTTTGAGAAGACTAAATTTGTTAATTTTAGGACAACAACATTAAATCAGTCCCAAAGAATGAAAAAGAGTTGGCTTACGAAGGAAAGTAATGCCAAGTTGATGAATAATCAAGCCAAGCTTTATCTTTACAATATTCATGACATTCACCACTCGATTGAGGATGAGAAACATGGGTTGTCTAATTTTTAATTTTGATGTAATGTTGACCATTTTCCACATGGAGTTCATGAATTTGTTGATGACAATCATAGTGGACCAACCATTGGAGAGTTATCCTTGGTTAGAAATGAGGAAATTTACTCTACATCTTTTGATTTGTCACTGATTTCTTATGATATGGAAGCTATATACTATTAATATTTTCAAATTTTCTCAAGGAATATGCAAACTATAGATATCTTTCATAAACTAAACACAGGAAATCTTAAGATTAATCAAGAAAGGAGAGATAGTACCCGGATTGTAACTTAGAAATCTATCCTTGGAGTCTTTAAAAATTGATCCTTCATATTCTTCTAGATCTGCCCTAATTTGTCCATCTAGGGTTGCTTCAGATCTGCCTTTAATTCACTCCAGTTCTGCCCTAAATCACCACTCCTAGGGCTACTACAAATTCGCCCACCTCGTCTGTAAATTCATTGCTCCTAGGGCTGCTACAAATTCGCCCATCTCTGTTGCAAATTCGCTGCTCCTAGGGCTGACATAATTCACCCTTAATGGTTGCATGAATTCTCCCTAGATCTGCTATAAATCTGCCTTCTAATTCACCTTCCAATCAGATATAAATCACAGACTTGGAGAGAAGCACATAGATAGACTTGAGGTCTTCATTAGGTTATGAAAATTGCCTACGTTGTTGCATTCAATGCAACTCAAAGTCAGACGTAGTTTTGATTCAAAAACTTGCTTCTATCCTTCTCCAAGTTGCTCTAATATATGAGCCATTTAAGATAAACTCTTGGCCTCCAAGCTGGCCAACTTGGGCCCATAAATAATTAAATCGATCTTCAATGGATAAATAATAAATATTATTATTATAATGACAACTTCGGCCCTCCCAAGTATTGATTAATTAAATCATTATCGATAAACAATAGATAATAAATAACCCTTATTTATTATCATTATTTAAATCGATTATAATAAATATAACTCCATATATTTATTTCCAATTATCCAAGTGTTTGATCTTTTCCGTAAAGGCCAAAATATCAACACTCCCTCTTGGACTTGAGTAAAAGATCAACTCTATGATCTCCCTCTATCACCCTTGATAGAGATGCCATATATATCTATCTACAAGATATGATAAGAACACATATGTTCTTCATCATCCCAAAGTGTAGATTTCATATCCATATGAAAATCATCTTTCCATGGTAAAATCAAATTACGAGATGTTTACCAACCGGATGTGTGGATTTCCTAAATCCATGAGTCTCTGAGACTCAGAGCACATAACATAACAAAGATGGACACCTTATCCAATGATGTCATAGATCTCTCATCTATGATAGTAGATCTCTATCTACAAGGTATAATGAGAACACAATTGTTCTTCATAACCATATAAATCATATTTATATGAGAAACATCAAATGATGCTTACCATTCAAATGTGGATCTCCTAGATCCTCTGGTCTCCAAGACCCTAGAATATCAGTCATGATATAAGTGATATCAAGTCCATGATATCAAGTTTCCAATCAATTTGTGAATTTACTAAATCCACTAGTCACCTTGACTATTTTGAATATCAAGTCCATGATATTCAAGGTAATATCAAGTCCATGATACTTTCCAAACATAAGTTATCATCAAGTTCATGATGATTTCTATCCAATTTGTGGATAACTAAATCCACGAGTCCTCTTGACTCAGCCAATGGAATATCAAACCCATGATATTCATGGTATCATCATGACCATGATGTATACCAACCAATCTGTGGATAACTGAATCCATGAGTCACCAAGACTCAAGAAATGTCAAGTCCATGACATCAAACCAAAATCAAGTCCATGATGTTATGAGCATTGGTCTAACAAATATCAAATCCATGATATTCACCAAGTGCTTGGAGTAATGGCCTACCGACATCAAGTCCATGATGTCCACCAATTACTCAGATGTGGATCCCTGATCCACAAGATATCAAAACTGTGATATCCTTGAGTCTTGATCTAACGAATATCAAATCCATGATATTCACCAAGTACTCGGAGCAAATGGCCTCCAGACATCAAATCCATGAAGTCCACCATATGCTAAGAAGTGGATCAGGGATCCACCAGATATCAAATTAATGATATCCTCGAGCATTGGCCTAACGAATATAAAATCCATGATATTCACCAAATACTCGGAACAAATGGCCTCCAGACATCAAATCCATGATGTCCGCTAAGAAGTGAATCCTTGATTCACCAGATATCAATTTAATGATATCCTCGAGCATTGGCCTAATGAATATCAAATCCATGATATTCACCAAGTGATCGGATGTGGATTCCTGATCCACGAGTCCCCTGGACTCGAAGAACATCAAATGATATTCTTCAATTCATAAGAATAACTTAGCCAAAAGCATAAGTATATCCAGATGAATAATCATAACCACATGAATCTCATAAACAAAACCTCATCTCATGAATCCACATAAGTATAAGATTAACCAATATGATCATAAGATTCAAGTTAGATGTAAAGTTCACATATAGAACCACATGTATTATAGTTCCTACTATAAAGAAATGTATTCAAACATATATTTGATCAATAACCATGAATACATAAAACAAAGCATAACATATGAAAGGGATAACATATATCCATATATAGTATGCTCCATGCATACCACAACATTATCTATAAGTGTCATAATGTATGTTTCCATACATACATAAAATATGCCAACAGTAAGATGTAACAGACACAACATATGCCAATGTAAAGTATGTTCCCATAACAAAAATGTGTCAAGGCAATATAAAGTCTATTTCCCATACATAACATAATGTAAAGTATGTTTCTACATTCATTAACCAATAATGTATGCACTCATGCATCAATGTAAAATAGTTAATCAATTATACTCACAATAAGTTGTATAAGTTCCCTATAAATAACAACGTAAGGTATACCACGTGTCATAGAGTAAGGTATGTTCCTCATACATAACCATCCAAGCTAAATAGACATTCCAATCAGCTATGAATGTTTCACACATACAATCATAAGCTATGCCAATAGGGAATGTTCCTACTCATGTAAAAGGGAGAGGTTTATACCAGGTGTAAGTGAGCCCATAATAAAACTCCCTCTTAAGCTTAGACTCCATCTAGAACTAGTCAGGACAATTTGCATTTAAAACATGAATCCATATGTGCATGACCTATGCATATATCTAAATGTAGTTCTCTCATAGAACAAGAATAATTCAATCATGAATATCGGAAGCATGTTCACATATATGCAAAAGAAAACCAAGGTAATGCAACATGAGACTTTACTTAATGTGAAGTAGTGCTACTAATATCAAGTATGATCGTATCATATAGAAATACCAAATATATGCCAATATGCAGTCATAATAACATAAAGTCAATACATACAAGGTTATACTAGCAATCAGCTGTGTATGTTCCTCTATAACAGCGTAAAGTATAACCTATGCCTGGGCAGAGTCTGCATTTCACAATGCCAGATCTGCTGCTACAAGTTAATCAACTAAGAAGATATATCAAATAGCTAATTCAATCAACTATACATGAAGAATCATATTCTTTTCAAACATCTCAGCTATTACACTTTGTTGTGCCAATCAGCTAGGTATGAACCACTCATACATGACCAAGTTAATTTGCAAGGTTGCAATATACCAATGATAGGTGTGCTTCCTACACATAACTATGAATGTCTTCATATAAGACATATGCCAATGCAAAACTAATGCAAGGTATGTTCCCACGTAAGGTATACATAAACTAGTTAATGTTTCCATACACTAAGCACAATGAAGGTATGCTGCAACAAAATGTGAAGTATGTTCTTTATCCAATTATGCTAATAGCAAATAATCAGCATGACACTATCTAACCATACTAAGATATGATTCCACTCATATAAGAAGGGATATTATAACACAACACTAGGTATAAGTGATTTACTTCCTTATACACGCTATGCACTAAGGTGGGATGATCTACTCCCTCTAGATCAAGATTTTTGTAATCCCTATCAGCTTCTTTACAAAGTTTTTTTTAGATTCACTCATGATCCAATAAGGAAAGGTAATTTAAAATTTAAAGAGTTAAATTTCAAACATGCAAGAATTGTATTTGACACAACCTTAAGTTTCTACCCATTTCTTTCTAGCCAATGAGAGCCATAGAAGGCAACCAATGATATTGTAAATCAAAATCCTTATTACAATTTTCAGACCACACCTCAGTTGCCATGATGTTCCTTAATTTTGAAATATTTATAGTGAAATTCCTAAATCCGAAAAAGAGATCTAACCTAGGCTTTGATACCATGTTAATATTTTCAGATTTTCTCAAGGAATATGCAAAGTATAGATATCTTTCATAAACTAAACACAAGAGATCTTAAGATTAATCAAGCAAGGAGAGATAGTACCCGAATTGTAACTCAGAAATCCATCCTTGGAGTCTTTAAAATCTGATCCTTCATATTCTTCTAGATCTCCCCTAATTTGTCCATCTAGGGTTGCTTTAGATCTGCCTTTAATTCACTCCAGTTCTGCCCTAAATCACTGCTCCTAGGGCTGCTACAAATTCGCCCATCTCTACTGCAAATTCACTACTCCTAGGGCTAACATAATTTGCCCTTAAAGGCTGCACGAATTCTCCCTAGATCTGCTATAAATTGCCTTCTAATTCACCTTCCAATCATATATAAATCATAGACTTGGAGAGAAGCACATAGATATACTCGAGGTCTTCATCCTTATGAAAACCACCTACGTTGTTGCATTCAATGCAACTCAAAGTCAGACGTAGTTCTGATTCAAAAACTTGCTTCTATCCTTCTCCAAGTTGCTCTAATATATGGGCCATTTAAAATAAACTCTTGGCCTCCAAGCTACCCGACTTGGGCCCATAAATAATTAAATCGCTCTTCAATAGATAAATAATAAATAACTTCTTTATTTATTATTATATATTATTATTATAATGACAACTTGGGCCCTCCCAAGTATTGATTAATTAAATCATTATCGATAAAAAATAGATAATAAATAACCCTTATTTATTATCATTATTTAAATCGATTATAATAAATATAACTCCATATATTTATTTCCAATTATCCAAGTGTTTGATCTTTGCCGTAAAGGCCAAAATATCAACATATACTTGTTGATTAGTGACCCAATCTTTTGTACCATCATAAATTGTAAGCACCTAAGTGGTGTACAATTTCACGATTGTTTAGCACCTACCTTAGTGTATTTTCATTATAGATTGTTTAATGGGACTTATTCATTGCACTTAATGAACACCTAGATTCAAATATGGGTGCTCTATCAATTCAATTTTGTTTAAAATTGAGCTGAACCCTTACTTGTAAAAGTGTGCTCCTCTATTTTTCCTCTAATTAAATAATTCATTTTACTACCTAGGCCCTATATTACCATTTGTAGCCTTTGTTTTCTGTTTTGAGCTCAAAATTAGTTGTTTGTTGTAATGCTGCATCCCCTAATTTCCTAGGACCCATGGTCTTGATTTGGGCTTTGATTGGGTGGTACACAACATTCCTAATTTTATGTACCCAAAAGATTGAACCCAAATTTAAATTGGGTCCTTGTCTCAGTGATTTAGTGTGTGATTAAGATTTACAATTAACTCTCTCAATTCTATGTCCTGATTTGGTATAAAAGAAAGCCTCACACTTCATTTTGGTAATATGAAAGAAATGGAAATCTTGGAGCCCCAATTTGAAGATGTCTCACAAAGTGAGAAATTGTGAATCAAGGCTACATCAGTCTACTATCAAGAAATCAATCATTTCAACATCAACATGAAGCTTCAAAAGGGTTATGATGGTGACTAGGAGACTACTGAATGATGATTGGCTTGTACTCTTCCTCTTGGGATTGGATATGCTTTCTTGTTATCTTTAGATCTAAAGTTTTTTCTTCATATCTACATTTGTTACATGCTTTCAATTACACATTGATTACATTGTCATATAGGGTTTAATCTATCACACTAGGGTAGCTCTTTGCATTACTTTAGCTCATAGCAATTTAGATATATTATAGATTCAAAAGCACTACACACTTTATTGGTGTTATACTGGATATTCGTGGAGGTGGGAATCACCAAAATGGGGGGTTGACCAAGGAAAACCCTTATATAGCCACCCATACACATACTTTGTATATTTTCAGGCATAGAAGATCATGGAATCATCTTTCAAAATTTTAATCAATTGTCTGCACTAAGATAGTGATAGTACAATTTGTTCTAGCTCAAAAGGAAAGTTACGAAACATTCCAAACATACTATACTTACCAAAAAAAAATAGATTTGAGTTTGCAGACATGTCACAGTCTCGGGATCTTAGATTTTAAATTATAGGTGTTTTCAAGATTTCCTCAATTAGGAATTCAGATCTAAGTCTTCACATCTCCTATTGTGATTCTAGGTGCGCTAAACTGCTCTTTAATTCCTCTCCATTTACTTTTTAGTTTATTTAATTCATTTCCTATCTTGATTAATTGTCTTACCTACCTCCTCAATTCTAAGTAACAAAGGAATGGAAACTCTGGAAGTCAAAATATTGCATTAACCCCCTCCTTATCAAGTGGTGTTGATCATATTTATCTTGAGGTTGTTCCATATTCTAATGTGTCAGATGAATTAGGGCAAACTAGGCTTTAGGTGATCCCGTTTTCATACATCACATTTTGGTGAATCTAGCTCATAACATTTCCAATTCTGATTTGGTGTCTAGTTCTAAGTTATATGCATTACATTGTTGCATTTTAGTCATTTACCCATAATAGATGCATTCATTAATAAAAAAAGATATATTTTTTTGCATATATCTATTTAATTCTTTCATGTGTCAAAAAAATAAAAGGTACAAAAATATTTCATTCCATGCATTATTGTACGTATTTACATTTACATTATATGAATGAGGTTTTTATCTTCATTTTCTAGTTGGAGTTCAAGTTTTTTTCAAGAATTTCAAGATGTTTTGTTTTATGCATATGATGATAATTTAGTTCTTCATTTCATCCATAGTCATAATATTTCCTCTGCAAAAATTAATCCCACCCATAAGAACATTTGGCACAAGAAGATCTTATTAACACTTCTTTAAAGAATCTCCTCCCTAAGGATGAAACCTTGAAGGATGATGTTGATCATTTTTCCAAAATGCACCTCCCTTATAAAGATATTTTGGTGCAATAGAAGAATATTTTACTGTACTTTCATCCCAATCCCTTCCCCTTTAGAGATGAAGCTTTACCAAGTCATGGCTATTGCTTTCCTAAAATTTTCTTTATTCATAGAGACGTTCCTATCCTTGATGATTCTCCTATTTGGGATGAGCCACTGGACAATAATGTTGATTATTCTCTCCCTCTTGAAAAAAACTTGATAGAAGAAGATGATATTTTCGTTAATATTTCTTTTACTTATTTAGTAATTTTCCCTCTAGAGATGACATATTTAGGTTTGATGACCCTTCTCCTAAGATGTTCTCTCTTTATCAGGATATTTTGGAGCAAGAGGAGGACATTACATAATACCTTTCTTAATATCACCTTATCTTTATTTGACATCCCTTTTGAAGATGAATACTTGATGGAAGTCCCTAATCCCTATTCTAAAGATTGTCCTACTCATGAGGACACATTGAAAGAAGAGGATAATATCATTACCACTTTCCTTTATGCTCTCCCTTCTAGTGATAAAACCATGAATAATATAGATCTTGATCAAGTCAATTTTGTCAATGTTTTTTATAGTGAAAATCCTAAAGGTTTTTGTCCATCTTCGTCAAGATAACCCTCTACCTCAAAATAAACCAGTTATTGTAGTGAAAGGTGCTCAATTTTTTGATTATCATGTAGTTGGACAGGCAATAATAAATTCCAAAATAATGATAGTTCTAACATTTTTCCTAGAAATAATGGTGTAGAAAAGAAAGTGGGAAGAAAACCCATTATTTGTAGGTGTTGTGGTGGTGAGAATCATATGGAGATATTTTGTTTGAAGAAGAGGGACAATGAAAGGAAATAGTATAAGCTCAAGGAGGAAAGGTTTAAGGATAGCAAGGCGGATAGACATATCTTCATAGTCATCTCCTTCAAAAGGAAAGAACAACCAAATATAGAGGCAAGTGCTAGACCCAAATGTGAATCTATTATTAAGGGGGGATACTTTTCTTCAGAGACTAATAAAAAATGGATGTTAGATTCATGAGAATATTCTCACATGACTGGAGATAGATATTTAATTATTAATTTTTATGAGGGAAATAATTTAGACCGAGAAATTACTATTGAGAATAAGATGAAACTTCTAGTATTAGGCATATACACTGTTAATGTGACGAATAGGTCTTTGAAAAATGTTTTATTGGTTGAAGGATCAGGGGCTAATCTTATTTTGGTATTTAAAATTGATCAAGCTATATATGAGGTTGTTGTATGTACTAATCAAATTATTGTTAGAGATAGAAAAGAGCCCAAAAATGTAATTGTTATTAGTAAAGTTGACCATAAAGAGGGTCTATTCAAATTTGTTGGTTTTTTGATGATACACACAAACACACTCAGCCATGATTTTATTGCTCAAATTGATTACATGTCAAAAATTTGGCATGATAGACTTGAACATATAAATTATAGAAAGTTACAAGATATGGTTAGAGGACTAAAAAAAATTTCAGCTTTCGAAGGAGTGTGTGTTAGGTAAACACCATCGAGATCCTTTTTAATCAAGAAAAGCTTGGAGAGATAATCATCCACTGCAACTCATTCATAGTGATTTATGTACTGAACCAGGTTATCCATCACTTTCAGGAGCTAGATACCTTTTCACTTTTATTAATGATTATAACATACGAGTATGGGTTTATTTTCTTGAAAGGAAAAATAAAGTGTTTGAAGTTTTCCAAAATTTTAAAGAATTAGTTGAAAACCAAAGTGAAAAAATAATTAAAAGCTTAAGGACTAATAATGGCGGAAAATATTACAATAATTAATTTAAATCATTTTGTGAAAAATATGGTACTAAGATGCAAAAGATGGTACTGTATACCCCTCAACAAGATGGAGTAGTTGAAATAATGAATAGAACTCTCTTAGAAATGGCTCATTGTATGTTGCATTCCAAAAGTTTGCATAATAAATTTTGAAGTTTAGTTGTTTCTTGTGCTGCACATATTATGAATAGAGTCCCTGCCAAAGCTCTCACAAATATTACCCCTGAAGAAGAATGGAGTGGTAGAAAGTCTCATATTGGATATTTTAAAGTATTTGGGTGTATTGCTTGGGCACACATTCCTAATGAAACAAGACAAAGTTAGAACCAAAGAGTCATAAGTGTTTATTCATAGTTTGTAGTGAGAATCAAAGGCTTATAGGTTATATGATTTGGTAACAAAGAAAATATTTGTCAGTAGGGATGTAAAGTTTGATGAACACTCACAACTTCCAGGTACTCCCAATATAAATGAGGAAAAAGTGTGCACTAATGAAACATATGATGCTTGTAACCAACCTTTTTTTGCAGGAAGTGAAGATGAATAAGATAATACTTCAATTAGACAAAAGATAAGGATTTTTGAAGAAATCTATAGGAAATGACCTAAAAACCAAGAAAGGAATGGTAGTGCTCTCATGGCCAAATTATTATAGACAAATGACCCAGTCTCATATGAGGAAGCTAGAGGGAAGAAAGAATGGGAGCAAGCTATACAAGAGGAATATGATGCATTTCTAAAGAAAAATACTTGGGAACTCATGCCTAGTACCAAATGTAAGAATGTTATTGGTTGAAAATGGGTTTACAAAACCAAATTTAAATCAGATGGTGCTATTGAAAAATTCAAGGCTAGCTTGGTTTCCAAAGGGTGTAATGAAAAAGAGGGTGTTGATTATGAAGAAACATTCGCACTAGTTGTTAAATTAAATATAGTTAGAATTATTATGTCCTTGGCTACACGTTTTGCAAGGAAAATTCATCAAATGGATGTTAACGATACTTTCTTGAATGGAAACTTATACATAAAGAAATATATATGGATCAACCACTAGGTTTTATAGATAAAAAAAATCCTAACCTTGTTTGCAGATTAAAGAAATCTATTTATGGTCTAACAAGAACCACAAGCATGGAATGAGAAAATTAATAGTTACTTTCGAATTCATGAGTTCAAATGATGTAAATCAGATCCTAACCTCTATGTGAAAAAAGTTGAAGATGATGTTGTTGTAGTTGCACTTTATGTAGATGATTTACTTATTGTTGGACCAAATATTGGGTTAATCAATGACTTAAAATATGATCTTAAGAAGGAATTTCATATGAGTGATTTGGGATAACTCAATTATTTTCTTGGTCTACAAGTCTATAGATTCCATGATGGATTATTCATCTCACAAATAAAGTATGATTTAGATCTTTTAGAAAAATTTAACATGATTGACTGCAAGCCAACCACTACTCCCTTTCAATCGAAAGTCAAGCTTACTAAAGAATGTACTTCCAAACAAGTAGATGCCACTTTGTATAGACAACTTGTTGGTAGCTTGGTTTATTTGGCTCGTTCTAGACCAAAAATTTATTTTGCAGTCAATCTTGTATCATGATTTATGCAGACAACTAAAGAAAGCCATTGGTTGGCTGCTAAGAGAATTTTGAGATACATTCGAGGAACACTACACTTTGGCATCCGCTATAGCTACAATACTTCAATTTCTCTAGTTGGGTATATAGATTCAGATTGGGGAAGTGATATTGATGACATGAAATCTACCAGTGGTTACATTTTTTAGCTTGGATCAGGACTGATTACATGGAGCAACAAAAAACAAGCAATCACATCACAATATTAATGTGAAGTAGAATATAGAGCATAAAAAGAAGCAGACAAAGAAGTGGTTTGGATTCAAAATATTTTATTCAAGCAGTGTCTTCCTCAAAGTTTAGCTACTACTTTGTATTGTGACAATCAAAGCATTACTCAAGCTGCCAACAATCTATTTTTTCATGCTAAAACAAAGCATGTTGAGCTTGATGTTCACTACCTTCAAGATTTAGTAAAAAACAAATATTATCAATTTACAATTTGTCCAAGTGAAGAAAAAACAACTGATATATTTACTGAGAGCATGACTAAAGCCAAAATTTTGAAATTAAGAAGAATGCTCAGAATGTTAGAGATGAACATTAAGGGGGGATAGTGTTATAATGTCCTCCTCTCTTTTGTAAAAAGTTTTGTAATGTTCCCCTCTCCTTTGTATAATTCTAGCCAATCTTAAGGGGGGATGTTAAGGTATAATATTGTTTAGAAAGGGTAGAATGTTCTAGAGATAAGACTGTATAAACTCTATAATGTGTAGAATGTTCTAGAGAGATTTCTAGAAAAGAGAAACAACTAGAAGTTGTCCAAGAACAAGAATGTTTTAGCTTTAGAATTCTTTATAATTCTAGAAGTTTCTAAGCTTAGCTATAAAGATGAGGTTTCTCATTGTAAATAGTAATGCGAGGGAAATGCAATGTAATGTGATGTGATTGTATGTTGTTGGATCAAGGATATAATAAAAAGCTAGATCTCTTCATTATTGAGTACTATGTTTGCCTCGTTCATAGTTGTTATTACAATTTATCATTATATTTTGGGTCTATTTTTTATAGTAAGCACATTTGGAAGAGAGAAAGGTGCCAAGAAAGACATCAAAATGAAGACACTATAAGAGAAACCGATCACACTGCAATTTATCCTAGCTGTAAACATCACAAACTAGCGACCGATTCTTAGGATAAAAGTGTTAAATAGTCAAAGTTGACTTACTTTTTCCAAGGTTAATGTTTTCCTTAGTGTGTGATGTTTAAGGTCGACCTTGTAACTTATCCCATGCATATAGAGAACAACCAACCCCCAGTCCAAATTTAAATTTGTATAAAATCACTACCTTTTATAATTGCATATTTAGATCATTTTTAGTCATACCAATGATAAATAAAATATATACATTTAAATGACGAATTGAATATAAACAAACAACAATATTTTCATATTCGAAGAGAATATCACATTCAAAATCACTTCAAATACAAGATTTAACAAGTGCAAGAAAATAGGAAGGAAGCCCTACCTCAATATGAGGTTGCACCCAAGATTACCACCAAACCAATAAAAAAAAAAAAAGATGAAAAGATTAATTCACATCTAGAAATAGTTTAATACATGCACAACTTGGAACCATTCGACCTACTAAGGCACTTTTAGTCTCTTACATTTCATACCTTACCATATAATGTATAGTGATGTATAGTTATGAATCACATGCATATGTGGCAATGCATGGGGCAAAACAAGAAATAGAATAATAAAGTATAGTATACCCTAGATTTGTATGCCTAGATGCATGGTCAGTTTGCCATATAACTAAAACATGAAAATTGTTGATAGAGCTAGGCTTGGTAAAAGATGAAAAACATTAATAATCATGATATATAGGGTTTGTACCATCAACATAATGTATATCAAATATAAAAATAGTTGATACATGCAAGTGATGTCCCCTTCACAAAAGATGTATCATAAGGTGAATAATATGAAGAAATGTTCACAAATAAGATATAACTAGAATCAATCGCACCACTATGACTCTCCATAGGGAAAGTATGCAACATATGAAAATTAAGTAATTATTTATAGGCTAATAATTTAATATAAATATATTCGAATACATGTTAGAAAGACAAATTTAAATGAACATGTTAAACTTTGATATCTAGATGGTTATAAAATAGATAAATAATTTAATTATGATACCTAACTCTAGGGAAAGGTAAAGGACAAAGAATAACAATTTTACTTTTGACTATTGGATCATAGAAACTTACCTCATTAGCATCCAAGTGTAGACTTGGTGTCATAATACCTACTAGTTATGCTAGGGTTATAAGGGTACATTACAATATATACGTACACACACACACACACACACACACACACACACACACACGGAGTTTTATTGTTTAATTAAAATAAAATTTCTTTAATATGATATAATTCCACCATTGTAATCTTATGGTTTTAAATTTTATTATTATTTTATATATTAATTGGTGTATAATAATGTAGATTTATATAATAATGTTTTAGAAGTAATCAAATATCTAATCAACACATTTTTATAATAATTCTTAATTTAAAATGCTCTTATACTATTTGAATATTTATTTATTTTAATATAAAACACTATAATTTATTTAGTGCATTTATAATTACGTTTAGTTATTTTATGTATAAATTTCAATTCCTCTAATCATAATTAATATTCACCTATGTAAAGAGTTTGTTACATTAGAGAATAATTTTCTAACTAAACAAATCTCCTCTAAAAACCTAATTGTCTTTTACGTATGTGTTCTCTCTTTTTTTCCTCATAATGAAGAAACATTTATTTAAATGAATTATATAAATACGACTTTTAAGTAAGGATAAGTGGAGCCCTATATGGGAATTTCTAACATTTAGTATTAATTAAGCCGAGAGGCTTCCTACAGTGGTAGTAAATTTGGTTGTTAACATATTGAAATTTTTAAAAGCTTGACACTCATCAACTAAGGTGGCAACAATAAGTAATTGATTGAAAAAGTGGAAGAGATAGACAAATATTCTCAAAATGTGGACGATTACATAATATGAAACATATGCAAGTAATTCATGGAAGTTCAAAGAAATTCATTTATATATTCAAATGGAGATCAGGTAAATTCACTTATATATTCAAATGGAGCAATAAGGAATCAGTGCATTTAGCTTTTAGTAGGAATTTGAATAGGTACAATAGATGCATTTTCAATTCATTTTGTGATTGCATAATGCATTTGAGTCTTCAATTTACAACAAATCCATTTTATGTGAGGAAATTGTCCATGACATTGTAGATTGTGTTGTAAGACTTTTCATAATGCACGGCAAATGCAAAGCATAAGTCAATTTTTCCATTTCCCATCAGAGGGTAGGGCATAATGCGTGAAGTGTTTCCAAACATCATGAACTTCATCATCGATCATCTCTAGACAACCTCCAAACTTACCCTATCATACCAAGACAATAGTTTTAATCTTGTCTCGATTAAGTTTTTGTTATTGCAATAGGTGATTCTCTCTCTCATCTCTTTTCTTCCTCCAACTTTTGCATGTGCAACTCTCTTCAGCCACAACTGTCAATACATACTTATGTTATTGCCTCAAGAATCATAGTCGTTATTGCAATTACTTTTCTTTGCATCAGATGATTGTAATTTTTTGTTGTGAAGGGTGAAGAATTCTTTGGATTTGGATAGCTTTTAATTTAAAGGCATACTGGTATAGTTTGAAATAGTACTCACTATACTATGAGATTGAATCAATTGCTCTAATGTTTACATAAATTAAATCAAGATGGATTGTGGCCTAAACTCTAGGTTGTAGTGAAAATTCTAGGGTTACCAAATGGTTTGAAACTAGAATAGATCAGTGCATAGCAAGCTCACATCTCTCATTGATTGATGATGATAACAAGCATAAGTTCTAAGCTAAAAAACTCAAATAGATCTTTTGCACTCTCATTTCAATTGGGTAATTATTGATTGCATTAGTGGTGGAGAACATATAGAATTGTGTCATACCTACACTCTCTTTATCCTTTTCTATAGATATTTTGTGACTTACAGAAGGGTCTTTGCTCTTTTCTATAGATATTTTATATTGAGACACATGCATTTAAATTTTATTAATGTTAGATGCTTGCATTTTTGAATTAAATTATGTACAATTTTCCATCAGTAATGTTTCAGATCATACTACATGATGCATCATTAGAATGAAGCAATAACTAGAGAGCGAAAATAATATTAATGTTCATGATAATGATTTACTCATGCATCATATTGCTAGAATATATTAAATTTTATTAATGTTGAAAGATGGTTATAGATTCATTAATATTCTGCCCATTGTTTATATTATGAGCTATGTGAAAATGGATAACATGATGTGATCACCCCACAAGTTTTTTTTAATGACATGAAAAAGATAAACACACAACACATAATCTAAAAGAATAAGGACATTGTAGGTGATTAGTAGTGATTTCAACTCATTTATTTTCATATAAAACTCGCCTATTCTTCTTTGAAAATGAAAAAGATTCTAAATTTGAAATCCCACAATATACCATAAGATAGCAATTTCGCTTTAACCAGTGAGTTTTTGAAGCATATTCCAATTTTAGCCTAAATTACTAAGTTGAGAGGCTTCCTAAAGATAAATAACTGAAAAAATATAACTAAAATGATAAAAAAAAAAAAGTTAAAAGAGGTGTAAAAGGTGAATTAAACTTTTAAAAAATAGTCTTAAAATCTAGAGATAGGTTAGGGTTTAATTAAGATTAGGTATAGTTTATAATTAAATAGTAACTTTAATTATAAACAATAGTCTTGAATTCCTTTCAAATTTATTTAAGATCCTAAAAATGGTATAAAAATAATTGATATCTAAAAAATTATTTTACAAAATCAATTATTAAAAAGAAAAATCTATAATATATTGTTACTGTAATTATTTAATTTACACTTAGAAATTTAATCCTACTTAGTCGTCCATATTCGTTTGAAACTTGTCTACACAAGTTGTCATCCTTTAGGAGTATACTAGAGATGTGTTGACTTCATTTTGACACATCATTCTATTTTCTTGGGTAGTTTTGCGGCAACGGCTATCCAACCATATCATTCGATATGGCTGGATGCATCTCATACATATAGGGTCTGACTTATGTATCGAATGTAGGGTTTGTCAGTTGTACTGTCTCTGGTGAATATTGTACAGTGTAAAATTTAAAACTCTAGTCATACATAGATGAAACAATACTATTATAAATATAGTGAGATATAGTGTAAATGGAAAAACTAAATCATGAGGATATTGGATAAATTGTAAACTAAAGGGAAGTTTGAAAAAGTGCCATAATTATGAGCTTACAGAAACAAATAGAGTGTATGATTTTTTTTCAGTGTTTTTAATATTTTATTTTTTATTTTTAAATTATGTAAAATAATAAATAAATATATTAAAACTTAAACATATATTTACAAAATTTTAATAATAAATTATATATATTAATTTTTTAAAATTTAAATTAATATTTATCTTATATAATGTATACTTAAATGAATACATAGATACGTATCTAGTAAGTTTTTCATAAATATAATTGTTTTTAAAATTATATATTTAATAAGTATTAAAATTTTTATTAAATATTTATTTATTTTTTTGATCGGTAAAAGGCCGAAGCCAAAAGTTTATTATTCTTTAAATCAAAGTTACAATAGGATGCCTCACTCTGTATAGGCGCTGGTAAGAAAGAGCGGGGTTGAGAAAACCTCCAGCCTTGCCTGGGACCGTAGTCTAGAATCTGATACATAACAGATTTAGGTGGGCATACCCACCATTATTTAATACAACATAAAATAAGTCATGCTTAGTACTAGACTATTCTAAACTAGAATATTTTGCGGAGTTGGTAAGGTCCTTGTAGGCCTTCTTTTGGGTATAATTATTGATTTTGACTCTTGCTTCTATTCTGAAGACATTCTTATGTGGGAGCTTGAATCTGTCAAAGGGATGTCTTTCCTAGTAGCTCATCTGGGAGATGCTTCCCAAAGGCGATTCTTGAACCTGACAATTCAAAGTTCTACCTACTATTCTTGTTAGTATGACCACATAATATTTGTTAATCCGAGCTATGGAGAGCTATTAATAGGGGAATAAATTATCCAAAAAGAAAATATTTGCTTATAATAGAAAAGAAATTTAAACCCCTACCTGTGGTACATGTTTTAGCGTAGCTAGTTGGAATTGTAGCCCTATTTCCTGAATGCGATAAAAAGTGCTATCTACATACATTGCTACATATATTTCCCTCATAATAATGTACTTAATAAACCAATGCTTTATCCATAAAAAATAGAATTGTGCAATCTAATATACAAATTTCATAGGAGGTTAGATTTTAGAGGGTCATCCATACTTCAATCTTAGAGAGATAATAAGCATATAGTAAATAGAGCTTCTAGAAATATTTATTTAATCTTTCAAACTGAATGAAACATCTTCAATGAATACTATTAATAAAAAATAGATTAGTCTACCAATAATCAAAATGATCTTAGAGTCCATAAAGACAGATGGGGCCCACTAAATGAACTCATGCATCCACCCTATTATCCATATCAAAATTCAATAGGATATCAAAACACCTATAGATGAAAAAGATCTGGACAGTGGGCACTAATCATGATCAATCCTATGCTTATATTGCCAATATTCCATAAGATAGAATATTATCATCAATATCATGCAAATGATGTACCATCGAATGCAAAAGAAGAAGATCATTCCAAATAAACTTATACTTACAATTTGTTTAATATTAAGCTAGGGGTGAATATTTTGGGATCAGATAATTTAATGAGTATTTAGTGATTATATAATGGAGTTGTTATTTAGATTATCTAATGATAGTAAACGTGACATAAAAATTTGTTAAGCATCCTCTACTGATCATAAATTACCTAGAATCTACACATCTTATCATAGAATTTGGAGCATATATTCTGCCATATCCATCCTAGCTATTATGAGATAGCAGAGAAGTATACTCGGGTCCTGAATACTTCATACATATGTGGCCCATAACATAGTGCTGAGGGGTGGGTGCAAGTCAGTTCTGATTCCATTTAATCCATCTATTAAGTTAACTTAATAAGGAAGCCAGAAGAAGATCTATTAGCAGAAATATTATATAGACTGAGTTAGATATTATTGTGATTGTCTTATTCCCTCATAATCTATTTTTATGTTGATATTAATATTACTAATTTGGATATGAATTAGCTTTTCTTTTTCTAATACAATGATATTAGTTCCTACAATACTTGGATCAATAGATTAGTAAAAATAATAAAGCTTAATTAAAATCGATAAGAGTCTAGTTATATGGGAGGGTATCATAGTCCAATCATATGTTATCTTCTTTATTCCCTGTCTTAAGAGTCAGGGCTATCCACAATAGGAGGTCTTATTAACTTATTTTGTAGTACTTACCTTCCTAATACGTCAATTAGATTTCCTAACTCAAAATCTGAGAGACATACCATATCTATTCCCATCTGATTCAAGGGATAGTTATGAGACAGTAAAAACATGTTTGTTATGAGGGATAGTTATGAAGATAATGATAAACTAGTTTGTGAGAAAATTTAATCTCATTAGGAAATATTAGAGTATACCTTTCGCTGATCATTGGGGGTTAAAAGGGTCCAGTTACAAAGGTACAGAGGATTAAAAAACACATGTCACAATTTGATGGTGGAGCACAATAGAACTTCAATTATATCACCATACACTTTTTTATGAAAGGGTATTATGAATACATTCATATATCCTCTTCAATACTCCTTATCTTGAGTCGGAGCTATCTATAACAGGGGAAATTATCTTCTGAGTGTGGATCATACCTTCTTCCATCTAGAGGTTGATTAGATTTTCTTCTTCAAATTTTGCAAGACACTCCATATCTGTAATTCCAACTTTGTCTAAGTGCCAATATGCGTAGAACCAGTCATCCTTCTTGGGCATATGTATCCAGATGTAGTATAGTAGGAAGATTGTGTTTCTCTTGGCTATGTCTTCACTCTCTACGTAGGTCTCCAAGTCCATAGTGGCAATGATGTGCAAAGATAGGGGGAGGGGAGCCAAATCCAAGTCTCTCTGCCTGATGATAATAGGGTCCCTCTTAATATGTTTAAGAGTTGTGTCTAGGTTGCCCATGAATCTACATTTGAAGATTTTGTGACAAAGTCTCCATATTTCTTGTACATGGAAACCCCAAAAGGAAATAATGACAACAAACATGGCAGTGATATTGGTGAGAACCCTATGACATTCTACTGAGTTGATAAATTCCCTACCTAAGATACATAAGACAACTCTGATAATGAGGGGATGCTTATTTATTAGCACCTTTTTGATGTGTTTTGGAAAAATTTTGCCTTCAAAAGCCAATTGGCCTCTGCTACTGGTGAGCTGAACTGAAGTTTCCATGTTAGCCTATATATGGTTATGCAGGGTTGGGATGAGAGTCATAATAGGAGCATAGGCTATTTATAATGATATAAAATTTTAGATGACCTGACTGTTGGTTACTAATGACTGTTCAAGTTCTGGGGCCTCATTCAAACATGCTGCTTTATCTTCTTAAGGGGAGATGAGGCACTTCCTATATCTATGAGGATATGAATGACGTTCTCTAGTTAGATTAAGTGAAGAGACAAAGCTTCTTAATAGAATACTAAAAAAGGAAATCTGTTGATTTGATACTTTTTGTCGAACTCATATTAACCATGCTCCCAAATATAGAGAATTTAGCTAAGGATTATGTGAAAATATTACTTATTAAAAGAGAGACACTGTAGTAATTAGTTGTCTACAATAAGATTGTTATGATAAGGAACTATTGGCCTGCCTAAAGAAATCTTATCAATAAATGTTAATCATATATGCTCTGTCATTAACTAGTAAGAATTTACCACAGTTTCTCCAATCGTTTGATATTCTATTAAGGGAACATACATAAACTATAGTAGGCACCTTCATTTTAATTCACCAATGGAAAAGAAGACATATAATGATTAAATACAAATCTAAATTAGGCCAAACCAGTCTGGAGAGAATTTAGAGGTAAAATTTTCCACAATCCATGCAGATTAGAGAAACCTATCTAAGATGTAAATAGACTATACAATACTATATTGATACTAGATTGAAAGGTAGGTACATGTATAATACTATTTTTACTAACTATAGCATTATCTTCCTTATCTATTTTAAGTCTGTGAAGTAAACTCATGTTTAGTATGATTAAACATATGTTCACTATATCAAGTTTTATAACTAGACTATATAACATAAGTTCTCATTGAAAACCTCAAATCATATGTTTCCCTCCTTTTGGTTGATCTTGCAATTCCAAATGTTCTCATCCTTATCCATTAGGACAATGAACTCTTCTTCAGCTACCGACTTTTTTGAATGACATGTACATCTGGGAATCTTTGGGGCCATAATGTGATAATTCACAACATCTACTTTGTCCAGGTCTTCTAGGATGGGGAAGCCCTCCTCTCTCTAGTATTTGATTTCTTCAGTTGAATCTAGCTCTCCAACGAGGACTGCATTATATAGGAAATCTAAGTTCCTCAGCATCTCGGGCTAGTGCTTGTCAAAGCTTTCTTCATCTTTGAATGAAATCATAGGTATGTGATGGGATTGAGGGATTGCTTCAAGTTTGGACGCTTCAGTTTTCATGGTGATTTTAGGGTAAGGGATGGTGAGCTGGTTATCTATGCCTAAAACCATCTTATCTAGTCCTTCAAGTAGATCTTCATTGAATATGGACCTAGCAATCTGGATAATATCCTCTTTACGCTTACCTGCAAAGATTGAGAGAGCTATAAACTGTCCAATGATCGCACCATTGGTCCCGAATGTGAATGCGTTGTCGAAATGTTGGTCTCCCAAAGCTCTCTCAACTGCCCTCCTGGCTGAATTTGATAAAGGGTTAAGGACTTGATTCCATCATTCTGGTAGGATATATCCTCTAAATGCCATAGCTCGACTGCCCTCGGTTGCAAAAGTTATCAGTTTCATTTCCATCTCTTTAGGGAGTTAAATCTAATAGGATATGAGTTCTAAGACAATCTAAAGACTACCGCGTTTATAATCTCTATACTTGCAACTCTGTCGCCTGTCCTCATGTCCCCCGTGAAGATTAGTGTTTATACATGATTGAAAGACTCCTGCACAATCTATCATTTCATCATAGTCAGTATTCCTTCAAAGAAATCAAATTGTTGTAGATAGTCTAGAATGTTCACTCCTTAAATGAGAATCATTGATTAGTTACGTGTCTCTTGTTTATCTTATAACATGTGAGTATTTCATGATATTGAGAGTGTAGGGCATTATTTAATTATTCCATGGAGAAATCATTGTTACTAAAGCCTATCACGGATAACCCTGAAATGATTTGATTTATAATGCTTCGGTGTTTGCCAAAAATTTGTCAAAAATAATAAATCTCTCTATGGGCGTCGGGATATCTACTTTATACTAGGGGTTATCCCATATGAGACATAGCCTATAATTACGCGATTAATGCCAGATAGGCATAGTATTTAGAAGACCGATTAGAGGATTCCTCCAGAGATCTGATATTAAAGAAGATCTCAAAGGTTAAGATAAGATAGGCTAAACTAGAGAGGAATAGCCAAGACTATAGTTAACTCCCTCTAAATTAATCCATATGTTTCCTAATGTGTAAAGATTTTAAGTACTCTGACTAGTATACAGAGGGGATATAACTCTAAAAAGACTCGTATAAGTGTAAAGGACTGGTTTACCTGGTCTCAAAAAAGAGATCTGGTTTCATTAATCGAGTAAAGGTGAGAAATACAAAGTTCTACTAAGAGAAGGTCAAGTTCTCATAGATACCGGGACTATTTCTAATAGGATATACCTATCTAATAGAGTAAATATATCTTGTAACGGGCCTCTCTAGGAGTCTCTTTATATATGGAGGTATATCTATGATAGTTATGACCAAATCTGCCTTTTTCATTAATAGATAGTGGATCTGAATATGCGGTGAAACTTAGTTTAAAGTCATATATATGTTCTAACTAACTATATGGACTGCGACATCCAAGATCCAAAGGATGGAGAGCAGAAGAGTTTACCTCAATGTGTCTAATGTCTTGGTATCCTATAATCCAGTTGAATTTCATAAGTCTGGTTAGTTAATAGGTATCCTTGTTTCGGGAGAACCAGAGTTTTATTAGGATCTAAATCTAATCGACCTAGATTTAAACATGTATCATAAGAATTTTATGCCTAAGTAACCCATTCTCTCATGTGCTTGAATAATCTATTTGAATCACTACTGATGGGTTTAGTTAGTTACTAGTCATTAGTATTATGTAATATTACTAGTAGGAATGGAGAATGTGATCATTGATGGCTACTCTTTATGATACAGACCAACTTAACCACTTATTATTTATATTCTATCTACAAAGTTTTCACCCTCTGCTCCCCTATTTGCTAGAAGATTGGCTTCAAAATTTCCTTCTCTATAAATATGTTTTACTTCAATTTGAGGGATTTTATCCAAGATTTCTAGGATTTCTTCTAATTTCGAATTAAGTTTTCAATTTGGTGTTTTCCTAGTTCTGATTGCATTTACAATAATTTGGGAATCTCCCTCTATTTCAATTTTTGACAAGCCTAATTGATAACATATTTTAAGTCCTAGAACTACATCGCATTCAGCCATGTTATTGGTTGTAGGTTTTATGGATTTAGCAAATTTAGCGATAGGTTCTCCCTTCCAATTATGGATAATCCCACCTATACCAGCTATACCTGGGTTGCCTCTAGAGGTGCCATCAAAATTTAGTTTATACCACCCTTCTTTAGGTGGTGCCCATTTACATGTGCTTCTGTCAACCTTTGTTTTGTCCCCTCCTCTTCCGTATAATGGGGGGATGGCCAATTTTGGCCATCTCCTTCTAAGATTATTATCACATTGCTTAAACAAGTTTTCATAGCTATTTTGGTTCCGAAGTTTGTTGTTAATTACTTTGATAATTGAAGCTTCTATTTTATTAGTTATCGATCTCCACTTGAGTTTTTGATTTGTAAAGATTCTTCTATTACGTTCTTTCCATATTTTCCATAGAACTATAGATGGAGAAATAACCCAGATATCTTTAAACAAGCTATCCTTATTTGGTGAAGGCCAAGTTGTGAGAAAATCCAATATATCTGTAGGCCTCACTGAGTACCAATTTAAGCAATTACTTAACCAGTTCCAACATTCTTGAGAAAATTCACAATTTATAAGTAAGTGGTTAACCTCTTCTTCTTGGCATTCGCATAATGGACATCTAGATGGGCCTTCAAAACCCAGTCTCCTAATTCTGTCTACTGTTAGTATCTTCTTTTGCAATGCTGCCCAAAGAAAATTCCCTGCCTTAGGGAGGTATGCTTTGTTCCAGCATAAGTTTAGGGGTATATCTAAGGTATCCAGATTCTGTTCTTTCAAAATTGTTTTATATCCTTCTTTGACTTTATAGTTTCCGTCATTTGAGCCAGCCCAAATTAATTGATCTTCTCTACTTTTGTATGAGATTATTCTATTGCTAAGAATTTCTTAGTGCTTGACATTTTCATTGTGATCTCCATGGGTGATATCTATATCTTTCCATATGAGGTATGCACTGGGAGAGATGTAATCTTTTACGTATCTACCAATACAAGTTTTGCAATTATCTATATATTCCTGTGTGAATCCTTCATTTTTCAATGGGGTAAACCCTCCCCAGGAATCTTCCTAGAAAAGGGCCTTGTTACCGCTCCAACATCCCACGTGAGTAGGTTATTGATAACTCCTCTGGATTCTATAAGAAAATTCCAAATACGAGAGCCTTTAGTGTGTGAATGGGATCTAAAAATATTGATGGGTTCCACATTTGGGATATATTTATTCAGAAGGATAGTTGCCCATTTGCTACTGGGATTCTTATAAATTCTCCAAACTAATTTGGCTCCTAAGGCTGTATTTTTCCATTGAAGATTCTTAATGCCTAACCCACCTTGGGAAATTGGTTTGCAAAGATTATCCCACCTAATAAGCGTTGTTTTCTTTTCTTCTGATGAACCTTGCCAATAGAAGTCTCTAAGGAGTTTATCTATATTAGATTTGATGTTGATAGGAAGCGGGAGTAGAGACATTTGGTAAGTGGGAATAGCAGATAGGACAGATTTAATCATCGTAGCTCAGCCGACTTTAGTGAGCCATTTTCCTTTCCAACTACCTTTTTTTGTTTTGGACATTAGAAACTACTGATTCCCATAGTTTAGAGCTACATACTCCCTTGTCTAAGGGGATCCCTAAATATTTGCAAGGAAACTTACCAATTTTGTAACCTAGAATGTTACAAATCTATCTCTCTTTAGCCAGGGGGGGTGTTAACAAAGAAAACTTCTGATTTATTGGGGTTGACACTTTGGCTTGATGCCTTCATATAAACATCCAGGGTAGTTTTGAATGCCTTTACTTCCCTTATATTGCATGCCCCTAGCAATATTGTGTCATCTGCAAACTATTGATGGGTTATATTGGAAACGTTATTTGTTACTTTAACTCCTATAATTTTACCTTCTAGATGTGCCTTATTTATAGATCTACCCAAGGCTTTTGCCATGATCACATATAGGAAGGGTGGTAGTGGATCACCTTGTATAATGCCTCGAGAGTTTTCCAAAAAGCCTTCTGGAGTACCATTAATTAAGAGTGAAAATTTGGGTGATGAGATACAGTTATAGATTAAATTTATCCATTGTTTGGAGAAACCAAATGCTTCTAAACATTTGCATAGAAATCTCTAGTCGACTTTATCGTATGATTTTTGGATATCTATTTTAATGAGCATGCATGATTCTTTGTTGTACTGAGCTGTATGCACTATTTCTTGAGCTATTATAATTCCATCTAGAATTGAACAGTTAGGAATAAAACCTATCTGTTCTTTAGAGATGATTGATGGAAGAAGGGTTTTGAGCCTGTTTGCTAAGCATTTAGAAATAATTTTATAGATTGTGTTACAGAGGGAGATTGGGCAAAAATCCCCTGGTTCTAAGCTATCATGTTTCTTGGGGATGAGAGAGAAAAAGGTATTGTTGATTTCAGTTAACAGTGAGCCTAAGTTTCTGGTTGCTTCTACAGCTTTCCAAATGTCCTCACTGAGAAAATGTCAACATTTTTGGAAGAAGCATGCTTGAAAGCCATCAAGTCCGAGAGCTTTCTCATGGTGAAGCTGAAATATGGCTTTTTTGACTTCTTCTAACGATAGTTTGCTATTTATCCATTTATTATCTGCTTCAGAGATTAATTTGGGGATTGATGATAATAATTTCTTTTGGGCATCTAAATCAGAATATTCATGATTATTAAGAAGCGTTTGGTAAAAGTGAACAAGTTGTTTTGTTATAAGTTTTGGATCTTCAATGAGATCACTATTTGAATCTTTTAGTTTTTTAATTCTATTAATATTTCTTTTATTGTTAGTACTATTATGAATTTTTTTTGTATTGTTGTCACCTTCTTTAAGCCATGTCTCTCTGGATTTTTGTTTCCAGAAGATCTCTTCCTTAATTAGGATCTCTGCATGTTTAGCCATAAGTTCTTTTTCCTTCTTATAGGATGTTTCATCCATTCCTTGCTCTATGACAATTTCATTTAAGTTATTTATTTCTGACTCTATTTTTTTTTTTTGTTCAAAGATATTATTAAATTTTTCTTTGTTCCAGTCTAGAATCTTATGTTTAATAATTTTAAGCTTGGCTACTAGGCAGTACATCCTAGAGCCAGAGACTTTAATCTATTTCCACCATTGTTCCAAAAGTTGCATAAATTTCTCATCCTGAAACCACATGAATTCAAATTTAAATGGATTTCTAAGCGGTTTGAAATTTTTTGTAATAGTTAATTTAACTGGAAAGTGGTCCGACCCCGAGTTAGTAAGAACTTCCACATACGTATTATAATTAAAATTTCCCATATCTCCGCTAATCAAGAATCTATCCAACCTTTTAGCAATATGGCTAAAACCCGATCTACGATTGTTCCATGTAAACAACCCATTATTAGTGTTGATGTCTGTCAAGTTATTATCTCTGACCCATAGACTAAAGTCTTTTTGGAATTGTGAAACAAATTGTGATCCACCGGATTTTTCTTTAATGTCCAGGATTGCGTTAAAATCCCCTCCTAGAATGTGTATATCATCTAGGTTGTTTGAAAGCTGAATATGTATGTCTTGCCATAGTTTTTTCTTTTTTGTATTAGGGATAGGTCTGTATACATTAATGAGTTTTAATTTTAATTTTGTTTTTAAGCTGATAACTGTTAATAATAACCAGTTATTATATTTTGAAACTCCCTCGATCACTACTTTCCTAGGATCCCATATAGCTGCCAGCCCACTAGAGGCTCCTTCTGAGAAGACTATCTCTGACTTCCATACACCTAGTTTTAGACTAAACTTCAAACTTTCCTCCTTGTTTAATTTAGTTTCTTGTAATATTATTATTTCAGATTCAAATATATTTAGATATCTTTTTAATTAATCTTTGTTTGTTAGGGGCATTCAAGCCCCTAACATTCCAAGTTGTTATTTTCATTGCCCCTAGGGAAGGCTCTTCCCCTTCCCTGCATTCAGAATATCGAATAAATTTGGTTGATTCTCAGCCTTACCATCTTTCGCTCTCAATTCGTTGATTGATTTCTTGCCTCTTTTCTTCTTGGTCTTAAGGGTAATAGGAGAGGATAAACCATCAATGGTAGTTGCAATACCTAGCTGTCTATCAGCATTTGTTATCCCACCTAAGCATCTGTTGATGTCTTCATCATCCTGTCGAGGTTCGTTAAACAAGTTTTCCTCCCTATACATGCCCTTCTGAACACTGTCCTCAGGTTCCCTAATAGAGTTAATGAGAGAATCTTCATGGTCTAAAAGATTTTTTCCATATTCTTCTAGGATTGATCCTTGATTAAGTCCTAATGCCTTGTTAATAGATTCTACTTCAATTGGAATTGAGATGTGGGAGGTCTCATTTTCTCTATTCTGATGAACATTGATTTTCAATGCTTCTTCGTTGTGCCATTGGGATAATTCTTCATTGATTTCCTTTTGAACTTCTTTTAGCTCCTCCATTAATCCACCTACCATTATATTCTATTCTCGATGACTTGTATTCTGGTGTCAGGAGAGGGGTGAGGATTGCACTGAGGTGAATAAGGCTTGTTACAAGAAAAGTCTAGGCCTATGGGGCGCAGGGGAGTGAGATTGGGATTAATGTTGTTGGGAGAACCAAATTCTGTATGTTGACCTCTTTCAGAGGAGCTTTGGTTGGCTATCTCCTTGTTGAGAGGGTTGGGATCAATCCTAAAACCACCTTTATTTTTGAACAAAGAGACATTTGCATTAAAGCTGTCACAGTTGGGGATATATGAAAGGGAGTCTATCCTCTTGCTACTGATTGGAGGAGATGTGTTAGATTCAGGGTAACTACTCTTAGGTCCCAGGGAGTTATGGGGTTCATCGATTTCTTTGACATCTATAAATTCTTCAATTAATGTAGGCCAAATGGTACAGGAAGAAGATTTGCAACAGATTTTGATGGGAGGGATGGATTTTATGTTGAGATTCATGTTGACTATGATAAGTTTCTCTGCACAGTAGTGCTCCATCTCTATGGATCCAACAAACGATCCGTAACAGTTTCCTATTTTCCTGAGAGTATCCTCCTTAGAGAGTTCCAATGGTAGATTCTTGAGGAGTATGGCTTTATTTACTTTAAAGTTTTGTAACTTAGCTGGATTAAAAAAAGGCATCCACTCGAATGTAGAAAAATATGTATTTCTAAAATTAGGGCATCCATTAACTAGGATTTCATCTCTCAACTCTTTATTGCTAAAATCAAGATAAATAAAGTTATCTAGTAGAATAGAGACTGTTACCCTCATTGTGCCAAATAGACTTTAACCAATCTGCGATGATGCCATGAGCAATTCCAAATCCATTCCACCTAAAGATTAGACCAAAACCTGCACAAATCTCTTGGATTTCTTCTATAGATCCATCTTTAATTTCTAACTCTAGGGTTTCCTGATCCATGTTAGTAAGATTAGGCAAGAGATTGATATGCATAGAGGAGTTCAAATCTTTGAGATTGTTATTAATGGATCCTCTTCTATGGGGAGGAGAATAAAATTTACTGTTGTCGGATGGGGGTAGATCCTTACCTGCATATTGCTTGCCCATTGAAGCGCTAACAGGCTTGCTCATCTGCTTAGGAGTATTGATTTGTCTCTCTTGGATTCTGGGGAGATTTTCCTTGATCTGCCCTAGCTTATTGCGCTGATGAGGGGGGGAGTATAAATAATTATTCTTTCGATGCCAGTCTTCGGAGGGAGCAACTCCATCTGGGCGTAAGATCTTATCATTATGGAGGCCCTCAAAACTATTGCTCAGTGGTATTGAGGGAGAGCATCTCTGGATTGATTGAACTTTGGGTTTGAAGGCTACCGATTGTTTTGCCCTGCGTGCATTTTGTTTGGAAGCAAGGATCCATGAGGATTCATTTTCTGGATTATGTGTTGTTCTAGCAGAGAACTTAAGCTGATCTACAGAAGAGGACCTCCTAAGAAGATAGGAGGCATATTTTGTTTTTGCAAAGAAGCTGAATTGAGAATCGAGATATTCGACAGAGAGAATGCGCGAATTTGCAGAGCAGAGCGAAGCCATCTTTTTTAGTTTTACTATATTAGTATTAAATATTTATTATTATTTACTTATATATTTATTTTTAAAAGTTACATAATGACATTATTTGAATATTTCTATAATATATTTTAAAAATCTTAAATTATATATTATAATATAAATATTATTAAAATAAGTAAAATCTGATAAAAAAATAATAAAATTTAAACATCTAAATATTATTTAAAAATCTAAATACATAATTTACTATTATATGGAAAAAGTTAGTTTAAAATTGTATGGTACTTTTATATGCCTTATTTACTTTCACGAACACAATAGTATGAAAATGCATCCAACCATTGAAAATTGTTAAATAAATAGGTTTATTTACAATTATAATAATAATACAAAAATTTTAGTATAAAATATATTATATCTGATATAATATAATTGTAAAATAAATATTAATTTTAAATTAAAAAATAATATATAATATATTATTAATATTTTGTGGATATATATTGAAATTTTAATATATTTATTTATTATTTTACTTATATTAAAAAAATTATTTTAAAAACTTAAAAAATATTGTGCTAAGTATAAAATGTTTAAATTAAAAGTTATTTTAAAATTATTTTTGTTAGTTTTAAACTGTACTATTGAACATATTTACTAGCATATGGTACATGTCACAAGATTTAAAAAGTTAAAAAAATGTATAGGTAACCTATTTAAAGAGATTCTTGTCTATAAGACAATATATTATTTAACTTCTCTCTATTTGCAATGTAATCAAAATTGTCACATATTACATTATTTTAAGAGTATAAATATATATTTTTATTAATACAATTATAAATTTATAGATAAATAATGACTAATAGTCTTAAACTGAACAATTTAGAATATAAATATTTCTATTTAATCTTACAATCACATATATCTTGTTTAAAATGTTATGATTATTTTTAATATTTATATCATATTTTTTTTAATTTATTAACTTGTTTATTAATAATTTTATTAACTTGTTTTTTTAATATATTAGTGTTTGAGTTAATATGGTATAAATTATTTATTAACTTATAAGTTAATACCATAGTTAATAACTTATTTAATATAGTATAAGTTACTAAATTTGCTTATTTAACTAAGTTAATAGTTATGGTATAAATTAGTAAACATAATAAATATTTATTAACTATTAAAGTATATGTTACTATGCTTATTAAATTAATTTATATCATTAAACATAATAACTTAAAAGTTACTATGTTTACTAATACTAACTTAACTTGTAAGTCATTGTATTTACTTATTTAATACCATATTCAATAAGTTAATATGATATAAGTTAATAGCTACGGTATAAATTAATAAGTTAATAGATATGGTATTTATTAACTTTTTTTTGCTCAGTTATGGTATTTATTAACTTATATTATAGGTATCAATAACTTATTTTTTTTAATAAATTAGTGTTTAAGATAATATGATATAAATAAATATTAATTTATTTTTATTAACATATTTATTTATTAATGTTAATAAATTTATTAATTTATTTAAAATATTTTTTAATTCAATAAAATGTTCCTAAATTTTAGTTATATTTTATAAGAAATGAAAAAACTTAAACAAGATATATGTGATTGTAAGATTAAGTCATTCTTAACGTCGAATTGAATAGGTTACCTATACAATTTTTTTAACTTTTTAAATATTTTGTACTATTTCAGCAAACATACTAATTTACTTATAAATATTAAATTTATTATCTTCTTGATGTTATGAAAGAAAGATTTAGAATTTAAAAATAATTATGATCAAAATAAATTATTAAATATAATAGATAAAGTTAATTTACATTAAAAAATCAATGTAATAAAATCATATTGATATTAATTTATATTGTTAATTCATAATATTTAATAATTTTATTAATATTATTTATAAATTTATTATAAATTAATGACAAAGTTTGTTTGTATAATTTTAATATTATATATAATTTACATAATATTTATATTATAATTATATTTTATTTTAATATATAATATAAAAAAGAGTTGAAAAAAAAAAACTAAGTCTCCCACTTAATAAGATATAAGTTTGACATTTTAATCATTTTATTAAAAAGGCAACGTCTAAAAAGTGTACACTGTGCTGCCTCAGCACTTACTGTGGGTTGAAGTTAATACTACACAAGGTAGAGTGGTATGGATGCATGAGATACATCCAGCCATATCGAATGATAGCCGTTGCCCAATTTTACTACCATTCCAATTCATCCCTTCTTCTGTAGTTGGACTCGTCGCATTTTATGCCTATATGCACTTGATTTCTACATTAAATCCATGATAGATTTTGCCCATTCTATTTCTGTACTTCTTTTTATCTCTCAGATCTTGACAGTTCTGACATGGTATCAGAGCCGAGTAGGGATATTTTGAAGCCAAAAGCATAGAACAACGTGCATCTTGACTGTGGCATCCCTCTCTTGCACCCGTGTGATACTTGAACCCTCCCAACAATCGGATCCACAAAGGTGGACAATGGAAGAGTCGTGCATCTCTCGAGAGGCAAGTCGGGTGTACATGCAGAAGCGGCTTGGCGTTTAAATCCAGTAGAAGTCCCGCACAGAGAGATCCAACAGAAAGAGAGGCAGTTGGGGTTTGAAACCCTTGGCAGTGGTGGCAGCTGCACTTTTTATCCCGAGCCTGATTTGAATGTAGAGTAGTCTTGCAGCGCCATCGTTGGCCTCGTCTGGTGTGTGCCATCATCGACCTCGTGTGGTATGCGCTTGGTCATCAGGGTGCGCTTTTTTTAAAGTTTAGCCCTCAGTGATCACATGGATTTTTTTGGGGGGAGATTAAAAATATTTTCAGCATCAAATTTTTTTTTATGGAGGTGGAGAATTTTGTAAAGAGGAAAAACTGTTTTGCTCATAACTTTTGTTCCTTAACTTGAAATTGAGTTCTGTTTTTTTTTTAAAGTTCATGACTTTTTGTCACAAATTTAATGGGCACATTCACACACTATCATTATTAAGTGGTATTTTGAGTGTATTTTGTGGGTTTTGTTACAAAGCACTTCTTCTATAAAGTGCCAAAAATAAGAGGGAAAGATAATCAAGGGGGTGTTGTGTCTTTTCTATTTTTCACAATTCATCACAAAGTTCTCTTCTTTTCTATATTCTACAAGTAACAATCTAATTCTAGCAGCATAGATCCTAATGTGACTATAGAACCTCTAACACCTTTCAATTATCATTATTGGAGGTTAAAAGTCATTCTTGTACTAAAGAATAAAGACTTGTATAGGGTAACAATGGGAACAAAAAAAAACCTAATGCAGCTAAGGACAAGGAAAAGTTTTTCAATAAGTCTGACTAAGCATTTGAATTTCTATGTTTAAACTTATCTCCTGAATTAGTATTTCATGTTGAGAACTTGAAAACACCCAACGAAGTTTGGGAAGCACTTAAAAAACTATTTGAGACAATTGATGAACTTAGAAGTCACGACTTGGAAAATCAACTCTTGGGTCTTAGTCCTTGTTTTTCAACTTTAGAGGACTTCTTCACTAAATTTAACTCTTTGAATTTGCAATTAAAAGATTATGAAATTTACAAGAAAGAGGATCAATTAATCCTTTTTGTACTTTCCAAACTAGGTTCTCAATTTTTTGTGTTTGTCTCTACTTTCTATTCTACCAAAAGAGCCCTTGGTACGTCATGGTCTATGCCCTCACTTGATAAATTTATTTATGATCTTACAAGGGAACAAGAAAAAATGATTCAAATGGCTACTTTGAAATCTACTAAGGCACAAGCTCTAATTGCAGAAAATGAAAAACATCAAAATGCTAAAGAAGAGAAAAATAACACTAGAAAGGACAGAGAAGGGAAAAAATAAGACAAAATTGATAACTTCAAGAAGGATAACTCATCTCAACAAAGTAGATCAATTACTAAGAGAGTTAACTGTTCATTTTGTAATAAAATTGGTCATGAAGAGCATCAATCAATGAAAAAACATATTGAGCACCTCACTTTTCTACTAAAAAAGAATAATATTGAGGTAACTGATTATGTCAAAGCATCTTCTTCAAATCAAGAAATTACTAAGGACAAAGAGAAATTGAAAGGTGGGGACTTATTTGCTGAAGCATTTGACAATTATGATGCTACACACCATGTGGAATCTCATTCAGAACCTGATTACAGTCCTCATAATTCATATGATTCAACAGGTGACAGTCATATTCATGTAGATTCATCAACAACATCATCATGCTTTAGGGAGGCCTTATAGGCTTCTTCTCTTCTTATATCTTTTTTGAAGGATAGTTTTGTTCCCACTAGGTTTTCTATCTTTCTCCCTTTATGAGAGATTGGATTGTACATGAGTACCTAACATTGCTAGTAGTTGAGACTCATTTTTTTAATCTTGTCCTCCTAAGTTATGCTTATGGGAGGTGTTAGTGTAATTATTTAATTAACACTTAGGATTTTAATCCTACTTAGTCGTCCATAGTCGTTTGACACTTGTCTACATAAGTTTTCATTCTTTGGGAGTTTATTAGAGATGTGTCAATTTCATTTCGACACATCATCCTAGTTTCTTGGGAGGTTTTTCCACCACTCTAGTCCATCCCTCCTTTCATGGTTGGACTCGGTTGCATTCTATGCCTATATGTACTCGTCTTCTACATTGAATCTATTGTCGACTTTGCTCATTGTATTTTTGTGCTTCATTTTTATCTCTTAGATATTGTTGTTTCTTATACTAACTATAGTATGTGAGAGTGAAGAGTAAGTGGGAATGAAGAGTGTTAAAAATAAGGGCTTTTAAATTTCACAAGGTATGCAAAGTGGGGGAAGTCCAAACTCATAATCTTGGACATGTAACATAGTTTTGGAGTGTCCGTGTTCATAGTTTAGGAAAACCTCACGATGGATGCATGAATAAGTAGAGGGAAAAAAATACAACTTTAATAAAGATAACTTAGTAAAATGGTTAAGGAGTTAGGGTTTCACATAAATGGAAGGATTGTAGAAAGGGTACCTAGACCTAACAAAAGGTCTAAAACATTGACAAGGATAAGGGAAAGAGTGGGGAAAATTTTTGATATCCCAATAATGAAGGGAAGAAAAAAGTTAGGCAAAAAGGAATGATGGCATGCAGAAGCTAGATACATGTGGCTATTTTCAGAGTATCTAGCTGTCCGATTCTTGGATGGGAAGGGCATGGGTAATTTTTAATTAACGTCATGGCGTGACATATACGGAAGTCCAGGAACCACTCTGAGTTGCTTCATAGCTTAGGAACCAACCAATTCTGAAGATATAACGATTTATTTGTTGAACATGTGCACGGTGAGGAAGCATCCGGGAAAACTGCCAAAAATGTTTTAGTTTTTCATTTTTCAGTTTGAGTTTAATGCAAAATTCTCATTAGTTGACATTGTGTCATTTTTGCTGACAAAATGTTTCATTTCGATTTGAAATTTGGACATTCATTTCTTGGTTGGACTGAATTCATTTCGTTCTCGGAGATGTTGATTTGTTATTTATGTTGTTGAGTTGATGTGAAAAATGGTCATTTTATTTTTATGTCAAAGGTGTTTCTAATTTGAGATGGGTGAATTGATTTTTACAATCAATAATTCAGAATTTACAAAAACATATATAAGACGATTGAAGTTGTTTTGTTTGTTGATTTTTTTCCTTCTTGTTGATTGTACATGTAAATAAATCTACTTGCAAAAAATTATTGGTCACAACTTGTAAACATGTGGGAATAAATTTGTGTGCTCTAACAACTTTGGAGAGGATGCATCCAATGGCCCTACTCATCCATCATGACATACCTTCTTTGTCAATCCTTTATAGTCTCTGTCTGCACATTACAAACAATAAATTGAACGTCAAATTCATATACACAAACTCATGGACGAGTTTGACCAAGAAGGTAAGGCTTTACTACCATTTAAATACTTTGTATGAAAAAATGAATTGAGCAGATTACCAACAACTTATAACTAGCGAGTGTTTGCATCCTAAAACAACATGTCAATGTGCTTGCTAATTTTTGGACCAAACCCCAACCATTGAAGCATTTTGATAATAAATCTCCACCTCATTTTGTCATAAGCCTTATAAAAAATCCCGCTTCACAAGAAAAACATTCAGCCCTAATTGCTGGGTCCACTCACAAGTTGCCTAGGTGAGAATTTGAATGTCAAGAATAAAACATCTACCTATGAACCTAGTTTGCTCAAATCTAACTATTCCTTTAGCCATGGGTTAAATTCTTAAAGATAAGGCCTTAGCAATGATTTTATAACATGTATTTTAGGCTTATTTTTTAATTAATAAACTTAGAATCACACATATATGATAATGAAATATTTATGCATAAGATATGTGTGTGGGTACTCTTGTGGATGTCTTTTATAAGGCCGCCCTATAAAAAAATATGATAATGTTACAATGATTTTAAGGTATCTTAGACATGACTATTTAGTATTCTAGTTGAACTCAAATTATATAAACGTATAAACATATGGAAAAATGCATACGTTAATCAAATGTAAAAGTATAAACAATAGAAAACAACAACCTAGTAGAGGCACTTCTAGGCTAAAATGCTTGAAAGTATCAAGAGTGAATATAAAAGACAATTACTTTAGCAAGATGACTTAAAGTTATAGATTATTATTTTTCTCCAAGAGTACAAAACATTGCATTCTTGATAATTGTGTCTAGAGGTTTGGATTGTGATTTTGATTCTCCTTCAAGACTTTAGTACGTGTTGTCTTTTGCAAAATAATATAAGAATTAATGAATATCAATGATTTGTACATTTTGTCAATAACTACATGTTCACGTTTAAACAAATGTCACGTAATGGTGAATATCATCTTTATAATATTGAAGTACAATATATATTTTGTGATATTTGACATCTAAATTAATATATATTAATACATCAATTAAAATAATTTAGAATTGTGTTTTATTAGTATTAGAAAATATTAATATTAAAATTAATATACACATAGAATGAATAAAAATTAAATAATTATATTAATTGACTTTCAAATTTATAACATATGGAAAAAAGTTAGGGTGGCCTCGGGCTTAAAGACCTCAAAATCCAGGATGTGGCCCTAGCTATTAAATGGATTCTTAAAGTTTTGAAGGTAATGAGCCTTGAAAATTACTAATTTGACATAACATTCTCAAAGTTATCCCTAAGAGAGCTAAGTCCTAGAAGGACCTCCCCTTTAGAGATATCCTAATAGGAATGTTTTTGCCCTCTCTTAAGGGGTCAAATGTGCTTTGAAGCATTTGGGAGCCATGAGAATTTGTGAGACCACTCCTTATCAACAGTAACTCTGATTATAAGACCACATTGGATGCTCCTATTTGGTGAAATTTGTAGTACAAAGGCAAAACACTCACTCAATACAAGGTTGCCTAGCAAAGAATTAGAATAACAAAGGTATAAGATGTTTTAGTGACATTTTGGCCAATGATAGTCTCAAATCATGATCTATTCTTAGCCCAGAGTTTAGTATCCCCCATACCCATTGGTGTAGTTATTCCATTCTCAAAGAGGCTCTTTAAACCCCCATCCCCTCTAAGGTTGTTCATAATGAATGGATTATTTAGCTTTGCTAGCTAGATGGTACCAAAATGACCAAGATCTCTCGTAAATGTATTTATAGTTTTTTTGTACCAATGGTTCCCTCTATACACATATTAATAATTGCTAGGGGTAAGTGTACTAGGATGGTGTGCAAAAAAGTGGCCACATAAAAAAAATAACCAATTTTTTTCATAACCCGCTTGGGTTATTTGAAATTCAAAATTTGTAGTCTTGGGAAAAATGACCCTTTCCCAAGCCTCATTTAAATATTAAAATATTTGGGCTCTCCAGAACTCATACGGGTTATGAAGAACCAAAAGTTCCTCATAACTCGTACAGGTTATGAGGAACATATTTCATTTCCTCTAATTTTACATAACTTGTACAAGTTCTATATAAATAGGAACCCAGGAAGGGAGGTGAGACGGGGATAGGAAGAGAACGAGAGGTGGGGAGGGAGGGATGGAGGAATGGAGAGAGAGAGAGAGAGAGAGAGAGAGAGAGAGAGAGAGAGAGATGGTTAATAAGAGAGGGAGAGGGAGAGAAAGAGAATGATCCAGGGACTTTCGATAGTCATAACTTTTGACTTGGTTGTCCATTTTGGCTGAAATTTTACAGGTGCATATTAAATGCTAATTTTTATGTAAAAAAATGGCAATGAGCCATCATATGCATATTAGATGTCAATTTTTGTATATAAAAGGTGCAATGAGGTGCCATGTGCATATTATATGCCAATTTTTATGTAAAAAAAGGGCAATGAGCTATCATGTGCATGTTAGATGCCAAATTTTGTATATAAAAGGTGCAATGGGCCTTATTTGAAAATATATTATTGAAATACATGTATTCAATCCTCTCAATCCCTACCTTTGAAGAATCTAGCATTTATTTTTGAACTTTATCTTTTATTTTGTACATTCAACCATACATAAGTGTGCAATCTATTTAAAAATTTCTTACTTAAACATTAATTACCATTAAGAACATGTTCAGACATATCTTTAAAAAAACTATTCTTTAAACACCATAACATGGATGTGACTACAAAAACTCATGTCATATGAGAAACGTTGGCTATCTTTGAATCCATTCACTGTGGGATCGATTCATCTGCTCCATTAGCTCTGGTTGGCCAAGTAAACACTAGTGACAACTCTGTCTCGCACACAGAGTCCCTCGATGTTCGCGAGCACACGAGACTAGAGTGTCCCTAAGGGTCACTAAACAACATTGGGTAGAAATCTTTCTTGGGGAATATCTCAGAGCTCGTGCAAGGTATTGATGAATTTTTAGATGTTACAAGACTGTGTTATGGAGGCCTACAATTACCTATCTCAGTTTTGGGAGATTCCCCTTCGTTTTAATTTGGCATCCCTATCTCAATTTATATGAAAAGTTGCAATGTTGCTCAATTGAAATGAGCAACATTGGCTATCTTTCAATCCATTCACCATGGGATCAAATCATCTTCTCCGTTAGCTTTGGTTGGCTAGGTAAACACTAGTGACAACCCCATCTCACATACGGAGTCCCTCGAACATTTGTGAGCATATCAGACCAGAGTATCCCTAAGGGTCACTAAGCAACATTGGGCAGCAATCTTTCTTGGGGCATATCAAAAAGATCGTCCAAGTTATTGATGAATTTTTAGGTGATACAAGACTATGTAATGGAGGCCCACAATTACCTATCTCATTTTTGGGAGATTCCCCTTCATTTTAATTTGGCATCCCTATCTCAGTTTATGTCAAAAGTTGCAATGTTGCTCAATTGAAATGAGAAACATTGGCTATCTTTCAATCTGTTCACTGTGAGATCAAATCATATGTTCCATTAGCTTTGGTTGGTTGGGTAAATACTAGTGACAACCCCATCTCTCACATGAAGTCCCTCGAACGTTCGCAAGCACATCGAACCAAAGTGTCCCTAAGGGTCACTAAGCAACATTGGGAAGAGATATTTCTTGTGCAATATCTCAGAGCTCATGCGAGGTATCAAAAAATGGTTAGGTGCTACAGGATCATGTTATGGAGGCCTCCAATTACCTATCTTATTTTTGGGATCTTCCCCTTCATTTTAATTTGGCATCCCTATCTTGGTTTATGTCAAAAGTTGCAATGTTGCTCAATTGAAATGAGCAACATTGGATATCTTTCAATCTATTTTCCATGGGATTGAATCATCTGCTCTATTAGCTCTGATTGGCTGGGTAAACGCTAGTGACAATGCCATCTCACACACAAAGTCCCTCAAACTTTTGTGAGCACACCGAACCAGAGTGTCCCTAAGGGTCACTAAGCAACATTGGGAAGCAATCTTTCTTGGGGCATATCTCAGAGCTCGTGCGAGGTATCAACAAATTTTTAGGTGTTCTAGGACCATATTAAGGAGGCCTACAATTAATTATCTTAGTTTTTGGAGATTCCCCTTCATTTTAATTTGGCATCCCTAAATCCATTTATGTCAAAAGTTGCAATGTTGCTCAATTGAAATGAGAAACATTGGCTATCTTTCAGTCCATTTTACATTGGATCGAATCATCTACTCCATTAGCTCCGATTGGCTGGGTAAACGCTGATGACAACCCCAGATCTCCCATGGAGTCCCTCAAATGTTTGCGAGCACACCGGACCAGAATGTCTCTAATGGTCACTAAGCAACATTGGTAAAATCGGGTATTTCACACTTTTCACCAACTTGTTCCAAAACACAATCCACAAGAAATAGAAACCACATAAACCATCCATTAATATACATCTTCCTATGACCCTTATTTGGTCAATTAGGACAATCTCACACAATAGACAAAATCATTACATATTTTGGCTTTTCATGCCTTATTACATCAAATTAAGTCACATATGGTTTTGACTACATTACCCATGGCACAATGACTTTGATAAACATGTTTCAATTATATTATATTAAATAATGAATGTAAACATATTTTATTAATTGCAAAAAATTAAGTTTTGAAGTACAATGATATGCACACAATGAACAAATTGGGTCAAATATAAAGTTTCATATATATCAAAATGAACAATAATCATGTACATATCAAAAAATGGCATAGATACAAAATCAATAATAGTTACAAAAATGTGGCATGTGCCATGTCAAGGTCGATATATACAATACAAATTTTGAATATATACAAAAATTGGTCATTCAATGACCACAACTAGATAGAATATATCTCTATAAATATCTATGACTGTGTTGGATCATCAAAATTGTGCCTCTTTGAAGTAGTACGTGGCTTGCTGGGTGTCTACACAAGAACAATTCAAATGCTAAATCACATATCTTATCTCCAAATACTATCAAAATAACTAAATACTAGACTATAATTTATTGGCAATTGAATTATTGATTACCTCATCTCTTTCTTCTGCACTTGGGTTGTGTAGTAATGCTGATGGAATCCTTTGTGGGTGAGGACTCCTAACAAAATGGAATGGTAAAGGGTCTGTAGGAAGTCGTGAAGGGAGTTGTAATAGGTAAAAGATAATTAAGACAAGTTAATAACCCAAAGTTGATGACAAACACTACAAAAGTAGAAATGCATGTAGTCATATCTAAATCCATATGTTTAACATATATATATATATATATATATATATATATATATATATATATATATATATATATATATATATATATATATATATATATATATATATATATATATATATATATATATATATATATATATATATATATATATATATATATATATATATATATATATATATATATCAGAGCCTCAGATAGCTCTCTTGTACTCTTAGGAGGGATCGTCATTGATGAGGCTTCTATGACCATTTCCTATATGAAAATAATAACATATATCATAGTCATACATGAAGGATTTCTAAGAGATTTTGAACAAGCAAGAATACAGTAAAAAATGAATATAAAAATATTACCTCTTCCTGCTCCTGAACATCATAAACATCCGACACATTCATTAATTCTGTAAAACCCAATTGTTTTTGTATATAGAACAAATAAGACATGTGCATTGATCAGTATACATCTACATCTTTACTCATAATATATTTCAACAAAAAAAATTAAATTGTACTAAATTACCTTTTGTACTTTGGGTGTCCTCGAGGATTCCTTTTTTCATTTCGATGTCTTAGAGCCATGTGGGCTAACCTAGCAGAAAAAAAATTAACATAAGAGAAACGAATATGATAACACATAGGTTCAATTAAAATCATAAACAAGAGGTGTGAAAATTATGATACCGCAAAGCTCTCTAGGCCAAAGTCAATTAGAGAAAGCGTCATATCATCAACTTTGGATATCTCAACCCCAGACAAGCCTTATAAAACATCAAATAAATATACATATTAAGAAAATATATCTTGACACCAAGAAATTATTCTATTTTTATGAATATTTAAAAACTATACCTCAAGTGTCGAAGCTACATGTGCACATCTAGTCGAATGAGAACTTTGTGGTGTGCTCTGTGTATCACCTACTATACCCTACAATGCATATTATTCATATATCAATTTTTTTTTTCTCTAAATAAATATTTATTTACTTTTATAAGATTTAGGTGATTAAAATTAATAACATGTCAAAACACAAATAAACATACCTACGTCTATCTCATAGAAAACACCATTGTCAATAGGTCATCTGTGAGGGCCACATCCTCAGCAACAAATGCCTAACATATAATCCCATAATGTGTACACGAATGGGATGTCAAACCATCCTCATTTGCGTCAGTATCTACCTCGACACATATACCCTGACAACTGGGGCACATATGCTCAATGGGTTGGGTTGAGCCAAATGGAGCATCTCATGATGATGGAGGTGGTGCAGGTGTTGATCCATCCTCTGCATCGACTAGCTGTGTGCCATGTTCAATAATGCCATTAGTCAATGATGTAGCTACCTGAAGGCTCTGTAAATAAAAAAAACTCCTTCACTACTACCAGGACCGCAACATGAACTATGGTTTTTTTAGCTAGACGCCTCCTATGTTGTGGCTCTACCACCCTATGGGCCCCAACTCTATCATGTGCAGAGCCTCTCCCTCTACCCTGGAACTACCAGATGTCAAAGTAATTTGTCTTCTCGTCGAGGGTAAACTCACAATATAGCTTTCTCAAAAAATATAAAGGCACCTCCCAATTATTATCGGGTTCTTGGTCAAAGACCATATACCACCTATCCCAAAGTGCAGCTCTCATCCTATTATGAACACACTAATGTATGAGAAACTAATTCATAGTAGCTTCTAGGGAGTTACTACTAATAGGATCAGTGAAAAGAGCATATATGTCTTCTTTAAGTATCCTCTTTTTTTCACTTGATCATAAGACAACCCATTGACATAAAATGCATGACATCTATCCCTCCATGAACCCCATGTTGTAACCTCCTTAGACACCTCATTTTCACTATTGGCCATTTTTTCTAAGGAAGTGGCGAGGGATGAGTGGTGCTCGAAACTAGAGGGCCTCAACCTATTAACCAATATGGATATTTGGGCACTATTTTGTTGAAGATGATTGATAAGGTCCTCATGTGTGGCATCAATGCGACCTATTAGAGGATGCATGGGGTTTGGATTCAGGTTTGGTGGTGGATTCAGGTTTGGCAGTGGATTTTGTTGTTGTGGGGCTACGTTTGGAGGGTTCTCTTGTTGCTTATTTCTAACATTATCAAGATTTTTAAGTGTTTGAAGAGGAACTTGTTGTCTCTTTCATGGTCAGGGATTGTTTTCCGAATCTAACATCAAAATAATTTAAAAACTTAAATCAATTCAACAAACCCTACTCAATAGAAATTGAAACAAAAATAATAAAAAAAACAAATTCTTACCTGTTCGACGACGTGACATAATTGCAAAATGAACAATATGGAAATAAATTTCAATTACAACAAGAACCCACTCAGGTTTTGGTGATTTCTCTTCCTCCTCTCTCCTCTAAACTCAGTTTTGGCATGAAGAAAATTAGTTAAAATGTGGGTTTTTAAAAAATATCTATTACAATTAAAACGTGTACGTGTTTTGTAAAGCATTTTTTTCTTTACAAAATGCATACGACTTTTGTAAAGTATTTTTTTCTTCACAAAATGCGTACATGTTTTGAAGAGCATAAGTTTTTTTAATTGTGTTTTGTGGCTTGGCAAAGGCTTGGCTTTGCCGAGCCTAGTTTTTCAAATTTTGAATAACCCGAGCGGTTATGAATTATTTTGGTTTTTTTCAAGGAGGTGGCCACTTTTTTGCACACCATCTTGGTGCACTTACCCTAAGGTTAGGTATAGTTTATAATTATAGTTTCTATTATAGTTAGACTTAAATTAGGCTTCAATTAAGATTAGACTTCAACTAAACTTATATCAACCCTAATCTTGACCCTAAGCTTTATCCTAACCTAAATTTATTTATTATTTTATCTCAATTTAGTTATTAAATTATCTTAATGTAATGACAAAAACCTTAAAATGGCTAAACGATCATAAAAATTTCACATGAGAGCGTCCACGAAATATATTAAAGTCGAAAAGGAGCTTTTGACGCCTTGTGCTACCAAGAAGTGTAAATAGTCTTGTAATTCATTATTTTTCAATCTTTATTTTATTCCCTCTCATTCTAAGAGTAAACCTAATTGAGTAAAAGAAAGATGTGAACACCATAAAAAAGTTTGTTTCATGGTCACTACTATAAACAATTATTTATGTATTTTAAAATTGTATAAAACAAATGTTATTCCATACATAAAATATCACAAATTAAACTAGTGTATCATCTATGCATATATCAAATTATTTTCTCAAATATATTTACTTATATATAATTTCCAATTGACATAACTCTTGCACCTCTTTTTAATGCAAGAAAGGTATGTGCAAGATCATGAGGGGCCAAACTATGCCCTTAAGTGGCAATGAAAAATCAGCAAATCAGGGTTAGTCAACTTGACATGAAAATTTCAACTAGCTATCAACCTAATATCAAAAAGTTGTAAGAATAGAATATGTAGAAAATTGAATGTAGTTTCTAAAATACTAGGCCTTTTTTGAAAAAAAGTTAGTATGATTGGTGAAAAGTATAGATTTCAATGCAGTAGTACAAATATTTCTAGAAAAAAAAAGAAGTAGGTGTATGTCTGACCACCTTAATCATAATCAAATGATAATATTTTATTATAATGTTTTATATATAAGTAGTAGACTCATGCCCGGATGTGACACATATTTTTTTGTAATTTTATTCCAAAAAAATAATTAATTATGAATTTTATGTTGCAACGTTTTCAAAATAAAAAAACTCCCGTGTCTGATCACCTTAACTCATTCAAAACTTTACAAAATTCAAATTTTTTTTTTTCCTTATAGTAGGTGAAGCATAGAATGTGATGCATTTTTCGGATTTAAAAAATGTTATACCGTCTGAAAGTTATAGTCATTTTTCAATCAGTAAATAAATTAGCACTTTAGAGGTAACTCAATTAGAAAATAACTAATAATTACTTACCCAATTCAAAATTTGACAGCAATTATATTGATAGAAAGCTGATAATCTCCTTAAGATAGCCTTTTCATTTCATCAAATTTGGGTGAAAAAAAAGTCGTCAGCTACATGGTCGAAGTCTAGAACTCAAAGAAATAGGGGAAAAATATGTTTTTGAGACATTTCAATAGTTGACCATGTAGGTTTGGTGCACAAAGCAATACCGAGCCTAATTGGGTACCCGAAAATGCTGGTAGAATTTTGATTTTTAACTTTTCCCTCACCTTTCTCTCTCTTAATTTCTCCAACCCCTTTCTCCCTCCTATTTCTCCATCCTTCATATGATATATTATATATCAAAAACTATATATTAGATATATATTAGATTATATATTATATATATTAAATATTATATAATATCAATTATATATTAAATATTATATAATATACATTTTACATTAAATATTATTTAATATATATTAATATTAAATGTTACATTATATATCATATATTATATATTATTTTATATGTATAATATATTAATATGTATTTTACAACTATGTACGAAAGGTTGGATGATTGCAAAAAAATCATGGATGGCCATTGAAAGAAGCAAAGGAAATCAATCAGCCATTTAAAAAATTCATGGGCGGCCATTGAGGAAGAGAGAGTGTGAGAAGGTGGCGGGGGCTGAGAGAGGAAGAGAGAGAGTGAGAAGGTAAGAAGGAGAGAGAGAGAGAGAGAGAGAGAGAGAGAGAGAGAGAGAGAGAGAGAGAGAGAGAGAGAGAGAGAGAGAGAGAGAGAGAGAGAGAGAGAGAGAGAGAGAGAAGGGGGAGGGGAGAGAAGGGGATGGGGAGAGAGTATGAGAGAGAGAGAAGGGTAAGGGGAGAGAGTAGGATAGAGAGAGAAGGGGAAGGAGAGAGTAGGAGAGAGAGATAGAGAAGGGGAAGGAGAGAGAGTAGGAAAGAGAGAGAGAAGGGGAAGGGGAGAGAGTAGGAGAGATAGAGAGAAGGGGAAGGGGAGAGAGTAGGAGAGAGAGAGAAGGAGAAGGGGAGAGAGTAGGAGAGAGAGAAGGGGAAGGTGAGAGAGTAGGGGAGAGAGAGAGAAGGGGAAGGGGAGAGAGTAGGATAGAGAGAGAAGGGGATGGGGAGAGAGTAAGAGAGAGAGAGAGAGAGAGAGAGAGAGAGAGAGAGAGAGAGAGAGAGAGAGAGAGAGAGAGAGAAGGGGAAGGGGAGAGTATAGGATAGAGAGAAGGGGAAGGAGAGTCTCTCTCTCTCTCTCTCTCTCTCCTACTGAAGCATAGCTCTCCCCTATTTAGGAAGTTCGGTAAATGGTGAGACCTTTGGTGTTACTCTGAACCTAGAGTGGACTTAGGAGATTGCTCTACACCTTTAGAAGATCCTAAAACAAACATAATTACACTATCCCCACTGGAGGATTTAGTGTCTCCAATCAACTTGTACTCCCTCAGGTTCTACTGGTGCTCGGTTGATACTCGGTCGGTGCTCGGTGCCTATGTTAACCGAGTGGGCTCGGTAGCTTTACCGAGTAGTTTCCTGACGCTCAGTAATGCTTACCACAAAATGCCTTACTGACTTATCTTTCAGATGGGAACCTAAACAATTGGTAAGGGGATGGAAAGGTTCCATACATAAACAAAATGTCTAATATGGGAGTGATTTCCACAAACACAACATGAATTAAATAACAAGTCCGAGAGTTTAGATCTTTTTGAGCTTGTAGTCTTCCGACGAGGTTCAAGGGTTCTAGTTCCAATTTCTTACAAGAAATATTTGGAAACAAAGTATGTTAAGACACCCTTTATTGACTTGTAACAAACCTCTAGATCCTAAGATCCTAAACACAAAGAACAACACTTAACAACTCCTGGTCTACTAGTCCTAACAGGGCTAATTGACTCGGTTGATGAAAGAAAACTTTACCAGTTGGTTGTTCAAGGTTGACTGCTAAATGCAATGATATTGGAATCCCACAGAGACAACAATCTATCTTTAGACTGCTTTATCCACCCCCGAGGTGCTTCTGTCACTTCACTTGTTCATTTCCTGAACTAAGCACATAGAGATGCTTGATCTATAATCTGCAAACAGGCTTCTCCAAACAATTCCCCTTCTCCTGTGCTTTTGAGGAACTAAAGTACATCGCTCCTACTTGCATTTCCCAACTTTGTATGGGAATCCTACAAAGGAAACACAAGTTAGGGCATTTTCAACCAAAACCCTGGTCCAGGAGGGTTTCCTGGAAATCCAAAACTTATTCCTCCTACTTCTTGACTCTGATCTTCAAACTAACTCAAAACTAAGAGGAATGGAGTCCTACTTCATGATATGTGTCAGATCGATCAATGTTCTTCCTTGCACTTCTGTACAAATCCGTACACGCAATGTTTCAATCCAGAATTAGAGAAAAATAGGGATCTTTTATTGATTGAATGCAAAATTTACATAGAGTTTCCTTACTGCTCAACACACCCCATCTTCCACCCACCTGAGTGGGCTATATGAAGACTTTCCTCAATGGATCCAACCATTTTTCAAATGGTTGTGACCGTTGGGTGGTTGTTTCATAGGTCGGTAGCAACTTTCCAAAGAATTTGCTGACATCATTTCTTACATTATTGTAACTTTTACAAAATGTTGCATTGTTTCTCTTAATGAGCCTATAGGCCTAAGCCTTGTTATTAAACAACTTAAAAAGACACCTAGGAAACCTAAAATCCTAAATGTGCCTTTGGGCCATAGTAAAAAACCCATGGTTTATAACCACACTGAGGGTGACTAGGTTTTACAAGTTGGCTTATTAAAAATTAACCTATCAATCTAAAAGTTGTGAAGAGTGGGGAGTGCTCCTTGTGTGCTCTTGCTTGGGTGCTCCTGCACCATACTCCCATATTTTGAAAACTCAAGTCCCACTTGAGAGCAGTTTCTGAACCACAGTTCCATGCTTGTTGATACACTCTTCAGTCATCCATGTAGCATCAATGTCTAGTAACCCTTTCCATTTGACCAAGTAATCTTTGTAGGTCTTCTTCCTAGTTTGTTTGACAACTTTAGAGTCCATAATCTTTTCCAACTGCAAAGGTTGGCTCGGTGGTGAGTCCTTTATCCATTCGGCCTGTTCATCTTCAATATCCTGCAAAGTGTCAGTAGATCCTGCATCACCCTTGAAAGGAGTGAGATCACAAATGTTAAAGATAGGAGAAATAGAAATAGTAGGGGGTAAAGAAATTTCATAAGCATTATCCCCAAATTTATGAAGTATTTGATAGGGACCAATCTTCCTCATCTGCAGATTGGTATGTCCCCTAGGTAGCCTTGCCTTATTCTAGTATGCCCATACTTGATCTCCTACTTTGAAAGTAACATGTCACTTCTTCTTATCTGCCTATTCTTTGTACTTTGCAGTATTCTAAATAAATGTATCTCGGACTTGATCATGAATCTATTTGATCCATGCTGACAATTCTTCTCCTTGTGCACTGACTTTGAAGTCAATCGGTAACTCTCTTAGTTCCATAACTCCTCTTGGATGGAGTCCATAATTTACTTGGAATGATGTCTTTCTTGTTGATCGGTTCACTAAATCATTGAAAGAAAATTTTGCTTGAGGAAGGATAGCATCCCAAGTCCGTCCATATTGTTTTGTTAGACACCTTAAAAGGTTTCCTAATGATCTATTTACAACTTCAGTCTACTCGTTGGTTTGTGGATGGTATGCAGAACTGAATGGTAGATTTGTCCCCAACTTTTTCGAAAGGGTTCTCCAAAAGTGTCCCTGGAATTTCACATCTCTGTCGGAGATAATGGATGTTAGTAATCCATGAATTTTGACCACTTCTTTAAAAAATAATTTAGCAATATGTGAAGCATCATTAGAGACTTTACAAGGAACAAAATGTTCCATTTTGCTAAATCTATCAACTATGACAAAGATACTATCAAATCCTTGCTTGGTTCTTGGTAGTCCTAAGATAAAATCCATGCTCACACTGTCCCATGGCTTTGTTGGGATTGGTAGTGGTTGATAGAGACCTTGATTAGTCCTGAATCCTTTAGCCCTTTGACAAATAGTGCATGATTCAACAAATTTTATAACATCAGTTGGTACTCGAGGCCAATGATAGTTTCTCCTTACAAGTTCAAGTGTTTTATCTATGCCAAAGTGACCTCCTAGTGTACCACAATGTTTCTCTCTAATCAGATTTTCTCTCATGGAGCATTTAGGAATACAAAGTTGACCTCCTTTGAACAAAAGGCCATTCTGCAATTAATATTTAGAATAAGTAGTATTATATGCATCTGATAGAGTAGAGAAAACCTGATAGATATCACCAAAATCTGAATCATCCTTGTAGAGGTGTTTGAGGGCATCAATCCCTATGCTTTGTACCTGCACTTCTTCAACCAAAATTACTCTTCTGTTGAGAGCATCTGCAACTTTATTTGAATTTCCTTTCTTATGTTTTATGGAAAATGTGAATGCTTGGAGTTGTTCAACCCATTTCATGTGTCTGCAGCTTAGTTTATCCTGACTATTCTGAAAACTTAAAGCATGATTATCTGTAAAGACAATACATTCCTTAGGAAGCAAGTAATGCCTCCATTTCTTGAGGGCTTGAACCATCACATATAATTCCAAGTCATATGTTCTGTATTTTTTCTTTGCTTCATTCAATTTTTCAAAGAAAGCCACTGGTCTTCCATCTTGACTGAGGACTGCGCTTTTGGCCAGACTGCTAGCATCGGTTTCCACTGTGAACAATTTGTCAAAGGTCGGTAGTGCCAAAATGCGATATTGTGCTACTCTTTCCTTCAAGTATTTAAAAGCTTCATCTGCTTGTGTTTTCCACTGGAACTTTGTTTTTCTACCACCCTTGATGGTATCAAGTAAAGGTGCACAAATGTGACTGGAATTTTTGATAAATTTCCTATAAAAGGTAGCCAATCCATGAAAGATACTGACTTCTCCTATAGTCTTTGGTATGGGCCAATTAATGATAGCCTCTACCTTTTTAGGATCCATTTTCAATGTGCCCTTTGAGATAACAAAACCCAAAAATATCAACTCTTGTTGCATGAATGTACATTTTTCTAAGTTCATAGATAGTTTCTTCTCATGTAGTTTTTGGAGAACTTTCTCCAAATGTCTCATGTGTTCCTTCATAGTCCCACTAAAAATTAATATGTCATCTAAATAGACCACCACAAAATTTCCTATGAAATCTTGAAGCACTTCATTCATTAATCTCATGAAGGTGCTAGGAGCATTGCTAAGGCCAAATGGCATCACAAGACATTCATACAATCCTTCGGTGGTTTTGAATGTAGTTTTCCACTCATCACTGAGCCTTATCCTTATCTGATGGTAACCAAATTCAAGGTCAATTTTTGAGAAGTAACATGCTCCTCCAAGTTGGTCTAGAAGATCTTCAATCCTAGGTATAGGGAATCGGTATCTGATTGTAATTTTGTTTATTGCCCTAGAGTCGGTGCATAGTCTCCATTTACCATCCTTTTTAGGGGCCAAAATACTCAAGACTACACAAGGGATAAAACTCTTTTGTATGAGTCCTTTAGTCAACAATTCACCGACTTGTCTGGTGACTTCGACATTCTGATCAGGAGTGATTTTATAAGTAGCTTTGTTGGGTAGGGAAGCACCTAGGATAAAATCTATTTGGTGATAGATATTCCTCAATGGTGGGAGTTCATCTGGTGTGTCTCCTACAACTATTCCTTTGTACTTCTGTAGTAGACTATCTACTTCCTTCGACACTTCATTGTGCACTATCTTCTCCTTTGGATTAAGGACTAGGGCATATCCTACCTCAGAATCTTGAATAGTATTTATCATCTCTTGTTCTCCTGCAAGCATGACTAACCGTTCTTTTGGTTTTTCTTGTTGAGGATCAGGGAGAGGGAGCAGATTGTATTTGTGACCATTTTGAATTATTTGGTATCAGTTTGTGACTCCATCATGTTTAGCCTGAAGATCATACTGCCATAGATGTCCTAACAAAAGGTGACATACATCCATGTCTACAACATCACAAAGGACTCTATCCTTATAGTCTTTAATAGAGAAATCTACCCAAGCTTGTTCATTTATGAGGGTTTGCTGCCCTTTTGTCAACCAAGATACATGGGATGGGTTTGGGTGGGGTATCTTTTCCAATTTTAATTTGTCTACCATTTCTCTAGATACAATATTTTCAGTAGAACCAAAATCAATTACTAACTTTCATACCTTTCCATGGCTCTTGCAGTTGGTTCTGAAAAGATTTTTTCTTTGGGGAGGTTCCATCGGTACTGGTGCTTGGATCAAAGTCCTCTTCATCATGAGGCTTACTCTATCTTCTCCCATATAGTCTCTCACACTGTCAACATCATCTTCTTGTACTAGGTTGGCTCTTCTTTCACCTTGATTATTCTACTTGTCTCTGTCCGGACACCTATTGGTGTAGTGCCCTATCTGATTGCAGTTATAATATCTGATTTGTCCATTATTTCTTCCTCCATTTCTACCCCTGCCATTTCCTCTTCTACCTCAGTATCCACCTCTTGAACTGCTTTATCCTTGGGTGTTCTCCTTATTAGCTTCTCCTTGTGGTCTATTGTTCTGTCCTCTTCCTCCAAAGTTTCCTTTGCCTCTTTCATTCTTGGCTTTTCCTCTACCACTCTGTTCATTCCTCCTATTGAACTTTTCTTCAACTTTTAATGCCAATTGATAGCATTTGTTCACTATGGTAGGGCTTGTCAAACTGAGTTCATCTTGATTTGAGACCCTTAGGCCTTGCATATACTAAGCAAGCTTTACACATTCTAGTTTAGCAAGCTTGGATTTCATCACCATTCTCTGAAATTCTTTGGTATAGCTAGAGATGTCCATCTCTTTCCGTCTTAGACTCATCCTCCTTTTATGAAGTTGGACTTCATAATATTTAGGGACATATGTTTCCCTAAGTAGGGTCACCATCTTCTTCCAAGTGGTGACTGGATTCTTTCCATTCTTCACCCTATCATCTTGAGTGAAGTTCCACCATGTGAGTGCAGAGCCTTTGAGCTTTGACTTAGCTATCTTAACCCTCTGATTCTTAGGGATGTCTTCAAAATCAAAGAAACTATTTAGGGCATCCACCCAATCCATTGCAGCGTCTGGGTCCATCTTCCCATTGTATGTAGGCAATTCAAGCTTGGCATCCATGGTTCTCCTTTCCATAGATTTTAGAGTCTTCGTAAGTAGCCTCTGGTCTGCGAGACATTCTTCTTCCTCCTACTCAAGGGGTTCTTCATCACTCCTTGCTTCGACATTCTCAGAGTTTCCACTACCTCTCTTCTGAAGCTCTTCCCTCAGCTTGTCCATCTCTTGCCTCATCTACTGCATCTCAATGTCTCTCCAATCATCATGCTGTGTCCTTTTCTCCTTCAGGTATATTACTATCTTTGCATTGGTCATCCTTGATGAAAATCCTCCATCATCTTCTCCTTCCATGGTGTTGGTATATCTTTACCCTAAGGATCTTAGGTGCTTTGATACCACTTGATGCAGAGCTCTCCCCTATTTAGGCATCTCGGTAAATGGTGAGACCTTCGGTGTTACTCTGAACCCATAGTGGGCTTAGGAGAGTGCTCTACACCTTTAGAAGATCCTAAAACAAACATTGTTACACTATCCCCACTAGATGATTTAGTGTCTCCAATCGGCTTGCACTCCCTCAAGTTCTACTGGTGCTCGGTTGATACTCGGTCGGTGCTCGGTGCCTATGTTAACCGAGTGGGCTCGGTAGCTTTACCGAGTAGTTTCCTGACGCTCGGTAATGCTTACCGCAAAATGCCTTACTGACTTATCTTTCAGATGGGAACCTACAGAATTGGTAAGGGGATGGAAAGGTTCCATACACAAACAAAATGTCTACTATGGGAGTGATTTCCACAAACACAACAAGATTTAAATAACAAGTCCAAGAGTTTAGACCTTGCCAAGCTTGTAGCCTTCCAACGAGGTTCAAGGGTTCTAGTTCCAATTTTTTACAAGAAATCTATGGAAATAAAGTATGTTCATACACCCTTTATTAACTTGTAAAAAACCTCCAGATCCTAAGATCCTAAACACAAAGAACAACACTTAACAACTGCTGGTCTACTAGTCCTAACAAGGCTAATTGACTCGGTTGATGAAAGAAAACTTTACCAGTTGGTTGTTCAAGGTTGACTACTAAATGAAAAAATATTGGGAATCCCACAGAGACAACAATCTATCTTTAGATTGCTTTTATCCACCCTCGAGGTGCTTCTGTCACTTCACTTGTTCATTTCCTGAACCAAGCACATAGAGATGCTTGGTCTAGAATTTGCAAACAAGCTTCTCTAAACAATCCCCCAGCTCCCACACTTTTGAGGAACTAAATTAAATCACCCCTACTTGAATTTCCCAACTTCTTATTGGAATCCCACAAAGGAAACACAAGTTAGGGCATTTTCAACCAAAACCCTGGTCCAGGAGGGTTTCCTGGAAATTCGAAACTTATTCCTCCTACTTCTGGACTCCGATCTTCAAAATGACTCAAAAATAAGAGGAATGGAGTCCCACTTCATGCTATGTGTTAGATTGATCAATGTTCTTCCTCACACTTCCGTACAAATCCATACACGTAATGTTTCAATCCATAATTATAGAAAAATAGGGATCTTTTATTGATTGAATGCACAATTTACATAGAGTTTCCTTACTGCTCAACACACCCCATCTTCCACCCACCTGAAAGGGATATATGAAGACTTTCCTCAATGGATCCAACCATTTTTCAAATGGTTATGACTGTTGGGTGGTTGTTTCACAGGTTGGTAGCAACTTTCCAAAGAAGTTGCCGACAACCTTTCTTACATTATTGCAACTTTTACAAAATGTTGCATTGTTGCTCTTAATGAGCCTATAGGCCTAAGCCTTGTTATTAAACAACTTTAAAAGACACCTAGGAAACCTAACATCCTAAATGTACCTTTGGGCCATAGTAAAAAACCCATGGTTTATAACCACACCGAGGGTGACTAGGTCTTACAAGTTGGCTTATTAAAAATTAACCTATTAATCTAAAAGTTGTTAAGAGTGGGGAGTGCTTGTGTGCTCCTACTTGGGTGCTCCTGCACCACCTACTCTCTCCCATTCCCCTTCTCTCTCTCTCTCTCTCTCCTACTCTCTCTCCTTCCCCTTCTCTCTCTCTCTCCTACTCTCTTCCCTTCCCCTTCTCTCTATCTCTCCTACTCTCTCCCCTTCCCCTTCTCTCTCTCCACTACTCTCTCGCCATCCCCTTCTCTCTCTCTCTCTCTCTCTCCTATTATAGTATATATATAATACATATATATATATATATATAATATATAATATAATACATTATATATATATATTATATATATACAATACATTAGTATATATATAATACATTATATATATATACACACACACACACACACACACACACAATACATTAGTCTATATATAATATGTAATTAAACCTCTTTTTATATATAAAATTTCAATTTTTACATTTACTCCCATCATTTTTTCATGTACTCAAAAATATTGGGTACCCGATTATGGACTGGTGTAACTTTTACCAAAATATTCCTTGTCCCCACAGACCAGAGAAGCACGAGATTTTAGACTTTTTTCACGGGTTGCAGAAAAAAAAAGTGATTTGGGGCCCATTTTTTATTTTTTGTCAACTTGTGGTCTCACCATGGGAAGCGACAGTCATCGAAAGGATAAACGGAAGAGGAAGGTGGCGGATGAAGAAATTCAAGCATATAGGAAAAAAGATAGGGAAAATCACTAAAGAAGGAGAGAAGGTATGCTAAACATTAATCAAGGTGACCTCGTAAATGTAGTTGCAAGTGAAGAGGATGTTGAATTTGAAAATAATATGCAAATTAATTTTGTGAATAACAATGTATAGAGTGAAGATGAAAATGTAGAGATGGAGAATGAAAATGTAGACTTGGGGAATGAAAATGTAGATTTGGGGAATGACAATGAATAGAATGAAGATGAAAATGTACAGATGGAGATTGAAAATGTAGACTTGGGGAATGAAAATGTTGCACAAGAACCACATGAATGTTACACATCTCCAAATTATATGCAAAGTGAAGTCCCTTGCAATAAAGATAATCAATCTTCCAATTCGGGGTTTTCAAGAACACCTAAATGGTTAATTGAAATTGAGGAAAACATTATGAATAATTGGGAAGGAAAGAGGTCACATAGAACCGTTAGGTTGTGGGCTTCAATACTTTATGATCAATTTTTTGGAAACAAGACATTGGTTGAGCAATGTCAAATTTTTGTGCAGTTGTTGAAGATGCAAAAGATGAGACCCGTGCTTGTGAAATTGAAGATTCATGTGAACAAGAAAATGGAGAGAAATGCCATTGTTGTGAAGAAGCTTTTCAATGCTCTCAATAGCATTGGGAAGACTAGCATAGAAAAAGGAAAGAGAGTTTCTTAGAGGGTTATTACAACCTCCTTAGTAAGTCATCAGTTGAGAAAGGCTCGTTTGATGAGACAAACTTGTGTTGACTTCAATATAGACCATAAAACTTTGGGTAAAGCACTTGCAAGAAGAGAAAGACTTGATGATCCGCTTCAAATTGATACATAGGCTTATGGTGGGAGACTTCCACGTTTCAATAAGAAGCTAACAGATGTTGTCAAGGATGAAATTCAACAATTTTGGGATGCTAACTCAAGAGTGTCACCAAATGTGAAGGATGTCTTGAAGTTGAGAGTTGGCAATCGAGACCACACTCCACATCCTAAACATTATGTGGAGGTAAGTCAAACAATGTTGTATAAATTTTTTTGTGAGACACATCCAACATTGAAAATATCACAAAGGTCTTTTGAATCCATGAAGCCATTTCATTGTGTACCACTTAAGATTCAGAATACATGTTGCAAATATCATGTTGAGTTTTCAATGCATCATGAATTATTATGGTCCATTCGTTCTACTTTGCATACTAATGAAATTCTAGAGGATTATGGTGCAAGTGGTCTTCCCAAATTTCAAGAGACTTGCTAGATCAATTTTTATGTCATAGAGATGATGGTTCTTTATTTTATAAAAAAGATTGCTTAAATGCCAAGTGCTCAGAATGTGGTGGCTTGTCCAAGTTTAGGACATGTTTTCATGAGGGTTTGGAACACAATTTTGGAAAGACACTCATCCAAAAAAAGGTATATGAAACAATGAAATATACATTGAAGAGTGGAGGTGAAGGCTCTAGATGTGAGTTAGTTGCAAAAGAATACAATGTTGCTGATTTTATCTCAGATTTCAAGACAAATCTTTTTTACAAGTATGAAAGGCATAGTCACAGGTCTCAATGGTTGGATCAATAATTCAGGATGTGTAAGGACACTTTCCCCATTGGAACTATTATATTCATTGTAGACTTTGCGGAGAACTATACATTGCAGCCCCAAAATGAGACTCAAGCTCAATATTACAATTCCATTCAGGTTACTATTTTTGTACACATCACATATAGACATTCCCCTGATAGCACAAAAGATGAGCGAAAGATAATCAGAGAGTACCATTTTTATATGAGCGATGATAGGTCTCACTCTCATGAGTTTGTTCAACATTGTTTCCAGAACTATTTTGACTTCTTGCAAGAAAATGGTATTGCTATGGATAGGCATCTCATTTGGTCGGATAATTGCACCGGTCAATTTAAGAAGGCTAGAGTGTTTTATTGGTTGTGTAGAATGCATGTGGAGAGAGGTGTACCTCATAATTGGAGTTTTTTTGAGTCAGGGCATGGGAAATGGGAGCGTGATGGAGAAGGTGCGTGTGTGAAGAGAACTCTAGTTAAGGAGCAATTGAGGATTTTAGGTGTTGTACTCCTTGATGCTCGTTCTATTATTGATTGGTGTACTTTAACATTATCACAGGGGGGACTCTTGATTCTACAGTGCATATATTATTTTGGTTGGTTGAGGAGGGAACTATAGGAGATAGATTGGATTGTCAAACAATGAAAGGCTCTTTAAAAATGCATTCATTTCAAAGCTCCAATAGTAGTACATGGACCATTTGGACACGACAGTTGGCTTGTTTTTGCCCCATGTGTTTTCAGTATGATTGGGATCATTGTGAGTCAAGTGAGTGGGTGGATACATGGGTTCCATAGTATCTAACTCCTTTATCTTTGACACTCTCTATAAGAAATGATTACATGGACACTTCAGTTGAGTATGACCATCTTTCAGATCTTCTGCAGCCAGGAGATGTTTTTGAATTGGTTGCACCACAGGGGAATGATGAGAGGTCAGATTATTGTTTAGCACGTTGTGTACGAGGTAAACAGAAGCTTGTACAATTGATGCCAAATGGTGATGGGTTCACATATCCTACTGGTTCAGTTGTTGTTGTGGGAACATGGACGCGGACATACATGATTAGAAAGAATGGAATTCCTACATTTGAAGACTATGAGAAGCACAAAACTATTCTCATGTATTCACACCTTGTTATAGCAACAAATGTCAAGTTGTCAAAGCATCAAGGAAGATCAAAGACAAAAGAACTTTGGAATATTAGTACTGCTAGTCATGAAGCACTATTGGAGACCCTGAAGCAAAGAGGTGACCCTTTAGGAACGCTTGACTAGGTAATAAGTTAACTTAGTGCATTATTTTCTAAGTTCGTTAAGCTTAATTTCAATACATCAATTTCACCTTTCTTAGATTTTATTTTGTGTCAATAAACTTGGTTTTTTATGTGGATTTTAACTTGTGCAGTAGAACCTATGAAGACACCTACGGTCACCATGGATCCAATCAGAGATAGAATGACAAAAGGATCCTTAATGGTTAATTGAGATCTTTTGAAGCGTATAATGGCAATTTGTAACAATCAATTTGATTTAAAAGTTAAATTTCCTAGAAGTCTTGATAAGGACTTATGACCAAAATCATGTATGGGTGGCCAATAGTGCCAACAAGGGATCTAAGAATATATTTTCTCAGAAAAAGGCAATGAAAACACATAATTTTTTATTATTTACTTATGTCATTTGCATGGTTTGAATTCTTACATGTTTGATTATTGTTTCTAATGCTTTAAGGATATTTTTTTTTTATCATTTTCAACAATCTTTGATGCTTTGAAAGTTCATTTGAATCAGATGGATACATACATGATAGATGTAAATGATTCATTGTGCAGTGAGGGTCAGTTGAAAGTAGCACTACAATGTATCTTTCAAACCGTTCCTCCTGGCATCGATACGTCTACTCCATCAGCTCTAGTTGGCTGGGTAAATGCTAGTGACAACCCCGTTCTACGCACGGAGTCACTGGAACGCTCGCAACCATGCTCGACCCAAGTGACCCCAAGGTGCACTAAGCATGATTAGGAAATGATCTTTTGATGCTAATATCTTAGACCTCATGAGAGGTATTGATAAATCATCAGGGGCTATGAGATCATGATTCTGAGGTCTACAATAACCTCTCTTAGTTTTGGTTGATTCGGCTTTGTTTGCATTTGCCAAGGAAATCTCAATCGATGCCAAAACTTGCAGTGAGGGTCAGTTGAAGTAGCTTTGCAGTGTATCTTTCAAACCGTCCATCCTGGCATCGAACCTAGGGGTCCATTGGCTCTGGTTGGCTGGGTAAACACTAGTGACAACCCTGTTCCGCCCACGGAGTCACTAGAATGCTCGCACCCACACTCGACCCAAGTAACCCCAAGGTGTACTAAGCATGATTAGGTAGCGATCTTTTGATGCTCATATCTCAAACCTCGTGAGAGGTATCGACAAATTTTTAGGGGCTATGAGATCATGATTTTGAGGTCTACAATAAATTCTCTTGGTTTTGGGTGATTTGACTTCGTTTGCATTTGGCAAGGCGATCTCAGTCGATGCCAAAACTTGCAGTGAGGGTTAGTTGAAAGTAGCTCTGCAGTGTATCTTTTGAATCATCCATCTTGGCATTGAACGGTTTGCTCCATCATCTCCAATTGGTTGAGTAAACACTAGTGACAACCCCATTCCGCCCACGGAGTCACTGGAACGCTCGCAACCATGCTCGACCCAAGTGACCCCAAGGTGCACTAAGCACGATTAGGCAAAAATATTTTGATGCTTGTATCTCGGACCTCATGAGAGGTATCAAAAAACTATCAGGGGATACAAGATCATGATTCTGAGGTCTACAATAACCTCTCTCAGTTTTGGGTGATTTGACTTCGTTTGCATTTGGCAAGGCAATCTCAGTCGATGCCAAAACTTGCAGTTAGGGTCAATTGAAAGTAGCTCTGCAGTGTATCTTTCAAACCATCCATCCTAGCATTGAACCATTTGCTCCATCAGATCTAGTTGGCTGGGTAAATGCTAGTGACAACCCCATTCTGCCCACGGAGTCACTAGAATGCTCGCAACCACGCTCGACCCAAGTGACCCCAAGGTGCACTAAGCACAATTAGGTAGCGATCTTTTGATGCTCGTATCTCGGACCTCGTGAGAGGTATTGAAAAACCATTAGGGGATATGAGATCATGATTGCAAGGTCTACAATAACCTCTCTCAGTTTTGGGTGATTTGACTTCGTTTGCATTTGGCAAGGCGATCTTAGTCGATGCCAAAATTTACAGTGAGGGTTAGTTGAAAGTAGCTCTGTAGTGTATATTTCAAACCGTCCATCCTGACATCGAACCATCTACTCCATTGGCTCTGGTTGGCTGGGTAAACACTAGTGACAACCCCGTTCTGCCCACGGAGTCACTAGAACGCTCACGACCACTCTTGACCTAAGTGAGCCTAAGGTGCACTAAGCATGATTGGGCAGTTATCTTCAGAGGCTCATATCTCGGACCTCGTGAGAGGTATTGAAAAACCGTTAGGGGATACAAGATTGTGTTTTCGAGGTCTACAATAACCTCTCTCATTTTTGGGTGATTCGACTTCGTTTGCATTTGGAAAGGTGATCTCAGTCGATGCCAAAATTTGCAATGAGGGTTAGTTGAAAGTATCTCCACAATGTATCTTTCAAACCGTCCATCCTGGCATTGAATCGTCTACTCCATCAGCTCCGGTTGGCTGGGTAAACACCAATGACAACCCCGTTCCACCCACAGAGTCACTGAAATACTCGTGACCACGCTTGACCTAAGTGACCCCAAGGTGCACTAAGCACGATTGAGCATCGATCTTCCAAGGCTCATATCTTGGACCTTGTGAGAGGTATCGACAAACCATTAGGGGTAATGGGATCATTTTTCTGAGGTCTACAATAAACTCTCTTGGTTTTGGACGATTCGACTTCATTTTCATTTGGCAAGGCGATCTCAGTCGATGCCAAAACTTGCAGTGAGGGTTAGTTGAAAGTATCTCCACAATGTATCTTTCAAACCGTCCATCCTGGCATCGAACCGTCTGCTTCATCAGCTCTGGTTGGCCGGGTAAACACTAGTGACAACCCTGTTCTACCCATGGAGTCACTGCTCACGATCACGCTTGACCCAAGTGACCCCAAGGTGCACTAAGCATGATTGGGCAACAATCTTCCAAGGCTCATATCTCAGACCTCGTAAGAGGTATCAACAAACCGTTAGGGGCTACGAGATTGTGTTTCTGAGGTCTACAATAACCTCTCTCAGTTTTGGGCGATTCGACTTCATTTGCATTTGGCAAGGCAATCTCAGTCGATGCCAAAACTTGCAGTGAGGGTCAGTTGAAAGTAGGTCTGCAGTGTATCTTTCAAACCGTCTGTCCTGGCATCGAACCATCTGCTCCATCGACTATGGTTGCTGGATTAACGCCAATGAAAACCCCGTTCCACCCATGGAGTCACTGGAATGCTTGCGACCACACTCGACCCAAGTGACCCAAGGTATGTGACTGAGGACAACAAATTCATTACATCTATTAATTTATTACACCTACGTAAATTATTACATCTAGGTAATTTATTACATCTATTATAAAAAATTCAAACAAATTGACATATAACTTCAACAAGATATAATTTAAATCATAATGATAATCATAGTCAAGATATAACTTCACCATTCAATTCCATAAACATAAATAATAAATATGTATACAAAAGATGATGCAAATATAACATAATAATGAACATGTTCTATATATAGAAAGTATCAAATGTATCAAAAGTATCTCCATATACAAATATGGCACATTGCATTTCAAAATGTCTATAAAATCAATGTTTCAAGGTGTACAATGTGGCATATATGCCATCTCAAAATGTGCCAAGTGGCATCTCTAAATGACCACAAAACTAAAACTACATATTATGTCATAGGGGGATCATCAAAATGTAGCCTCTTTGAAGAAGTGTTTGGCTCTGATTGATCTTGCATAAAAAATGAGTTCAAACCCAAATTAGATTTCTTAGTTTATATGATTTGTACACACACACACACACACACACACAATTCATAATTCAAACACTAATTTAATTAAAATTATAACTGAATACAAACATCTGTACCTAGCCTCTCCATCGCCTACCATGATCAGGTCTCCTAGCATAAGTCTTTGGTAGCGAAGGGACAATGCCACCAATACCAACTCTGACCTATAAATATATATTTGCAATAATGAGATTAGTAGAGTGGTGCAACATAGAGTAATAAATCTACAAAATAGGATGATAGCATAATAAAATTACAAATTGATTGAACTAAAATTAAAACTTACATCCGTTGGTCCCTCCTTTGGAATAGTGGGCTGGGTCAACAAAGATATGAAAGATTCTCGTGGGCCCTCCCTCACATTGGGAGTAACCTATGAGAGTAAAAATATTGTCAATTATATATAAATGTACTTCATCATAACAACCCTAGTTACAAAATATAAATAACAATATGTAAAAGTCTACGTACAATCGGGCTATCACTCCAAATCGAGATGTCTATCAGCCTAGGCTCCTGAACCTGTGTCAGGACATCATCAAAAGCCACACCCTATACAATAAAGTGCAAGTAAAATATTTATTACTACACACAAGTGGCATACATATGCATGCATAATTAATCTTAAATAATTAATTACCTTTCCTTTGTCGACACATGAAGAAGGAACCCCCTCGTGCCCCCACTGACATCAGCTGTAGCTTGCAAGAGTATAATAAGATGACAATATATTAGTAAATGTATGAATTTTATTGCTTTAATTGATAGAGATTTAAGAATGAACACCAAATGATATAGAAAAAAACTAATGGGTACATAATTTATAATATACTGTATAGGTGTCAAGGCCAAATGAAATGGTTGAAAGTGTGGAGTCATCCACCTATCTCAACTCCTCCTCTATCATTGACTGAACATAAATGGAAAAAATATATATACATAAGTGCATGCAATCATTAAAACTAATCTAAATAAATAAATTATTTTTAAAATTAAATAAGTCATGTAGCAAATTTATTTATAATGTTTACTCTTACTATATCAACATGAGTCCATGGCTCTGCGTACCCCTCCTTAGCACTCTCATGAGACGAAGATGCTCCATGAGCTATTGCAGCCTCTACAACTGCGTCTCCTATATCCTCCTCACCAATAACATACTGATATGTATCAACATTAGTAAGCGGTCTGAAGCACAAATTCTTGCAAATAATGCAAGTATGGGGCACACATACATGTGAACTGCTGCCAGATGTCGATGCACCAGCATCATCCACACCAGAGACAACAATGACCTGGTCTACGTGATCAACTGATCACTCAGCAAATGAATGGCCCTAATACTCTGTGAGGAAGCCTTTGCAATGATATTGGGATGCTGCACTGGAGGAGGGGGTACGACATCAATGGGGGGGACAAAGGTAGTGGCCTTTTTTGCTGGGCAAATGGCCTAGTCTGAGGAGCTCCTACGCCTATGCCCATGTTGGGCTTCATGCTCCAATAATTAACATTGTGACCAAGCACAAACTCAACATATAATTTTTTTATGAAATAGAAAGGGAGCTCCAAATTGCTATGGGGTGGTTTATCAAAAACCATCCACTAGCGATCCCAAAAGTGTGTGCGCATTGCTTCATTTGTGCACCATTTTATTGATAATTTGAGCTTTTTTGGGTCAACTTTTAATCCGGTTTTAGGATTAACAAAAAGGGAGGCTATATCTTCCTTAGTTATATTAAGGGTCGCAACCCCATCATGGTCAAGCTTGTCATCAAATTGGGCGTGCATATCATCACGCCAATGAAGAGCAACATTATGTTGCTGTGTAAGGGTGTTAATGTTTTCAACAATGGTATTTAGGGTGGCAAGCATAGGAGCTAACGTAGGTATATTCTGATACGTGTTTCTGAAGCCTCGTATAGTGTTCAAGTTCTCCTGTATCAAATCCTCTAAAGATTGAGGGTTTTGAAGTGGTTCTGGATTGTTTTGGGGATCGTTATTTGGTGGGGGAGGGTTATTATCTTCATTGTTATCAACCATGCTTGATTAAATAATAAACAAATATAAATTTCAAATGGATTTCATATATTATTAAAAAAATCAATACAAAACCCCATTTTAACCAAAAAAACTACATTTAACATTAAAATGAAAGAAATTAATCAAGATATAGCAAGAATTTACTTACCAGATAAACTGCGGAGTTGAATTTTTTGTTGGAGCAATCAGGTACCTGAAAATATTGTGTATAGGATATGTCGAGCTATTTTCTAAACCCAAAACGTGGAGAGAAATGAGGAAAATGGCTCGCAGGTTTTGATTTATGCCACATGTTTCGGGTACCCGATAAGGCTTGTGCTTTGGTGTCAGGTTTTTCCAAGTGTACTGATACCCTAGCCTACTAAAAAGTCAACATACATTTTCATGTGCTTTTGGATGACTAAAAAGTGGATTATTTTTACATCGCCACTTTTTGGCCCCTCATGATCTTGCACATACCTAGAAATAGTAATAAAATTACTAAAGACCTTAATATAAACCATTTATGTCCAATTCTTGAAAGATAAATTAATTGTTAAAAAAAGAAATGCAAAGATTAATCTTAATATTTTAAAACAATTTTTCTCTCAAATGTTTAAAAAACATATTCCATCCATTAGGGCATGATGTAATTGCGTAAATTGTTGTCCAATTATAGATGCAAGCTGTTCCTATTTTAGTAGGAAATAGTGCTACTGGTGCAATATTAAGTTAAGTTTCATTGGCCTTAATGCAGGAAACTTCATTAGCCTCGATGCAGGGAGCATGGGCAATAGCTAAGCTCCCTACAAAATGCACCAAAGACAAAAAAATGTCAATTTTTTTTTTTTGGTAATTTTCGACCACAAAATATGTAGATCATGAAGAACCGATGGTGAAACTTTTACAAAAATCTGTTACATTTTCTATTTTTTGAAATTTGATCAACGATACATTTTATAGAGAGCTTAGCCACATCCTAAAAGATAAAGGTAGGAGAGTACAACATATCAATCCTCCTTAATTTCAATTTGGAATCTTGTTAGTTTGACTAGGTTTAGGCTGGTTTCAAAACCTAGTAACAAAAGCCTATTTAATAAGGACACAGGGCCCAATTATAAATGTAGGGCCTAGTTATGAACAAAGGATCTATATTTCCCTGCGTAGGCCGATAGATAGACAAGTGCCTAAAATAAGCAACCTCGATGTATATTCCAAACAAGAGCATGGTACTGCCATTGACAACTAGAAGCTAACGTTACTAGAACGAGAACGTTCCATAAAGTTAGGATGGTCTTATCCCGTTCCGTACATTGCCGTTTCAATCACTTTCTGAAAACCAGAGTTCGGGGTAACAGATTTCGCCAATCTTTCTTTCTTTTTTATTTTTTTATTTTTTATTGAATAAAGTAAAGAAATCAATTACAATCAAATTACGACAGAAACTAAACATGGATTGAGACTTCTCAAAATTTTGCTAACAAAATATCTTTAGGTCAGCCATGTAATCACAAACACTGTCAACCTTAATTTAAGCATTGTTGAAATAGTTTAAACGGATAAAACTACTATTGCATCTTTTAAGCATCTATTAGTATAACAATTCAAAAAAGTTTACAAAGAGTCGTCATATCTTGAATTTTATCATTTGCTAAGCTGTTTTGTATTTATAATATCATATTTGTGAAGTTATAGCAACTGAAACTTGATCTCATCTTAATGATTGTTTATCTTCAGTTGTGTTTTAGACTCTTCCTTCAAAAGAGAACGTAAAAGCATGGTCTGAAATATGATATCAAGTAAAACCTTAACATCTTAGCTCCTTGGTGAAAATATGGGTTGAAAACACAACCATACACCTACTTTTCCATATATTAATTAAAATTATATGCCTCGTTAAGTTAGAAACAATATTCTTCTAAGATTTAGTCCTAAAATTGCTTTTTTCTAGCATAAATCATGGTCAAAGATGGCGGGGACATATTTAAAGATAGCATTCCATTTCATTTTGGTCCATACACAATCCCAAAAAATATGTTTTAGAATTTTATTTTGATGGAAAAATGGACATTTATCTAGTTGTATCATAATATATTTCTATTTGTCACCAATAGAGAGCTTAAAAAGAAGAATTTTCCAGGCTAGAATTTAAGGGTTAGATTTTACTTTAGACCTCCAGATTTGAGCACTTAACTGTCTCCGAGTTCTCTCCTGAAATTTACATTTCCATTTTTCATTTAGCCTATATTTTAATGTCAAGACTAATGTCAATAGCCTAGCCATAAAAATATTTTTATAAGGCTGAGATAAATAATTTGAGTTCAACAATATACAAAACATTTTTTGGCCATAACACAAGATCTATGTTAGATGATAAAATTAATATTTGGTAAAACAAACTAAAATATTAAGGTGATGGAACTTGAAGTCAAAAAATATTTATTACGTCATCATATTCATATTGACTAAAGAATATCTGAAATGTTAAAGGTCATAGTATGTAAAATAAAAAAATGAATTTCAAACCTATTCTTGTCACACTATTAGGCATTCTTAAAAATCAAAGAATAAAGTGGTGGTATTCTAGGAACATCTCGTAAATGAATAAGTGGATTCATAATATCTACTATGTGTGATAAATATAATGACATTAGATGCACCAAATGCGGGTGATCTCACAACAGTGTGTACTAGTCGTAAGCTAAGGAAAAAAATGTCTGAAGTGCTAAAAATTACAAAACACCTTGTGAAAATAAATATATACCTTATGCTACTGTCTAAAAATGTAGGTCCACAATCCTAGAACATAGTTTTACCATGTAGGTCACAACTTGTCATTAATGAAGATAAAATAAGCATTCATCAATATATTATAATGGTAATATAATCCAAGAAATTTGACACTATCAAAAAGAAAAGAAAAATTTCCTTTGAGAGTAAACTTCAATAATTACACTAAGATAGGATTAATTAGTTAACATGATCGAATAAATATAAACTAGTGAAAATATCTCAAAATATATTTAAATGAAAATAAAATTTTAACTACAACAAAATGAAAAATATTGAGAATGAAGAATATATTGTTTGAGATTTGAGATTTCGACCATATAAAAGTTTTTTGTTATAGGAATGCAACTACCCTAAACTATTATTAAACTAATTATTAACATAATAATAAATCAACACTCCCTTCTTAGTATATCAATTTGAAAAAAAGGTGGAACACTAAAAAGACTAAACACGAGCTTTTTAAAAAAATTGACAAAGCATCTCCACCAATTATCCTCTCTCACCCAATACATACCAAATTGAACACATTAGAAAATCTCTTGACTATCAAACCTAGAAATACTTATCCAGATGAACACCAACCAACTATACATTGAAACTCACTCATTTATCCATAGTACCACAACCGCAAATCAACTAAGAATTTAGACTAACTCAATTATCCACAATAATACACCTACAAAGCAATTGATTGAGACAAATTCAATTATTCATGGAGGTAAACAATTATACAAATTTAGACATACTCTACTATCTAAAAACCAATTTTTTTCATGCCCCCTTACTCCATGACGACACTCAAGATGAAATAGTGCTTCTCATACAATATATCATCTCTAGACAAGAAGCCAACTTGAGATGACAAAATAACTCCTCCTTTTGATGCCTCCAACCTCCAATATGGTTTATTTAGAAGATATATTTCTCCTCATTGTAATTGTGAGGAAAATCATGATATTGTATTGCAAGATCAAATCTTTCTTCCTCAATTTCAATAGCATTCAAAACATTAATTTTTTTAACTTGACATCAACAAGGTCCCTTGAAAATTGAATATGATTAAAAAGAATGTGTTGTCTTTGATTACAATAATAGCAATTGATTTTTTTTTTCAAATTTCTAAGCGTCCTAGAAAATAAGTTAGATAAGGTGGAGTTTCATCCTTATTTAAATTTTTTCCTATTGAATTTTATCTAAATCTAGAAACAAACGTATCATGAGTGAGCCCTTCATGGTTGTCCATACAATGATCATAGAGATAACTATGAAGAAAAAAATATAGACATAAATTGTTCAACAACAAATAATGGCAAAGTCCATGTTGTAGGTATCTAAATAGTGCTGAGTTTAAAACTTCTACAATATGAAAAAAAAAAGATAAACAAATAAATCTTTCTACTCAGTCAATAAATTACAAAAAAAAATAAAAAATTTGTTCTTAAAGATCAAGAAGTTAAAATGAAGAAATATAATAATGTTATTATATAGAAGTCTTGAACAATTTGAAAAATAACTAAAAATAAAAAATATTTCATGTATGTTCATGCAAAACTACAGCTAGCAACTTTGTGTAAATTTTATTTTTAGAAATCTTATTTTTAGTTGCTAAAAGCTATAGTTCAGAAGAAATTTCCAAACAAGTTAGAAGGGTAAGAAAGGGACATGATTTATTCTAGTTCTGCTATCATGCTTGACATAATTTGGACCTTGCATTTGTTATCACCATCATGTGCTTATTTTTGGTTGAGTGGAAGGGTGTGCGCTACAGTGGTTGCTGCACATGATCGTGCTACTAAGTAGATTGAAAAAATCAGCCAATATTTGGTAAAAAAAACTAAAATATTGAGGCACGATGGAATTTGAAGTCAAAAAATTATTTATTATGTCATCATATTCATATTGACTAAAGAATATTTGAAATGTTAAGGTCATAGTATGTAAAATAAAAAAATGAATTTCAAACCTATTCTTGTCACACTATTAGGCACTCTTAAAAATCAAAGAAGAAAGTGGTGGTATTTTGGGAACATCTCGTAAATGAATAAGTGGGTTCATAATATCTACTATATGTGATAAATATAATGGCATTAGATGCACCAAATGAGGGTGATCTCACAATAGTGTGTTCTACTCGTAAGCTAAGGAAAAAAATGTCTAAAGAGCTAAAAATTACAAAACACCTTGTAAAGATAAAAATATACCTTATGTTACTCTCTAAAAATATAGACCCACAATACTAGAACATAGTTTTACCATGTAGTTCACAACTTGTCATTCATGAAGATAAACTAAGCATTCATTAATATATTGTAATGGTATTGTAATCCAAGGAATTTGACACTATCAAAAAGAAAAGAAAAAAATCCTTTGAAAGTAAACTTCAATAATTACACTCAGATAGGATTAATTAGTTATCATGATCGAATAAATATAAACTAGTGAAAATATCTCAAAATATATTTAAATGAAAATGAAATTTTAACTACAACAAAATGAGAGATATCGAGAATGAAGAATATATTGTTTGAGATTTGAAATTTTGACCATATAAATGTTTTTTTTAATGGGAATGCAACTACCCTAAACTATCATTAAAATAATTATTAATATAATAAAAAATCAACACCCCCTTCTTATTATATCAATTTGAAAAAAAAGGTGGAACACTAAAAAGACTAAACACAAGATTTTTTAAGGATTTGACAAAGCATCTCTTGACTATCAAACCTAGAAAGTACTTATCCACATGAACGCCAACCAACTATACATCAAAACTCACTCATTTATCCATAGTACCACAACCACAAATCAACTGAGAATTTAGACTAACTCAATTATCCACAATAACACACCTACAAAGCAATTGATTGAGACAAATTCAATTATTCATAGGTAAACAATTGTACAAATTTAGACATATTCTACTATCTACAAACCAATTTTTTTTTCATGCCCCCTTACTCCATCACAACACTCAAGATGAAACAATGCTTCTCATGCAATATATCATCTCTAGACAAGAAGCCAACTTGAGATGAAAAAATAACTCCTCCCTTTGATGCCTCCAACCTCCAATATGGTTTATTTAGAAGATATATTTCTCCTCATTGTAATTTTGAGGAAAATCATGATCTTGTATTGCAAGATCAAATATTTCTTCCTTAATTTCAACAGTATTCAAAACATTATTTGTTTTTAGCTTAACATGGACAAGGTTCCTTGAAAATTGAATATGATTCAAAAGAATGTGCCGTCTTCAATTACAATTATAGTAATTTAATTAGTTTTGAAATTTCTAAGTGTCCTCAAAGATAAGTTAGATAAGGTGGAGTTTCCTCCTTCTTGAATTTTTTTTCTGTTTAATTTTATCTAAATCTAGAAGCAAAAGTATCATGAGTGATCCCTTCATGGTTGTCCATACAATGATCACAGATAGTTATGAAGGAAAAAATATAGACATATAAATTGTTCAAAAACAAATAATGGAAAAGTCCATGTTGTAGGCATCTAAATAGTGCTAAGTTTAAAAATTCTACGATATGAAAAAAAATAAAATAAAAATAAAATCTTTCTAATCATTCAATAAATTACAAAAAAAACTTTTTGATCTTAAAGATCAAGAAATTAAAATGAAGAAATATAATAATGTCATTATATATAAGTCTTGAACAATTTGAAAAACAACTAAAAATAAAAAGTAATTTCATGTATGTTCATGCGAAACTACAGCTAGAAACTTTGTGCAAATTGTATTTTTAGAAATCTTATTTTTAGCTGCTAAAAGCTATAGTTTAGGATAAATTTCCAAACAAGTTAGAAGGGTAGGAAAGGGACATGATTTATTCTAGTTCTGCTATCATGCTTGACATAATTTGAACCTTGCATTTGTTATCACCATCATGTGCCTATTGTTGCTTGAGTGGAAGGGTGTGCACTACAGTGGTTGTTGCACATGATCGTGCTACTAAGTAGATTGGAAAAATCAGCCAATATTGATTTTCCTTACTTTGCTAGCTTGTAGGAGACTACATTATGACAACCATGGTAAGCTATGCTAAAAGGAACATGAAAGAAATTCATGTAAAAGGACAATACTTCATTTCATAGACATTATCAAGAAATAATTAATCATACATAAACACAAACAAGCATCAAACAAGTTCGCCAGTTTCATTAGAACATATTTTTTACATAAAATATTAACTAGCACATGCACCTTTGAGGGGTGCAATGGTTACACTGATAGTAAAATATATATCAAATGATGATATTTTGGTATATTGATGGATCTCTATCCCTCTCTATTTCTATATCTATATGTCTCTCTCTCATCCGCACTCTCTCCATATTGACCTCCCTATCCCTACCTTGCTATCTCTCTTACTCACACACACAAACACTCCTTTCTCCCTCCCTATCTCTATTGTATCTTACCCCTATCTTTACCTTTCATCGAGCTCTCTATCTATATCCCATTTTTTCTATTTCTATTTGATCCTATCTATCTATCTATCTATCTATCACCTCATATATATTTATCGTTCTATCTCTCCATCTCCCCCCTCTCCTCTCTCCTCTTCCTTTGACTCCCTTCCTCTTTGTCTCTCCCTTCATAGCTATACCCCACTTTGATATTCGATTATGATCCATCTATCTACACTCTCTCTCTCTCTTCCTCCCTATTTTTTCCCCAAAGTGGGTGCGGGGGAAAATGAGAGGTGGATTGAATGTGTGGGAGTTGGAGATAATGTGTGCTTTAGGTCACATGTGAGTGCAAAGATTATGGTTTATGGTTTGGATGAGGGATCTTGGCAATGGATGTCAAAGTGTGCCACTTCTTTTGTCAATGATTTGTGTTCCAAAAGCATGACATTTCAACAAATCCACTCCTTTCCTCCCCTGCAAGTTAATACTTGAAGATTTGTATCCTCCTAGGACAAGGGTAGTGGTGTTGTCTATTTTATGTTCTAGATACATCCTTCTACATTATATAGGCAATCTCGATTAGCTATTTCATAAAGTGCTACATTTGGACATTAACTTGCTATCCTTAATAGCTTTATTTTATTCTATTTATTTATTTATCTATTTTTTCAATTTAGGATTTATGAAAATAAAGGATCATAAGTGGTATATTCATAAACTCAATTTGGCTGATAGCTAATTTTACATTAGTAATTAAATATTTTAATTATAATATTTAATTAAAAAATTGTTTATTAAAATTAAATATATAAAAAAGGTTTCACGGTATAAATTTTGTTGATTACTCAATGAAATTATATTAAATTAATCTTTCTAGCAATATTTTCTGGCATTTGCCACAAAATCACATAGGGGACCTTGGTAAGGTGATAAATATCATGTGCACTCTGTTCCAAAAAAAAGGTAGCATTTGTGGTCATTTAGTGGCCTTTAAGTAAAAAGGAGTATGCAAATGAAATCTAAAAAATAAGATCTAATGATAAATAGGAGAAATACTCAAACGCCCCTAATTCAAACATATTTTTTGGATTTTTTTAATAAATGATCCCCTAGAAAACAATAAGCAGTTATTCTATGGTTCAGATCATCTTCTAAAGTGACGAAACATTTTTATCATTTTAAAATAATGTAGCTTTAATAGATTAAAGACATGCTAACACCGCACAAGAACTTTACATTTATCTTCCCCACTCTGATGAAGTGTTGGAGTTGATAAGTAAACAACCCACAACTCCCAATAACACTTGCATGTAAACACCTGTCACAGAGAGAGAGAGAGAGAGAGAGAGAGAGAGAGAGAGAGAGAGAGAGAGAGAGAGAGAGAGAGAGAGAGAGAGAGAGAGAGAGAGAGGCAAGAAGCTAAAGAGGCTTGAACACATGGATCCATAAAAGAGGAGACATTCTTGATGTGCAAAAACAAAAGTTACAATTCAATAAAAATAAATGTTCTCAATAAGATTACAAGAGAGATCAATCCTTATAAAAGGAGACCAAAACCATAAAAGGGTGAACAAACCTAGGTTGCATGATAATAATTAATAAAAATAATAATTATTATATGCCTAAAATTTAGCTTAAGTAGAAAGAGATAATAAGTGACTTAATAATTAAATCAACATGATTTAATTAATAAGGAAATAACTTATTACTCTAACACCCCGCTTAAGATAAACTTTGGGAGAAGCTAAAAACCTAGAAAAAACAAACTAAAAGAAAATGGGTCCAGGCAACAAAAGGCCTGACCAGGTACCCAAATACAAAAGAGTCTCTATAAAAGAGGAGAAATAGAGAAAACCACATGGGAAAAACTCTACTCCAAAAAGAAATGAGGAGTAGTCTGAAGAACTGAAGAAGCCTCCAAAACTAGGAATGTTCCAAAAAATAGGAACAAGGATGAACATGTAGAACACCACTGAAGCAAGAAGCTGCAAACTCTATCAAGAAGTAACTACTGATCTGAAGATCCTCCAATGAAATATGACCAGGTAGAGAAGACTGTAATCTACATGAGTGCCCTCAAATGACACTACCTGAACTCAAAGATACATATGACATAAAAACACCAAAGTCTGAAGAGTTGGTCAATCAAAGCTGGAAGAGTGCCTCCAAAAATAGCAAAGAAAGAGTGTCGATATGGTAAAAGATCCATCTCACCGGAATGCATAGGTACCCAGCCAATGCATCCGCCTAGTACATAGAATCAAATACTGAATACATAGCTCACACTATGGAACCAAGGAATCAGAAGAACCAATAGTAGAAACTCCCCCACAATGCTGACAAGGGCGTAATGAAAGGGACACTGAAAAGAATGTTCAATATGAATTGCATGATGAAGAAGAACCAAGAACATCAAAGGTGCAGAGAGAGTACGAACACAAATAGAGATACCTGAGGCTAATATCATTGGAGGAATGCTCACATGACAAAAGTAGATGGAAAATAAAGGCAAATCATCAAACCCCCCATGGCACTTTATAATTGAGTGTGAGTACAAAGAGCACGCACATGTGCAAGATACCATACATGCAATAGAATGACACTTTATTTTAGTGCGTGTGCATAACAATATGCTACAAAAGTAAAGTATACACTGCTCAAAGAAGAGAAAAGGCTACTAAAACAAAAGAACAACCAAAGATGAGCCATCCCTCAAAGGGAAGAGATCCCAGGACCTCAAACATCCAAGATATCTACCAGATTTCAAAAATGAAAAAAATGAATAAAATATACCTAGAGGAGAATCTGGAAAAATGACTCACAAAAATGGAAAGGTCTTAGAACAAGATTTCCAATGATATATCATTTTCTCAAAACGGAGTTTGGATGTGCAAGATAGAGCTCTCGAAGTGCAAAATTGAACATTTGGCTTTGACAGTAAAACACTATCAAAAATAAAAATCAGAAATTCCAACCTCCATATCTGGATAGAGCTTGGAAAGATCTTTCAAACAATATCTCATTTGCCCGATTTCAACACCATATGTGAAAGTTATGAGAAAAAAACCACAGGTATGCTGATGGGCCTAAAAATGGTATTTGCAAGTGTTGATGTGTGTTGACGTTAGCACTTCACAATTCTAAAATAGATGACCATATGGACATCACCACCAAAAAATCAATAGGGCCTGAGGGTTAGACTTGTGGCTCCTGGCTCCTAGTCTTGTGGCCCCATATGACCGCAAACTAAGAAAATTTAGGGATTGGCTGCGGAAACCACTAGCATTTGATGTCATGTCTGGCAGTCTCGGTAGGTGACTGCGACAGTTACCACACAGTCACTGTGGCCCATCGACGGTGACCACGGGATCACCACGGCTCACGCGATGATCATGTCGACGGTGACCATGGGACCACTGCGGCACCAGCTGAGTGGTGTGCGGGTGGTGTCCAGATGGCCCATGCCCCCTCTTTTTAATTTTTTTATGCATTAGTGCCTTGGGGTGCATGCTAGGGTCGTACAACCCTGGTAGGCAAAGTTTTTTTGCCTCTCCTAGTAGGGTATATGCACAAAGATGGGGGACCAAAAAGTTGCCACTTTTCTTTTTGGTCCCCCATTACACATAGTGCGTATGCACTAAAGGGTGTGTGTCCTATAGGGCGCATGCCTTATGGATTGGGTTACCCAAGCCTTAGGCTTGGGCAATCCAAAACAAAGTGTGTGCACCCTATAGGGTACACGCGCTTTGAAAAACACTTTTTAAGAGTTTTTCAAATCGTGTGCACCCTATAGGGTGCACACACTTTGAAAAAAGCCTTCTTAAAGCTTGCTGTAGGTTGGAAAGATCATTTTTCTTTCCTCAAACCCACATTTGTAGCTAAGAAGGGCTTCCCAAGTGCACACACACTCTTCTTTTGGCTTGTGAATCCATTGCTTTTGTTCATCCATCCATCAAATGGCTCCACGGCATCGTCAAGTGCGATCCGAAAGAAGAGGTAAGTGTTTTTACATCCCATGCCTCTTATTTGTTTTAAAATTTCAATTTTGTAGCATTTTGTTTTGTTAAAATTTGTTTTTGTTTAAATTTGTGTGTAATGAAGATTTTAAAATCTAGTTTTTTAATTGCCAAGAAGAAATGATCTCCCTCAACCAAACCCTCCACCAAACTCTCCACCAAACCCTCCATCTCCTCATAAAGAACCGAATGAAGAAACAAATGAAGAAAATGAACCTCAATTGCCTCCACCAATGGAGAAACCTCCTCCTAGAACATAAGAAAATTTGATGAACCAAATTGAAAGAGGGCAAAAAAAATTAGAATCTTTAATTACTAGGTTAAAAGATTCTAGTGGTACAAATCCCAGAAGGGAAAGACTTGCAAAATCATTGGAAACAATCTTGACCCATGTAAGCTTGGTTAGTGGGCAAATTAATTTATGGTGGGATAAAAGAGAAGAACAAAAACAATATTATGCCAATAAATTATCTTATGTGGACATAAAAAGAAAAAAATCACAAAAATATGACATTTGCAAGCTATTTAAAAAACCAGGGGACATAGATACTCTTAGAACTACAACAAGGAGGTTCCCAATTCATTGGTGCTTAAATGAAGACATTAAAAACAATTTTTGGGAGAGATGGTGGATGGTCTTTGATTCGCCTCCTTGTAACAATCATGAGGTTCCTATATATTTCTTGAGGAAACTCTATTGCGAGTTTGTACTCAAGGAGGTGCCTAATTATTTTGACTATATAGATTCTTAGGGTAGAGGAGGGGGGTCATCATTTGATCAAGCGGGGGCACATTGTGACCCTAATGCACCTAGAGTTCCTATTGGCAAGCCACAGGTGGATCATGTTACTATTCCTTCCGTTGTGAAGGAATGTAGAGGCAGACACATTAGGCACGATTAGTGCTCTGACACAGACTCTCATTCAGTGTGCCACTCCTTTAGTTGATGGTGACCATGGTCAATCTTTGAGGGGGCATATTTGTCGATCATGTGGATGTTTTTTCACAATTGGTACTTGCGAGAGAGAGGAAGAGGATCCTAGAATAATGACTGAAAGCTTTCTAAATATGACATTTGTCATTGACACACAGGTAAATATTTCCAAGTTCATTAAATTTCTTTGATCATATTTCATTTATAAAAGAATAACTAATTAATTTAGTATCTATTGATTATGATGAAAATTTAGGGCAAGAGTGTCAGTGGCGGTGGCAATGATCCTAGTGTCCCCTTCTACACATCATCGTCAGTTCCACAAGTATGTATTGAATAAAACATTTTAATTAATATATTTGATTATTATGTAATTATATCAATAATTGTATCATAACTTATTGTGCATGTGCATTAGACGTTCACTGGTGGACCATCGACATTCACAACAGACAGGGAAGGGCATCGTGCCACTTTCCTTGAGGTATCTTTATTTACATGTTAATTTGATTTACTTGATTATATGTAATTAATAAATGAATGAATAACTAAATTACTACACAAATTATGATCAAAATCTAGAGGCACGATGATCACATTCTTTCACCTAGCTTTGTGATGTCACCATTGAGTCAAGAGGTATATATGTAATAATGCATTATAATTAACATGTCAATAGTACTTTCTTATATGAATGGTTATTTTATAATTTTCCATGTACATGTGCACTCGTTGAATGTTGGAGCTTCGACTTCGACAATGCACACCGAAGGACGCGGTGGAACCTTCACGGAGGTATCATTTACTCATTAGTAGGGTTGTAAAAAATATATGTAATATTGATAACTGCATAATAATTTTTTTGTTTCATTTTCAGTTATTGACATCAGAGACTCCTCCTATCCGAGATACTTTGGATCATGGAGTAGCTGTAGCAGTAGCAAGTTCTGAAGCACTGACTGAGGTATGAAAGAGATCACTTAATTTTAATTATTATTTTAATAGTTTGTATTGAATTTTATAATGATATTCATGTATGTATTTTAATTATTATTTTGATCATTGTTGTAGGGACTTATTACTCCAGATCGCCAACATGCACCTTTGGTGGATGAACATAGTGACTATTTGCTAGTGGTAAGCGAATATTCAATTTTATGTCATTGTATAATTCAATTTTGATGTATATTAGTTATTGATGCTTAATTTTTTTTTAATTAGCTCAAGCTACAGAAGAGTCTAGATAGGAGGACGAGTGAGCACACTCGGAAGACTACAACATCCATTGCATCTCCATCGGCGTGACGATCGAAGACAACTCGGGACTTTTTTTCTTCCCCTGGCGGAAAAGGACTAGATTAGGGATATGGATTGTATGCCTATATGGCATTAGTGGACATATTTTCTATATATTGTATAAGTTATAGGTTGTACATCCATTTGGCTTTGAGGAAGCCAGTTTAACTATATTGAATATATTCAATGTATAACATTATTGGACATATATATTTGGCTTCATGCCCTACGAATATATATATTTTATGTTTTAGGTATGCAATTCATGTGTTTGGTGTATTGATGTATACTATTTTATGTTTATGTGGATGTCTTATGCTTTGTAAATTTCCCATGCCTTATAGTTATGCTTGTATGTTTATCAATGTATGTTTAACTTGCTAACTGTGCTACAAATGCCAGTCACTGTCCTCAATAACAGTCAATTCCTTGACTATGATAATAACAAAAGTAATGAAATGAATGCAAAAATGTATAAATATAATATACACTAGTACATTTTGCACCATTTTTCAATGCACTATTGGTCGAAGTTTCTACCCAACATGGTCGAATAGTCGACCAATTGGTTCGTTGCTATTATCTGTGTTGAAATATTGACCCATTGCTGAAACCGTCAAATGGTCGACGCCAATATTGGTCGAAAATGAGGGCAATCTAGGCCGAAAATAACATTGGCAAATGTTGGTGTATTGGTCGATCTTTTGACCAATATAAATTAATATTGGTCGAAAACTTTGGTCACTCCGACCAGGATGCCAAACTTGCGATGATCATATTTCGACCATATTTGGTTGAAATATTTAGTGGCTCTGACCAGGATGCCAAACCCACAATGCCACATTTCGAGACAGAATGGTTGATTTTAGACCAGACTTTCGACGAATGTGGGTCAAAATTTTGATGAAACGCGAAGTGTTTAAAAAAAATTTGAAGATAAATATCCAGACTAATCACCAATGACATCTTGATCAGTGACTAGTCTAGATATTTATCTTCAGGTGTCCAAACTCATTCTGCTGCTTGTTGCCAGTGGGTCCTTGCTCTTTCTATTTTCTAGACTGCTTTGGCCTCTAGCAATCCATCTTCTCTTCTCTATGTGAAACTGTGGGTTTTTTTATTTTGTTTGAACTATTTGAGAGATAGGCTCTGACTGGTGATCTGTGAATTGGTAGAGCTTCCTCTTAGACACCCACAACTCTTCAAATCTATTGGTGTAAAGCCCCTAAAGGGTATTCTTCTCTATGGGCCTCCTGGTTCTGTGAAAACTTTAATTGCAGGCAGTGACAAATGAAACCGGTGCATTCTTTTTCTATATCAATGGACCTGAGATCATGTCAAAGTTGGCTGGAGAAAGTGAAAGCAATCTTCGGAAGGCTTTTGAGGAGGCTAAGAAGAATGCCCCATCCATTATATTTATTGATGAGATATTACAGAGATTTGTCAACGGGCTTACAAGTATGCTATTAGAGAAAATATTGAGAAGGTGAGTTTCAATTGTGGCGGCTTTTGCAAACTAGATTTGGTTATGAATTTCTTAATGGTTTTTTTTGAACTAGTTTGTTATAATTTTAAATTTTTTGATTCAATTTTGCTCAACTTGTATCTTATTATTTCAATTTGTCATGTTCTCTTTCCTTTGTACTTTTACAGGATAATATTGAACATGGAAGAAAAAGAAGTGAGAACCCTGAGGCAATGGATGAGGATGATAGTGATGAGGTAGCTGAAATAAAGGCTGCTCATTTTGAGGAGTCAATGAAATATGCCCGAAAAGTGTCAGTGATGCTGATATTTGGAAGTATCAAGCCTTTGCACAAACACTACAACAATCTTGAGGCTTTGGTTCTGAATTTGAATTTCCTGGTGCTTCTGCTGGTGCTTCAGATGTATTTGCTACAGAAGATAATAAAGATGATGATGAATTATACAGTTAGGAAAATTAGTACACAATTTTCATCTTAATGAAGTGACAAATGTGTCTACTCTAGAAGGGACCTTCCGCTGACAAATAACCAATGCTATTCAATTTGGCTCCAGCTTTTGCTTGTATGAGTTTTATCTGTTCATATGTTTGAAACTTTATTTAGTTTATCAACCCTTTAGCCAAGGACTTATTAACTTGTAATTATTTAGAGAAATATTAACTGTGGCAAGGAAATTTAGCTATGGAAACATTTTCTCAAGTGGTAGATAATGCTACAAAAACCTTGCTTTTAAAAAAAAAATTTTTGCTGGAAAAAATTCTATACTAAATCAATTCTACAACAAAGAAAGTCTAGTTCAACTAATTCTGATTGGTGATCTGTGAATTGGTAGAGCTTCCTCTTAGATGCCCACAACTCTTCAAATCTATTAGTGTGAAGGCCCCAAAGGGTATTCTGCTCTATGGGCCTCCTGGTTCTGGGAAAACTTTAATTGCTAGGGCAGTGGCAAATGAAACCGGTGCCTTCTTTTTCTGTATCAATGGACTTGAGATCATGTCAAAGTTGGTTGGAGAAAGTGAAAGCAATCTCTAGAAGGCTTTTGAGGAGTCTGAGAAGAATGCCCCATCCATTATATTTATTAATGAGATATTATAGAGATTTTTTAGCGGGCTCTAGCAATCCATCTGCTCTGCTCTATGTGAAACTATGGGTTTTTTCATTTTGTTTGAACTATTTGAGAGATAGGCTATGACTGGTGATGCATAATTGGTTTGCATGTTTGCAGCGTGGACGCAGTGTTGGGGATGCTGGTGGTGCTGCGGACAGAGTCCTTAACCAGTTGTTGATGGAGATGGATGGTATGACAACCAAGAAAATAGTTTTCATTATACCTAATGGCATTGGCCTGTTATACCCAAGGATTCAATGGAGCCGATATTACAGAGATTTGTCAGTGGGCTTGCAAGTATGCTATTAGAGAAAATATTGAGAAGGTGAGTTTCAATTGCGGCAGATTTTGCAAACTAGATTTGGTTATGAATTTCTTAATGGTTTTTTTTGAACTGGTTTGTTAGAATTTTATATTTTTTGATTCAATTTTCCTCAACTTGTATCTTATTATTTCAATTTGTCATGTTCTCTTTCCTCTGCACTTTTACAGGATATTGAACGTGAAAGAAAAAGAAATGAGAACCCCGAGGCAATGGATGAGGATGATAGTGATGAGGTAGCTGAAATAAAGGCTGCTCATTTTGAGGAGTCAATGAAATATGCCTAAAAAGTGTCAGTGATGTATTTGATGCTGCTGATTCAAATGTATTTGCTAAGACAATTTCCCTTGCCAAGATGATGTGCATCCATTTTCTGGAGATTAGCTAAATGTTTTATATGATAAAGATCACTATAGGTTGGCCCTTGGCCAAATCAATATTGCTCACAATCTCATTGCCAAAGTGGCCAAAGACTATGTTAGGCTGATAAAATATGGGGATTCTCTTTACCGTTGTAAATCTTTGAAGGTTACTGCACTTGGACGGATATGTACCATTGTTAAGAGAATTGGACCGAGCTTGGCTTACCTCAAACAGGTGAGGCAGTATATGGTTATGCTCTTTTTTCTATCTATTTGGTTTTCACTACTTGTCATTCCTTGGGATATCTTGCAAGGGTTCTATAAATTGATGGTCTATATTTTGGTGGGTGTCTTGTATGGGCCTATGAACTTTTTTATCTTGTCTTTTTTTCAATCCTACAACTAGATTTTGATACGTGGATTTCTTGTAAGGAACTTTGATACTGCCATTTCAATAGTTCTTCATAGGATAGTTTTCTATGTAGTCCCTAGTCTAGGATTTATTTGTATATTTTTTATCTCAATATTAAAAGAATTAATTTAGTTAAATAAAGCTTTATGTCCCAAACACAATGATAGCTAGGATGTGAATTTAATCTTTCTGACAACTAAAGAGTCAAAAAAGATAACAGATGGTTCAATATAACCTACAACTTTGTCCATGTAAGAGTTGAACTCTAAAATTTATGGTATGAAGACCTACAACTTGCAGCTAAGAATATAATACTAAATAATTATGACTTATATAAAAAATTTAGGAAAACTTAACCATTTTTGTAGCGATTACTTTAAAAAAGGTATACCTGATCGATGACTAGGATTGAGTTTTTTGGCACGGGCTAGGAAATTTTTGTATATCAACATGCAATAGAGTTTGGGGATTTTTTAGTATTTAAATACATCTGTGGGATGTATTTCAGAGTTCGAATATATGGGAAGAATGGATGTGAAAAAGATATTTCTATTTTTCATTCTGAGAAGATCTAGAGTGATTTTGAGTCAACGAGGAAATGCCCTAATCCTTCAAAAAGTGTTATTTCAATGAGTTCTAATCACTTGAGGGACAAAAAATTATCTGTTGAGTTGAAAAGAAAATCAAGTGATCAACAGATAACTTTCTATCCCTCAAGTGATCAGAACTCATTGAAATAGCACTTTTTGAAGGATTAGGGCATTTCCTCTGTGACTCAAAATCACTCTAGATATTCTTAGAATGAAAAGAAGAAATATCTTTTTCATAGCCATTCTTCCCATATATTTGAACTCTGAAATACATCCCACAGATGCATTTAAATACTAAAAAATCCCCAAACTCTATCGCATGTTGATATACAACAATTTCCCAGCTCGTGCCAAAAAACTCAATTCTAGTGCTTGTACTACATGACTGGCACCAAAAAAGGGCTCTCCCAATCATTGACTGTGACCCCAAATCTACAAACTCTCATGTTAAATATTGGTCACTTTACATGCATTTCCAATTTCCTGATTTGATGTCTCACCATGCACAGCTTGAGAAAAACTCTTTTGTTTCTTTAACTTCTTCTCCACCATATAATGATGGTGTGAGATGTCTTTCCACCAGGATGCCCTATTTGAATACACCTCCCACACCAGAATGGAATCCCTTCGTAATCCCTTTATTAAATGATTTATCTTCTCTTTGTTTCAAGAATAGTTTAACATTCTCTACTTAACATGGCCAACCACGTGAAGGTGGAAGCTCATCTGGCCCCTCCTAGGAGCCTCTTATGACCATTTACAACATTTTAAGACCTCTAAGATGTATTCTTAGGGATCGTAAATGGTCGTAAAGGGTCATAAGGGGTCCTAGGACACAAGAATTGAGAAACATAATTGTAGGCATCATCATCACATTTTGTTGGAGACAATGTAATTGAGTGGTATACCTAGACGATGGAGAGAAACTTTTGCACCTTCGGTTCCAAGTTGTTCTCCATCCCGCAGTGTCAACTTGGAATCAGAGGAGCAGAAGTTGCACTCCATCATTTGGGTATACAACTCAATTATGTTGTCTCTAAAAAAATGTGACCATGATGCCTACAATTATGTTTGTCAGCTATTGTGAAATCTTTTGTAGTCTGGCCTTTGTTGCCTTTGATGTGTCTTGCAACCTATGAAAAGTTTGAAATATGTTACATGATATAGATATAAAGATTACTAATTAGTGCATTATTACATTCTACTAGTAGTTAATACTATTGCATACCTTCTTCTCTCATTTTCTAGTGTAATTCCTCTTTGACTATCCCCTTTCTCCTTTGCATCCAAAATGAACTCATTCCAATCCCTCACTGGAATAAAGGGAGGACACTCGTACTTTGGGCTCTACATGAGACTCCTTCTCTATGAGTCCCTCACAGTCTTAAGATGTTTGGCAGGTTTTTCTAAAATTTTCTTTTGCTAATAATTTTTTTATTGACTCTTTTTTAGTTTTTTCTTCAACATATTTATTAGATTAGGGATTTCTGGGATATCCTCATCTGTATCTACAACTATTGCCTCTGTTGTTGTAGGTGCTTTTCCCCTATCTTGAACATCAAATTATGACAGGAATATCAATAAAACTATCATAATAACTCCAAAACCCTAAATAAATAACATAATAATATAACATTTCTCAACTATCTAATTTGTACAATTTCAATAAGGTTTACCATTGTTGATGAATGGGTGGGAGGAGTATCTCCACAACCTCTATCATGTGGGGGATCCATGTCACCTGCTCTTGTACTTCTTTCATAGTTTGAGTGAAATCCTCTGCATGTCCACTCTTCATCTATTTGTGGATGGTAAGCTGAGCTAAATGATAGGTTAGTTCCAAGTCTTTTCCATAAGGTTTGCCAAAAATGACTCATGAACTTACTATCCCTGTCTGATACAATGCTTAGTGGGAGTCCATGTATCCTTACAACCTCCTTAAAGAAAAGATGTGCAATGTAACTAGCATCATGGGTAGTTCTACATGGAATAAAATGGCTCATTTTAGAAAATCTGTCTACCACCACATAGACATTTCAAAAGAATATGAATGAATAAATGTTTTGAGAAATATTTGAATTTAATTTTGACAATAACATGCGGAGTGATATATTTCAAACTTTAGTGAGACTTCATACCACACAATGTTCATAGATTACGTTCAATGTGTTATTTACGCTTGTATTGGTGGGAAAACTCTTCAAAATGAGCAAAAGAGATTGCATTCAACCATGTTGTTTACATGACACGTGTAGTTTACCTCTAGCCTAAATCAGCATTGCGTACAAATCTGTGGACGATGGGTGGTATGAAGCCTCGCTCAAGCTTGAAAATTATAGTCAATCCATAGTCAATGTCTATTTAAACTTTAGGATGATACTTATATGATGGCTTAAGTAAATTATTCTTACCTTAAGACTAGTACACCATGGGATTAGAGGATGGTTGTTATAATATAAATTGTGTGTCTATGGGATACTTTTATATTTTGTATTAAATGATGATACATATGTGTTTCTTCCTTTTACAATAGTTTATATTTTGATACTTATAGCCTATGATTCTGATACCTTGTATTTAACAGATGTTGGCAAGCCCATCTCATCTTCCTCCATCTCATCATCCTCGTCACCCTTAGCTGCCATCCAAAGCCCTTCTTCCCTCTCCAGTTATTCAAGCCTCTGCAAGATATCTGGATCAATAAAGTCTGCAACATTGTGTCCATCCATGATCTCAGGAATATCATCTTCTTTCCACTCTTCTTGCCTCTCTTTCCCATCTCGCAGCTTGGGCATTGCAACATGAATCCTATTTTCCACAACTACTGATGGATCCTTAGTTGTAGTTGAAATTACCAAATGGCTTTCAGAGGTCAAGGAACAAATGGAATAACCAAGAAAACACTATATGTTAAATCATGTGATTGATAATAGATTGGGGCTCACCTGAGCCATAAACATGAAGAATTATTCTAAAAAAAGATGTAAATGATATATATGCACACTTGAGGCAAATAGAAGTTACGTCATATCCATATTAAAATATTAGTTACAATATGAAAATACTAAATTAACTAATTCCTGAGTTCATCTCTGCATATGGTCGCAACAAAGATATGCGATTACAATATACAGAGAAGGCATCGTAAAAATATAATTTCAAAATTTTCCCTAGCCTGACATGTTTTGCACTCAAATTCTTCATTGCGGATAAGTGGAGATGGGTGGATAGATGTAGATGAGTTGTCATCGACCCAACTAAAGTATCCACAACCATTATTTCCCTATGATGCCCAATCTACATTTGTTCTTATAATATAATGAATAGTATTACATTATAAACATTAAATATATACACATTAGCAACCTTTTTTCTATTTGGGCAGCACCAAAATTTTCATCCAGGGTTGCTCTGTGTCCGTGAAGTCTTCAACACACACTGCCCACCACCACATTGAAAGTTTGGCATATTGACAAGAGCCATCGAGCCTATATCAATAATGCACCACACCATCGTTACTACATTTATTATTTTTATATGGAATACACCAAGGAGTACCATCAGAAATATTAACCATTTACAATAATGAAAATTAAATCTAAATCAAATATCTCATTTTTTTATCAACATATGTAGTCTCTGTGTATATGAAAAATGAAAGAAATATCAAGCTGAAATAAAATAGTGAACTAAATAGTATTCCACATAGAGTGAATGAAATATACCATCAAAAGAAGGTGACAAAATCCTATCACGAAGCACAGACATAGGAAATAAAAAAGGGACAAAAGACAAGAAATAAGAAAAATCATTACGACTATAGAAAAATCATTTATACTATAATAAAAAAAAGAAACACTCTTTGTCAACAATTTTCAAAATCATTAGGACTATAGAAAAATAATTAAGACTATACAAAATCAAATTTTAGAAATAGACAGTTCTGATGCTTTGCCATTACAACAATTGAGCATTCATCATTTGGTATTGTGTATTCCATTTAAGTATGTCAACAATGTTCAAGAAATAAGAAAAATCATTAGGACTATAGAAAAATCAAGTTCTAGAAATGGACGGTTATGATATTGCTTTGCCATTACAATTGAGCATTCATCATTTGGTATTGTGTATTCCATTTAAGTATGTCAACAATGTTCAAGAAATAAGAAAAATCATTAGGACTATAGAAAAATCAAGTTCTAGAAATGGACGGTTCTGATATTGCTTTGCCATTACAATAATTGAGCATTCATCATTTGGTACTTCTTGGTGTATTCCATTTAAGTTTCTTGTTGAATCCTCAAGTTGAGTTGGCCTATTTAAGGTGATAGTAGAGGGCTCTACATCAGCAGTCTATAGAATTAGACCTTTATTTTAAATGCATTTAACACAAAAAAAATTACAAAACTGAACCAATGACATGTTTACAACAAAGAAATAGAATGATAATAATATGCTGAAAATTCTATTCTATTTAATACACACCAAAGGACTAGTAGGGGGGAGAGAGAGAGAGAGAGAGGAATGACGAGGATATTGATGCTCCGCTTAGCCGTTATCTTAGAAAAATGAGCAAGAAACCAAAAAAGAAATGATTGTAATTAACATTTTTTGCTAATCATTCTTTTTTGGTTTCTTGCTCATTTTTCTAAGGTAACAGCTAGTAAGCGGAGCATCAATATCCTCTTCATTACCCTCTCTCTCTCTCTCTCTCTCTCTCTCTTTCCTGCAACAAATGGACTTGTGATGATTTTCACAATAGTACATGTGTGGCAGGAATGCTCAAAGTACTACTTAGGAAAATATTAATGTTCATCACCTATTGCTGAAACAGATTTACATAAACCAATTAACTCAAAACACAAATCCTTTTTCGAATAATTTAATTTTAACTTTGGTTGTGTTAAAGGAACTATGTTGACTTTATTTTGTAGTTGTTTAACATGAGAGTTTGTAGATTAATAGGAGTTCACATTTTTATGGGAATGCATCATTCAATTGAGCATTAATGCCCATCTATATCTAGTGAGATGAACATAACTCATGTACCTCATGCTAGCGTGCTTGGATTAGACTAGACATTATCCAACCACCTGTGAGGTTTGTCACTATTATTAATTGGTGTAAAATGAGGACCTCCTATGTGTTATAACACTTTATATAAATACTCACTATTTGGATAATGTCTAGTCTAATGAAAAATAGTGTATACAAGGTATCCAAGCACACTAGCATGAGGTACATGAGTTATGTGCATCTCACTAGTTATAGATGGGAAACTATGGCACACTAGTATCTGTGAACTCCTATTAATCTACAAACTCTCATGTTAAACAACTACAAAATAAAGTCAACATAGTTCTGTTAACACAACCAAAGTTAAAATTAAATTATCTAAAACAAATGGTGCCTTAGAGGGATAGAGGAACACTTTGCTAAAGAAGTTTGACTATTGTTTGTGAAAATTCCTCCAAGGAATGTAGGTACTGCCAGGGAGATCTAGGAGTTGAAGGAGAAGAACACAAGGTTGCTAGAATCTTACAATGCACTTTTGGCTAGGCTTGAAGCACTGGAATCCAATCAAAGAAGGGCAGTAGATGAAGGTGTTGATAGTGAAGAAGAGGAAGAAACCCATAAGGAAGGGGAAGGAGAGGAAGAACAGGAATAAATAGATCCTGAAGAGCAGAGGAAAATCAGGATATTCAAGGTTATGAAGATTGAGCAATATAAGGTAGGGGAGATATCCCTATGTATGATGGAAGTCTAAAAGAATAAGAGCTTTTGGACTGGATTTCATCAATGGTTACATACTTTGAAGGTGAAGAGGTATCAGAAGATCAAAGGGTCAGATTGGCAAAAAAAAAACTCAAAGGGAATGCACTCCTATGGTGGGATCATGAGGAGGCAGATAGAAGGAGAAGAGGTAAGCCAAAGATTGTCTCTTAGGATAGGATGATAGAAAAACTGAAAGGTAACTTTCTTCCTAAAGACTTTGATGTACATGCATAAAAGAATGAAAAGTTTAAAATAGAGATATTTAGATGTTAAAGCATATACAGATGAATTCTATAAACTAAGCATAAGGTCAGGATTGGAAGAAGATGAAGTTGTTAAGGCTGCTAGATATTTAGGTGGTTTAAGATTTAACATCTAAGATGAATTTGTGGCTTCTAACCCCAGAAGTGTGAAGGAATGTTACCGGTTGGCCCTTAGAATAGAGGAGAAATTGAAGAGGAAAAGTGAAAGATAGAATAGCAACAATAGAGGAGGTTCTTCAATGAGGGGAAGAGGAGGAAGGAAAAATCAAGTTTGGGAAGAAAAGGACAAAGGATTGAATAGGAAAATGCTGCACAGTCCTAGAAATGCAAAATTTTGGGATTTGAACTATGTTCAAATAGGTACAGTCAAGTGTCCTATTGAAGGGTAGCTAGTAAACAACCATGTTCAGATGTGGACATCCAGTGGGCAGAAAGAACCAACTATCAAGGCACCATATTCCTAAAGTACAAGTTCAGACTCAGACATCCAATGCCGGGACTGATTCTTGGGACAAGAATACCTTCAAAGGTGGTGAACATGGTGCAGGGACACCTAGAACATCCAAAGACTACCAGAAGTCCATAATGACAACCATGCACCTAATGACATCTAAAGACATCAATTGGAATGTATTGGCACCTATACTGGCCTATAAGGTCATTCCATGCAATGCAAATGGCAAATATGTAATAAGTCTTAAAAGGCCTAATAGGCCTTAGGACCAAAATAAGAGCCTAGGATGGTATTTGGTGTTACATGTTTATAATAGTTTAGATTTGATTTTAATAATGCTTAATAAGTTCATTTGGGTCACATTTCAAATTGTTAAGGCTTCATTATCTTTAAAAGTTTAAAAAACTCCAAATTTGTAATGTTGCAAATTCAAAAATTTGAAATGCAACGATTATTAGAAAATGGAGGGAATTGGATTTTATTATGTTTTAGTGCAAACTAATCCATCCAACCGATTGGGATTGTTTGGGGTGGTTTCTAGGAGTCCATCAAATATGCCAATGTTTCATTGTACAACAGAAGAGGCCTGGTATACGGACTGTACTGAGTTTTTGATAAATAAACTTCTTTCAAATGCAATTTCCTTGAGTTTTTAGAGTGATTTTGGATTCATTTTTTCATTGGCACATTTCAATGCATTTTTAATAGTTAGATATTGATCCTAGACCACATCTATGCATTTGTGAGGTCTGTATTTGTATTTTTACTCAATTAATTCTGACTGGCAGAGTAGTTTCAACCATTCCTTTGACAATTTCCAATTGAATATGGTCATTCCATGACCTCTGACCACTGTAAAACATGGAATGACTGAGTATTAACATGTACTATAGTTCCCTAATCCATCAATGTAATGAGAAGGAATAATGTTTGGGTGATCACCATAATTTATAGACGAAACTTAATGAATTTGCTTGGTATGCTACAACAGTAGCCATTTGGTCTGAAGGAGGAACATAGATTATGATTTGGATCATCTTATAATGATCATCTAATGGTGAAACAACTACCTATTGGACCTAGAACTGATCGGAGATAGGAGATTTAAGAAACCCTTGGATTAAGGGTTTAAAAGTGCTAAATTTGGGGATTTTGGGGTTCTCGGTGGACTGAGCCCTATTCCTTTGAGGTTTGTTCATTTTTAGACATTATTAAAGATTGATGAAGGTTTGGAGTCTTGGGAGTGCAAGGATTCTATGGTTTCTTTGTTATTTGGGGTCTTTTTAAGCACTTCTGAAGCCATAGTGTGTAGACAGTCACACCCGGTCTAAAAGAGTCCATAGAAAGCCGACTATAGAAAGCTGACTGCCCTAGTTTTATGTCAAAAATGGTCTATAGTGACTGTCACATGATTTATTTCAGATTTCTCCACCAAATGATCTTAGACCGGTCACAATTGAAAGCTATGACTCCAGGTAGACTTCCTATGGAGTTAGATTTGACATTCCAATCCACACGAAGTCGGTAGAAAACAAATACCAGTAAAAAAAATGTTAAAAACACAATTTTCTCAATCTTGTTTGCAATATTTCCTCTTCCAACCTTACAATCATAAACCTAACACTAGTACATTTACAGTGTAACATGATGCGGTCACTAGTACATTTTACCTAGTTTTTCTACCAAAATTTTCGACCATGAAATAAAAAGGTTTTGGTTGGTCGGATTATAGAAGGAAAAATTTCATTTTTTTTAAAGTTATGCCCGTGTTAGTCAAAATTTGACCAATACTGCGTGAGTTGAGATTTCAATGAACTCAAGCATAACTTTAAAAAAAAAAGGTTTTATTTCTCATTCATTATTACCACGGAAAATTTTTTCAAGGGAATTGCAGCATGCGAAATGCAAATTCAAAGATCTCTGAGACTCTTTTTTACAAATCTAGGCTCGTTTCTTCATCTAGTTGAGCATCATCGTCTTCATCCCAGGGTTTTTCTGGAAATGCAAATTAGAAGATCTCTAATTAGAAGATCTCTGAGACTTTTTTTTACAAATCTAGGCTCATTGCTAGGTATGCGTCATGATTTTCCCTAGGCTCTATTCTTCTGAAGGAGAACACAAGAAAATATATCACATTTTTTATGTCTTTTACCTGTTCTTTTCATGGCTCGATGAGGGTTCCACTATATAATTTTATGGTCAAGGGTTTCTCTACAATATTTGCACATTTCTCAACTTGAAGGCTTTCTACGTTCTCTATTTTGTATTATTCTTCTTTAGGGTTTTGTATTATACCAGTTTGTTGACATATTTAAACAGTAACAACTTGATTGAGCATTGAAAATAAGGAGAAGTCATGAATGCTCTTTGAGATTTTTGCTCCTTCGTGTTACAATGATGTTTATTTATTTGGTTACAGTAAAGGGAGAAAAACTCTTGGCTCCCTCCTCCATCGAGCATGTGGCTTTTCACTCTATGTTATTTCCTTTTAAAGTTTATTACTGTCACTATGTGAAGAGTACAAATATGTATTTGGTAACATTGAAGGATGAGAAAAATGGATTTAAGAAGAGTGTGGTTGCTGAATGCCATATGGATACTAAACCTTATCCCGCTGAAAGCTTGGCGCTACTTGGACTCAATCTAAAACCAGGAGAGGGTGAATTTTGTCACTAGGTATCTAGCGATACACTTCTTTTTATCGAGAAGGTATGAATATCAAGTGATAATACTATCCAATTTGAATAAAGTAGCTTAGGAAATCCTTGATATAAGATCACAAGAGCAAGGAAGAACTAGCTTCAACTTATGTGTCTATAATGTCTATTATTCTCAAATAGGAGCTTTGAAATCCTGTGATATAAGATCACAAGAGAAAGGATGATATTGGCTTCCGCTTATTTCAATAATATCTATTGTTTTCAAATAGGAGCTTGGAAATCCTTCTTATAATCGAAGGATGAGATTGGCTTCAACCTATGTTAATAATATCTATTATTTGCTGCTCATTATTTTCTTCATTGGTGTTTCATTTTTGCAATTAAATGAAGATTGACCTATTACTATGTTTAATGCTTAAGAATTGATGATTTTATAAGATTAAATGCATGAAAATACCAGGGACGTATCAATAACCTGATACCTCAAGTACTTATAATCAGTATGCCCGACAAACAAAGACTTGGTAGTAAAAGAATAAGGTTGCACATCCACATCCACATTTGTTTTCATGATTAAACTGTTTAATTTACTGGATACCCAATCAACATTATCATTTTCTTCTTTTATTCATTCATTTGGAGTTGTATTTAGAGGTAGATATTTGTTGCTGATTTCATGTTTATTTGTTATGTATGCTATTTACTACAGAAAAATAGAATCATTCATGAATTTAGAAAGAAAGAAGAAGATTTTCTAACTAATTCTGAGGATTAATATAAAACAGATTTCTATAACAAGGCTTTAGAATAATATAGACTAATGTAAAACAGATTTCCATAAAAAGACTTTAAAATAAATTTTATATCAGATGTGGATGTGGATGTGGATGTGCAACCTATATAATTCATCGTCATCTTTATTATTTGTTGTAGCAAATACATCCGAAGCACCAACAGAAGCACCATCAAGTCTATCTGGAAATCAAAATTCAGAACCAAAGCCTCAAGATTGTTGTAGTGTTTGTGAAAAGGCTTGATACTTCAGAATATCAGCATCACTGACACTTCTTCGGGCATATTTCATCGACTCCTCAAAATGAGAAGCCTTTATTTTAGCTACCTCGTCACTATAATCCTCATCCATTGCCTCAGGGTTCTCACTTCTTTTTCTTTCACGTTCAATATCCTGTAAAAGTGCAGAGGAAAGAGAACATGACAAATTATCTTTAGATGATGTTTGAGTTCCTACACCACCGCTTTGATGTTGATAGTCATTGTGTTTCTTTATATTAGAGATTACTTATTGTGATCCTTTGTGCTTGTTTTCATGTAATCATGATGAAAATATAAACCTTGTTAACTTTTTAAACATGAAAACATAAAACCTGTTCTTTGAGGGCTCAATGTCAAAGATGCCTTTTATGTTGTGTTTAATGACAATGCTTGTCATTTGTTGTTTTAGTTTTCCTTATTTTGAAACATTGCATTTTTTTACTTCATGATATTGTAAAATACTATTTTGATCACTGCGGCTATGTATTGAAGCACCTTGCTATCCTATACTTTGGAATGCTTTAATACATTGATGACTATTTGGAAAGTATTTGGTGGCACGAAAATACAAATCATTTGTGTCATTGTTTCTTTTCTCTATGATTGATTATAAATATCATGGTGTTTTATGGCACTTTCATTAATTGTATCATGGTCGTGCTCTACTATTGTACTTAACCTTTAACATATCTCCAATGATTACAATGACTTGCACATGCTTGTACCTTATGGTTGTTCCATCTTCTTATTGTGATTGGTTTTGATATAAGGCATGATATGTCAATGTCTTCTTATTTTATTTATTCTATTAGGACTTCAAACTAAGTGACATTTCCTTTTCACATGAGCATAGAATTCAAAATTGCCTCTATAGAAGAAATTGTTCATTAATAGTAGATAGATGTGTTTTTCCCTATGATATCATGATAATGACCATATTCAATAACTCTATAACATGATGGTTGTTCCTTTTAAGAGAGATGGTTGTTCCATTGTTCTAAAAACTACACTTTGTTGTCCTTTTGACATGATAGCATTATATGTCAGAAACTTTGAGGTTCTCTTACCTTTTGTATGTCATGGCTTCACCTCTATGTAGCTAAATCTCACTCTGAAAATGATCTTCTTTTAGGAAACAATGAAAATCTTCTATGGGTTCATACTTATTGTGACTTCCCATGGTGCACTATCATTGCTTGTACACTGTATTTTTCCAATTCTTTTAAATTGTCACTGTCTTTGAAAATTAATGTCATATGCTACTTACATTTGATTCAATTTCCATATTAATTACTCTCTTCAGTTGTATTAGGAACTTTTTCCTTAAGCATGTGTGATGCAAACCTAGATATAGATGAGCATTAATGCTTAATTGAATGATACGTTCCCATAAAAATGTGAGCTCCTATTATTCTACAAACTCTCATGTTAAACAACTACAAAATAAAGTCAACATAGTTAGATAATTTAATTTTAACTTTGGTTGTGTTAACAGAACTATGTTGACTTTATTTTGTAGTTGTTTAACATGAGAGTTCGTAGATTAATAGGAGTTCATAGATACTAGTGTGCCATAGTTGCCCATCTATAACTAGTGAGATGCACATAACTCATGTACCTCATGCTAGTGTGCTTGGATACCTTGTATACACTATTTTTCATTAGACTAGACATTATCCAAATAGTGAGTATTTATATAAAGTGCTATAACACATAGACAGTCCTCCTTTTACACCAATTAATAACACTGACAACCCTCATAGGCGGTCGAATAATGTCTAGTCTAATCCAAGCACACTAGCATGAGGTACATGAGTTATGTTCATCTCACTAGATATATATGGGCATTAATGCTCAATTGAATGATACGTTCCCATAAAAATGTGAACTCCTATTAATCTACAAACTCTAATGTTAAACAACTACAAAATAAAGTCAACATAGTTCCTTTAACACAACCAAAGTTAAAATTAAATTATTCGAAAAAGGCTTTGTGTTTTGAGTTAATTGGTTTATGTAAATCTATTTCAGCAACAAGTGATGAACATTCATATTTTCCTAAGCAGTACTTTGAGCTTTCTTGCAACACATGTACTATTGTGAAAATCATCACAAGTCCATTTGTTGTAGGAAATCTCATAGTACACATGTCTGGATGTTTGCATGTTTTTCACTTGTTCATATACCAAATGATGAATGCTCAATTGTTGTAATGGAATTCACAATTCTTGATGTTCACTTGATTAGTTTTATATTTGTTTTACACAGTTAGTTGTGCAATGAACAAATAGTTGACTGTCATCACAAACACGGTCATGTAACTAAATGACAATAACCATTATAAGGACCCATTGTTAGACCATTCCAGATGACCCTAATCTAACTTGATCAACTAGATTAGAGTGTCTCTGTGACAGTCGATAGTGCTGGAGTAGAGTGGTTAAAGTTATTTAGAAGATTTAGTTTGAAGACAATGAATTCTATGTAGAACGGCCTTGACCCAAATCCAAGAACTGATTGAAGGGAGGAACACAGTTGCGGGCTTAAAACCAGAGAAAGATTGTGATCTTGAAGGGAATCAGGAATTAGGAACACAGTAGCATGAGGTGCATGAGTTATGTTCATCTCACTAGATATAGATGGGCATTAATGCTCAATTGAATGATACGTTCCCATAAAAATGTGAACTCCTATTAATCTAAAAACTCTCATGTTAAACAACTATAAAATATAGTCAACATAGTTCCTTTAACACAACCAAAGTTAAAATTAAATTATTCAAAAAAGGGTTTGTGTTTTGAGTAAATTGGTTTATGTAAATTTGTTTTGTGTTATACTCGTATGGATCAATGTCAAGGTTTTAGTCTCTATAACCTATGTGGATAGTTCTTGCTTATATCCCTATTTCATGTTCAGTTTTGAAAGTATTGAAAGTATTGAAGTTGACTAATTCTAGCTCAGGTATAGTTAAATTGTCCTTGTTGTCCTAGAATGACATCTTTGTTCAAACCATTGATTGCAAAATTTTTTTAAGTACTTGAATCTACAATAGAACAATAGTGGTGAATGTATGATTATTATAATCATATGATTATTGTAGAGGATAAAATATGGATGGGGTCCTAGAACAATGGTTTGCACATAAAAGAGACCCCAAAACCAATATTTTACTCTTACATTTGAATTGTATTGATATGGAAAGTAAATATAAAAGACTAATGTTGAAATGAAGAGATAAAGGTACTTACGTTTGAAAAAGAACCTGCTGAAAACACTGTCAAACAATCTAAAAAACTATTGATTTTCACTATATTGAACTGAAACTGTGAGATCTACAAAACCCAGAAATCTTTTCCAGTTTTGAGGGAGGACGAGTTTGACCCTCATAAAAGGTCAAATACTACATTTTTTGTTTGAAGGTTGATTCTGACTTTGTTCGCAGATCCTGGAAGTTCACCGAAAAGGGTATCCAAATCTGCTCTCAGATCCAAAATTCTGCACTTGTACCTGCAAGAAAAAAGAGGGTTTTTGTTATTTATTTGAGGGGTTTTCCTTGGTCAAACCCCAGTTTGGAATTAACCTTAATATTGAAATTGAAATGGAGAATGCTAGCAAGTAGTAGAAGTAGATCTAACAACAAAGCTATGATATTCAATAGATATGCAAATTGTATTTGAAATGTAATCAAGTATGTTAATATGAAAGCTTGAACATAACATCAATAAATGTAAATCAAACCTCCATGATTGTATGCTTGGAATCCACTTTGAGGGAAGGATGAATGGATCTTGAAGATGAACAAAGGATCTTGAAGGAAGATCACACCATCATGGTGGCTAAATCTAGGGTTTGAATGATGAATCTTGAATGCTTGAACCAAATCCCTTCAATGGCTTGAATGCTTGAATCCTTGATCTTCAATGGAGAACTTGGATGGAGAAGAGGACTTGAATGCTTGAATGGATTCTTGATTGAATGGAATGCTTGCTTGATCACCTTGAGAAAATCTTGAGAGCTTGATCATGAAATTGCTTGAAGATGAGATGGAGAAAATGAGAGAGGAAGGCTTCCTTTTATAGTGATCTAGGGCACAATCCTCTAGAGGGGCCACCTTGGGGAATTAAATTCCAATTAGGCCTCAACCCTTTAGGAATGGACCTAAATTAAATATAATTTAAGGGTTTACCATTTTGGAGAACAAAACAGTAGACTCGAAAGCGGGAAAACAATTATTTCTGAAACCCGACAACTGGAGATCCCGGGACCTTGAAATTTGAACCCAAGGTCAAGGACGAGCTCGAACCTGACTAGGTCAGGGTCAAGGTTGAATTTGACCCCTTTAGGTTGACCTTGACCCCTTTAGGTGGAATTTGACCTTAAGGGCATAGATTTTAGTGTCTCAGTCAGAGTGAGAAACAAGAGGTCCCGGGGGTGCCCGGAGACCTAAAAATGATGCCAAAACATGGTAGAGTACCACGGAGAGGCACAAAATCCTATGATGAACATGATGAAGTCCAGGAGGACCTATTTGTAAGTCCTACCTAGAAAATAGAGCCATAGAAGAGGGAAATTAAGGAGAATCCTCGGGATCCTAACCCTAATTTCACCTAGAATGAAGGAATCAAGTGCAAAAAAGAAGTGGAAAGTGGGGAGAAAGCCAGATCAAAGAAAAGATCAATTCAAGGCATTCGACATGACCCCAAACCACTTACTTGGAGGGCTAAACACTCTTAACATGGAAGTGCTTCCATTTTAAGATGATACATTAAGCCCCCACTTTAGCAAGAGTATGGACTCGATGCAAACTCTTGGTAAAAGAGAAGAAAGAGGAGATCTAAGTGGATTCACAATGAGATAAAATAACACTTAGTTAAGGACAAAAGCCCCTAGACTAAGGATTCTAACTTGACATACATGCATGAGGGTGCGGAAAGGGAAAACCAAAAGAACACGAGTTAGTTCTAAATAACCCAAATCAATTAGCATAAGAAGCCTCACTAAGAAATATTTATCATACTAATATCATATTTGGAAAGCTATCACAAAATCATAAATGATTACATAAGAAAGACAAGAGCAACACTATAAATAACATAGCTTCATGATCCCGTCCTACTAGCATGAAAGCGAAAAGAGAGAAAAGAGAAAGTGATTACCTCACCCAGTAAGATGCCCACCTTACCATGAATCACCCTGGAGGGAGAGCGCAATAGGTTCACCCATAAAATATGCTTGCAATTGTAATGTGTCTTCTAACGGCTTCTAGAATACTCATAGATCCATCTTCTTGTATCACTATGAATATGAAATGCGTGTCTCCGTAGGATTTAGAAACTTATGTGCGTTACCTTCGGAAGATTTAGCATGTAGATGCGTGTCTTGTTAGGATTTAGCAACTTATGTGCATTACCTTCCAAGATTTAGCATATTTGAAATATTGGAAATGTGTGTCTCCTCAGGATTTAGCAACTTATGTGCATTACCCTCGGAAGATTTAGCATATAGATGCATGTCTTTTCAGGATTTAGCAACTTATGTGCGTTACCTTCCAAGATTTAGCATATTTGAAATTGGAAATGCATGTCCCTTCAGGATTTAGCAACTTATGTGCATTACCTTCAGAGGATTTAGCATATAAAAATTTAAAAAACTATAGTACAAGGGAGGCCCTATATATGCCCCCCTCCTTAATATGGCAAAAACATACTATTTTGACATAATAAGGAAAGAAAATAATAAGGATAAAGCCTTCCTCAACATCGAGACAATATCCACAAACAACACCCAGTCCAAGCCAAGAAGGTCATAGCTCCTATGAGGCCATGGAAGGGACAAATGTAAAGAGATATCATGCAAGAAGTGAAAAGAAAGTAACCCTTATGAGGGATAGCACACTGTTCAGTTTCCAAGGTGAGAGATATATCAACCATGGAAACCCAATGTCAAACAACAAAATAGGTTGTGATCAAGGACATAGATCCTCAATGCAAACCAAAATTTTCATGTATGATTGGATATCACATAATAGATAAATACTGCTTACCCAAGGAAAGAGGTGAATCCTAGAAAGACAGAAAAGAAGGAGATGGCATCTGCCAGTGTAGGAACAAAGATGGAAGAGGATACCTACATCACAATGCAAGGAGATATCTTGTTTGCAACAATGTACACCATATTCTTAGCGAGAGATATTGACCCCTACATCCAAGAGTATAGATAATCATGAAAAGGATATGTCACTCATGGAAAAAGGATCCTCAAAGAAAGAGATATTATCACCAAGACCCCCACCAAAGAGGAGTGCTTTAGATAAAATATCATCTTTCAAAAGGTGAGAACAAAGATTCAATCATCAAGCCCCCTACAAACAAGAGGAAGAGGAATCTTTGGAATGAGGGAAACAACCCTAACACCAAAGCAAGAGTGAAAGTTTATAAAGAACATAATTTGCAAAATAGAGAAGAAGTGACGACCTAGGACAACAACTTCTCATATAAGAAAGTTATCCATAGTCAAAACATCTATCAATATCTTGAAATGATATTGCAATATAAACAAATACCACTAAGCTAAGGAAAGCAGTTCCCTAGACAAAAAGAGAGAAGAAAGAACCTTGCCCCCTAGAGATGAAAGGCAAGGGATATCTTTGCAAAACACATGTCCTAGAAAAGATATCTTGAATAATAGAAGAGAGCAATGGATGAAAAGAAATCATAATACAAACCATGAAAACATAACCAATTAAGCTCAAAACAGGAATACAATGGATTCTAGAAGACATGAAGATATATACCTCTTGCCCCCCAGTCTAGAGGAGAAAAGATCTATGTTATATATGAATGAGGGGTAAAATTATGAATAAATCTCAAAGGGGAAGTTTCTTTTCTTTTATCTTTATGAATCAAATAATAAGGAGAAGTTATTTTGAAGAATCTTTGCACATCTACATCATGAACCATAGTTTGAACCTCAACATAAGTGTGGAAAGAACTAGAAATAGCAATGGAGAATTAGGAATCAGATTAGGAAAGATAGGATTAGGATTAGGAAGATTAGGAACACTAGTAAAAGTGTAGGAAGTGATAAGAATGGAAGACAAAACCAGAGGAACTCTTGGAACCACAGTTGGAAAAGGATTTGAATAGATATAAGTAATACTATGGTAAGAAGGCTGTGATGTAGGATCTTGATTTCCCATAAGATCACCACTAAGAGGAAGAGCATTAAGGGAATTATTATCTTTTTGTGCTAATGCCTCATCACTAGAAGGAATCATAAATTGAGGTGAAGGATTTATAATGTCATCTTCTTTTGGATAAGGGGAGTGTGTTCTAGAGAATATGTCATCCTTTGTATCAAAAATTCTTCACAAGGAGGGGATAAATCAATGTATTTATCCAAGGGTTCATCCCAAAAAGTAGAATTATCCACAATGGCTTCATGAGGAAGAGAGTAATCAATATCCAAATCCAAAGGTTCATCCCAAATAGGAGGATTATCCATAATGGTTTCATGAGGAAGAGAGTAATCAACATCCAAATCCAAAGGTTCATCCCAAATAGGAGGATTATCCACAATGGTTTCATGAGGAAGAGAGTAATCAACATCCAAATCCAAAGGTTCATCCCAAATAGGAGGAAGAGATTAATCAATATCCAAATTCAAAGGTTCATCCCAAATAGGAGGATTATCCACAATGGTTTCATGAGGAAGAGAGTAATCAACATCAAAATCCAAAGGTTCATCCCAAATAGGAGGATTATCCTCCCTATCAATAAAGCACATTGTAGGATCATCAAAATTCACTAAAGCTTTATCCCTAAAGGGGAAAGAAGGTAAATTATACTCTAAAGTAGGCTCATAGAAAAGACATATATTAGGAGAAGAAATAGCATCAATCCCTAACTCATCTTTGTAAAGGTCGATTGAAGAGGTTGTGGAGGAGAGTGAAATAGGAATAGGATCAATGGAGATCTCATTCAAATAGGTTTCATCCTCAATTCCATGTACCTCATTAAGGGATCTATCATCTTGAACAACAAAAGCCTCATCAAAGTACTCAAAACAAGAATCATACATGTTGAATACTAAAAGCATGAAAATGTAAATGTTTTTGTATTTTTAAAGAAATTTTGCAATTTTTTTTTTGATTTTTGAAATGTAAATGCAAGAGCATAAAAGAAATCTAATCTTAAGACAAGAAAATATTAATCAAAATTATAACACAATAGGGCATCTAAATCCATAAAAGAATAGGGGTAAGTATGTCGGGTTCACCAAAATGTAGAGGATAAAATATGGATGGGGTTCTAGAATAATGGCTTTTACATAAAAGAGACCCCAAAACCAATATTTTACACTTACATTTGAATTGTATTGATATGGAAAGTAAATATAAAAGACTAATGTTGAAATGAAGAGATAAAGGTACTTACCTCCGAAAAAGAACCTGCTGAAAACCCTATCAAACACTCTCAGAAACTATTGATTTTCGCACTCTTGCACTGAAACTATGAGATCTACAAAACCCAGAAATCTTTTCCAATTTTGACGGAGGTCGAGTTTGACCCTCATAAAAGGTCAAATACCACATTTTTTGTTTGAAGGTCAATTCTGACTTTGTTCGCAGATCTTGGAAGTTCACCGAAAAGGGTATCCAAATTTGCTCTCAGATCCAAAATTCTGCACCTGTACCTACAAGAAAAAGAGGTTTTTTGTTGTTTGTTTGAGGGGTTTTCCTTGGTCAAACCCCAGTTTGGAATTAAACTTAATATTGAAATTGAAATGGAGAATGCTAGCAAGTAGTAGAAGTAGATCTAACAATGAAGCTATAATATTCAATAGATATGCAAATTGTATTTGAAATGTAATCAAGTATGTTAATATGAAAGCTTGAACATAACATCAATAAATGTAAATCAAACCTCCATGATTGTATGCTTGGAATCCACTTTGAGGGAAGGATGAGTGGATCTTGAAGATGAACAAAGGATCTTGAAGGAAGATCACACCATCATGATGGCTAGATCTAGGGTTTGAATGATGAATCTTGAATGCTTGAACCAAATCCCTTCAATGGCTTGAATGCTTGAATCCTTGATCTTCAATGGAGAACTTGGATGGAGAAGAGGACTTGAATGCTTGAATGGATGCTCGCTTGAATGAAATGCTTTCTTGATCACCTTGAGAAAATATTGAGAGCTTGATCATGAAATTGCTTGAAGATGAGATGGAGAAAATGAGAGAGGAAGGCTTCCTTTTATAGTGATCTAGGGCACAATCCTCTAGAGGGGCTACCTTGGGGAATTAAATTCCAATTAGGCCTCAACCCTTTAGGAATGGACCTAAATTAAATATAATTTAAGGGTTTACCATTTTGGAGAACAAAATAGAAGACCCGGAAGTGGGAAAACAATTATTTCTGAAACCTAACAACCGGAGATCCCGGGACCTTGAAATTTGAACCCAGGGTCAAGGATGAGCTCGAACCTTACTAGGGTAGGGTCAAGGTCAACTTTGACCCCTTTAGGTTGACCTTGACCCCTTTAGGTAAAATTTGACCCCTTTAGGTCGATTAAGGGCACAGATTTCAGGGTCTCAGTCAGAGTGAGAAACAAGAGGTCCCGGGGGTGCTCAGAGACCTAGAAATGATGCCAGAATAGGGTAGAGTGCCATAGAGAGGCACAAAATCCTATAATGAACATGATGAAGTCTAGGAGGACCTATTTTTAAGTCCTACCTAGAAAATAGAGCCATAGAAGAGGGAAAATAAGGAGAATCCTCGGGATCCTAACCCTAATTTCACCTAGAATGAAGGAATCAAGTGCAGAAAAGAAGTGGAAAGCGGGGAGAAAGCCAGATCAAAGAAAAGATCAATTCAAGGCATTCGACATGACCCAAAACCACTTACTCAGAGGGCTAAATGCTCTTAACATGGAAGTGATTCCATTTTAAGACAATACAATTATATGTTATAATATTTATGTAATAAATGTAGTAATGATGGTGTGGTACATTATTGATATAGGCTCGATGGCTCTTGTCAATGTGCCAAACTATCAATGTGGTGGTGGGCAGTGTGTGTTGAAGACTTCACGGACATAGAGCAACCCTGGACGACAATTTTGGTGTTGCCCAAATAGAAAAATGGTTGCTAATGTGTATATATTCAATATTTCTAATGTAAATACTATTCATTATATTATAAGAACTAATGTAGATTGGGCATCACAGGGAAATAATGGTTGCAGATACTTTAGTTGGGTCGATGACAACTCATCTGCATCTATTCACCCATCTCCACTTATCTACGATGAAGTATTTGAGTGCAAAACGTGTCAGGCTAGGGAAAATTTTGAAATTATATTTTTACGATGCCTTCTCTGTATTGTAATCGCATATCTTTGTTGCAACCATATGCAGAGATGAACTCAGGAATTAGTTAGTTTAGTATTTTCATATTGTAACTAATATTTTAATATGGATATGACGTAACTTCTCTTTGCCTCAAGTGCGCATATATATGGTTTACATCTTTTTTTAGAATAATTCTTCATGTTTATGGCTCACGTGAGACCCAATCTTCTATCAATCGCATGATTTAATGTATAGTGTTTTCTTGGTTATTCCATTTTATCCTTGACCTTTGAAGGCCATTTGGTAATTTCAACTACACCTAAGGATCCATCAGTAGTTGTGAAAAATAGGATTCATGTTGTAATGCCCAAGCTACGAGATGGGAAAAGAGAGGCAAGAAGAGTGGAAAGAAGATGATATTCCTAAGATCATGGATCATTTTCAAGCTTCAGTGAGGCTTCGTACCATGCACTATTCATAGATTTGTACACAATGTTGATTTAGGCTAGAGGTAAACTACATGTGTCATGTAAACAACATGGTTGAATGCAATCTCTTTTGTGCATTTTCAAGAGTTTTCCCACCAATACAAGCGTAAATAATGCATTGAATGTAATCTATGAACACTGCGTGGTATGAAGTCTCGCTGAAGTTTGAAATACAAGAGCAGGTGACATGGATCCCCCACATGATAGAGGCCGCAGGGATACTCCTCCCACCCATTAGTGATCTTTATATCTATATCATGTAACATATTTCAAAGTTTTCATAGGTTGCAAGACACATCAAAGGCAACAAAGGCCAGGCTGCAAAAGATTTCACAACAACTGACAAACATAATTTTAGGGATCATGGTCACAATTTTTTGGAGACAATGTAATTGATTTGTATACCTAGACAATGGAGAGCAACTTCCTCTCCTCGGATTCCAAGTTGACACTGTGGGATCCAAAGACCATAGATAAGGAATAAATTTAGAGAATGGAGGAGGGCCATAATGACCAAAATAATACAGGACAAACCTCAAGTTAAATTAGGCAACTGCAAACATTTTAATACATTTTTATTATTGGATAATGAAATTTGCATATTATAGTGTTCTAAGCCCTGTCTATGCAAATTTCATTATTTAATAATAAAATTCTAGTAAAATGTTTGCAGTTGCTTCATTTAACTTGAGGTTCATCCTATATTATTTTTGTCATTATGGCCCTCCTCCACTCTTTAAATTTAGTCCTTATCTATGGTCTTGGGATCCTGCAGTGTCAACTTGGAATCAGAGGAGAAGAAGTTGCTCTTCATCATCTGGGTATACCACTCAATTACGTTGTCTCCAAAAAAATGTGGCCATGATGCCTACAATTATGTTTCTCAGCTGTTGTGTCCCAGGACCCTTTATGACCCTTTACGACCCTTTACAACCTCTAAGAATACATCTTAGAGGTCTTAAAATGTCGTAAAGGGTCATAAGAGGCTCCTAGGAGGGGCCAGATGAGCTTCCACCTTCACGTGGTTGGCCCTGTTAAGTAGAGAATGTTAATTAAACTATTCTCAAAACAAAGAGAAGCTCAATAATTTAAGGTCTCAGTCCACAGACAAATTAAATTAGACTTACTAAGCCTCTTATTGTAGTTTGTAATAAGATTGATTTGCAACCACTAGAGACTACTCTACAATCTTGAAGAAGCAGTATATTTTGGAAAATGAAGAGTGGAAAGAAGATGATAATCCTGACATCTCGGATGGACACAATGTTGTAGACTTTATTGATCTAGATATCTTACAGAGGCTTGAAGAACTGGAGAGGGAAGAAGGGCTTAGGATGGCAGCTAAGGGTGATGAGGATTTCACAATAGCTGACAAACATAATTGTAGGCATCATGGTCACATTTTTTTGGAGACAACATAATTGAGTTGTATACCCAGACGAAGTGTAACTTATGCACCTCTGATTCCAAGTTGACACTATGGGATGGAGAACAACTTGGAACCAAAGGTGAAAAAGTTTCTCTCCATCGTCAGGGTATACCACTCAATTACGTTGTCTCCAAAAAAATGTGACCATGATGCCTACAATTATGTTTCTCAGTTGTTGTGTCCCAGGGCCCCTTATGACCCTTTATGACCGTTTATGATCCCTAAGAATACATCTTAGAGGTCTTAAAATGTCGTAAAGGGTCATAAGAGGCTCCTAGGAGGGGCCAGATGAGCTTCCACCTTCACGTGGTTGGCCCTGTTAAGTAGAGAATGTTAAACTATTCTTGAAACAAAGAGAAGCTCAATAATTTAAGGTCTAAGTGCCCAAACTCTATCGCATGTTGATATACAAAAATTTCCCAGCCATGCTGAAAAACTCAATTCTAGTGCTTGTACTACATGACTGGTGCCAAAATAGGGCTCTCCCAATCACTGACTGTGACCCACAGGCAACAACCAATAGAATGAGTGTGGACACCTGAAGATAAATATCAGATAGGGGAAAAGCACTTGCAACAACAGAGGCAATAGCTATAGATACAGATGAGGATATCCCAAATCCCTAATATAATAAATACGGTGAAGAAAAAGAGTAATGCAGAAATTATTACTATTTTGGAAGATGCACATCCAACCGAGGAGATGCTAAAGAGGACAGATGAATTGATGGCATGAGCATGTCATTTTGAAGTAAGCAGTAATGAATCTTTAGTTATAACAAAAGTTCAATAAAGGTTTATATTTTATACTCTTTTATGTCATGAACTAAAATATGTATTTATTCTTGTTACAGGATTTTTTGCTTGCTCAATTACCTGGTCATGGACATTGCGGTGAGGCCGGTAGTAGCATCATGGAAAATAGTAATAATTTCTGCATTGACTCTTTTTAGTTTTTTCTTCATCATATTTTTTATATTAGGGATTTATGGGATATTGTCATCTGTATCTATAGCTATTGCCTCTGTCGTTGTAGGTGATTTTCCCTTATCCTGAACATCAAATTGTGACAACAATATCAGTAAAAATATCATAATAACTCCATGAACATTGTTTTAAGTAATTATCTATGAATGTTGTGTATTAATATTGAATTATATGTCATGTTAATGAATATTGTTATGTGTTAATGGGGAATTTAGATTGATGTTAGGGGGAGGGGGGGTGAGGCCAGATGAGCTTCCACTTCACGTGGTTGGCCTTGTTAAGTAGAGAATATTAAAGTATTCTCGAAACCATGTGAAGCTAAAACTAACATACCTTCATTATTTAATCAATTTCATTCATTCTAGGTCTTTGCTCATAAGTGCATTTTGAATGTGTCATTGTAGGGAAACTATCAAATAAAAAACTAGAAGGGCCAATAGTCAACTTCTCATTGTCATTGTTTGGCATGATTCGGCTTCATTTTGTGTAAGTATTCTCATATTGAATGCGTCAACCTATCTTGATCTAATGTGGATTATTTCATTGGTTTGTGTTTTTGAGTAGGAATCAGTTCCTATCTTCTATTCTTAGTTCGTTCAAACTACAGGAGGGCCTGACAGATATACTCAACATAGAATTGACTGCTAGTCTAGAAAATTGAACACATTGAGTCTTTGGCTTGAGAGAAAAAGTTGGGCAATGTTGTTTTTGGAGACCTGTGCAATTGTCCTCAGTGGCCTCTTTTTTTTAAACATGTATTTTTATATATATGTAGTGTCCATGTTTTTTTTTAATACAGATTCTTTTTGTGTATATGCTAGTGCTATGGAACCTAAATAAAAAATTATAAATGTAATAGATAATGTCTTCGATGAAGGAATTGATGTACCAAATGTAAACCAAAATCCATGCTTAATGCCATTTTGTGCAAAATGAGTTTGTCTATTAGCATATCAGATTTTGTTACACCCTTCATGACTGTAATGTTTAAGTTAAGTATTGATGCAATTTTCTAAAGTAGCAAGTTCTATTGTCATTGTTTTTTTCTAGTGGTTCTGAGGAGATCAAGAATTATCAAGGAAAGATATTGAAGTGGAAAGGAAAAGTTTCTGACAGGTTACAAATATTGAGTCATCGATCAGGTATACTTTTTTTTAATTAATCGCTACAGAAATGGTTAAGTTTTCCTGAATTTTTAAAATAAGTCATAATTATTCAATATCATATTCTTAGCTGCAAGTTGCAGGTCTTCATACCATAAATTTTAGAGTTCAACTCTTACATGGACAAAGTTGTAGGTTATATTGAACCATCTTTTATCTTTTTTGACTCTTTAGTTGTTAGAAAGATTAAATTCACATCCTAGTTGTCATTGTGTTTGGGACATAAAGCTTTATTTAACTAAATTAATTATTTTAATATTGAGATAAAAAAAATGTAAAAATAAAGCCTAGACTGGGGACTGCATAGAAAACTATCGTATGAAAAACTATTGAAATGGCAGTATCAAAGTTCCTTACAAGCAATTCACATATCAAAATCTAGTTGTAGGATTGAAAAAAAAGACAAGATAAAAAAGTTCATAGGCCCATACAAGACACCCACCAAAATATAGACTATCAATTTATAGAACCCTTGCAAGATATCCCAAGGAACGACAAGTAGTGAAAACCAGATAGATAGAAAAAAGAACATAACCATATGCTGCCTCACCTGTTTGAGGTAAGCCAAACTCGGTCCAATTCTCTTAACAATGGTACATATCCGTCCAAGTGCAGCAACCTTCAAAGATTTGCAGCGGTAAAGAGAATCCCCATATTTTATCAGCCTAACATAGTCTTTGGCCACTTTGGCAATGAGATTGTGAGCAATATTGATCTAGCCAAGGGCCAACTTGTAGTGATCTTTATCATATAAAACATTTAGCAGATCTCCATAAAATGGATGCACATCATCTTGGCGGGGGAAATCTTCTTAGCAAATACATCCAAAGTAGCAACAGAAGCAACAACAACAAAAAATACATCACTGACACTTTTCAGGCATATTTCATTGACTCCTCAAAATGAGCAGCCTTTATTTTTGCTACCTCATCACTATCATCCTCATCCATTGCCTCGGGGTTCTCACTTCTTTTTATTTCACGTACAATATCCTGTAAAAGTATAGAGGAAAAAAAACATGACAAATTGAAATAATAAGATACAAGTTGAGGAAAATTGAATCAAAAAATGTAAAATTCTAACAAACCAGTTCAAAAAAAACCATTAAGAAATTCATAACCAAATCTAGTTTGCAAAAGCCGCTGTAATTGAAACTCACCTTCTCAATATTTTTTCTAATAGCATACTTGCAAGCCCGTTGACAAATCTCTGTAATATCAGCTCCATTGAATCCTTGGGTATAACAGGCCAATGCCATTAGGTATAATGAAAACTGTTAGATTAGGTGAAAAGCTAATCTCCCAAGAACACCTGCATGCATAACCCTATCACATGGAAGAAGCAAAGAACATAAAGCAAGAAAAATCTATGGAGGCCAAAAAGCCAGAGACATCATATGCACAATATTACATTATGATAATCTAATCTGTATGAAATACAAAGAGGTGAATCCTTATAAGAGGAATCACAAAACCCTAAAAGGGAAACCCTAAAGAATAATAAGATGCCTAAGTCTAACTTGAGTGTAGAGTATAATAGACTAATAATTAAATAACTTAATTATTAGCTATAATATGACTACTCTAACAAAAACTATTTTCTTGGTTGTCATACCATCCATCTCCGTCAACAATTGGTTAAGGACTATGTCTGCAACACCACCAACATCCCCAACACTGCTTCCATGTTGAAAACATGCAAACCAATTATGCATCACAGTCAAAGCCTATCTCTCAAATAGTTCAAACAAAATGAAAAAACCCATAGTTTCACGTAGAGCAGAGCAGATAGATTGCTTAAACCCGCTAACAAATCTCTGTAATATCTCATTAATAAATATAATGGATGGGGCATTCTTCTCAGACTCCTCAAAATCCTTCCAGATATTGCTTTCACTTTCTCCAACCAACTTTGACATGATCTAAAGTCCATTGATATAGAAAAAGAAGACACCGGTTTCATTTTCCACTACCCTAGCAATTAAAGTTTTCCCAGAACCAGGAGGCCCATAGAGCAGAATACCCTTTGGGGGCTTCACACCAATAGATTTGAAGAGTTGTGGGCATCTAAGATGAAGCTCTACCAATTCACGGATCACCAGTCAGAATTACTTGAACTAGACTTTCTTTGTTGTAGAATTGATTTAGTATAGAATATTTTCCAGCAAGATTTTTTTTTAAAAAGCAAGGTTTTCATATCATTATCTACCACTTGAGAAAAAGTTTCCATAGCTAAATTTCCTTGCCATAGTTAATATTGCTCTAAAGACTTACAAGTTAGTAAGTCCTCAGCTAAAGGGCTAATAAACTAAATAGAGCTTCAAACATATGAACAAATAAAACTCATACAAGGAAAAGTTGGAGCCAAATTGAATAGCACTAGCTATTTGTCAGTGGAAGGTCCCTGCTAGAACAGACACATTTGTCACTTCATTAAGATGAAAATTTTGTACTAAGTTTCCTAACTATATAATTCATCGTCATCTTTATTATCTATTGTAGAAAATACATCCGAAGCACCAGCAGAAGCACCAGGAAATCAAAATTCAGAACCAAAGCCTTGAGATTGCTGTAGTGTTTGTGTGAAGGCTTGATACTTCTAAATATCAGCATCACTAACACTTCTTTGGGCATATTTCATTGACTCCTCAAAATGAGCAGCCTTTATTTCAGCTACCTCATCCATTGCCTTGGGGTTCTCACTTCTTTTTCTTTCACATTCAATATGATCCTGTAAAAGTGCAAAGGAAAGAGAACATGACAAATTGAAATAATAAGATACAAGTTGAGGAAAATTGAATCAAAAAATGTAAAATTCTAATAAACCAATTCAAAAAAAACCATTAAGAAATTTATAACCAAATCTAGTTTGCAAAAGCCGCCACGATTGAAACTCACCTTCTCAATATTTTCTCTAATAGAATACTTGCAAGCCCACTGACAAATCTCTATAATATCTCATCAATAAATATAATGGACAGGGCATTCTTCTCAGCCTCCTCAAAAGCCTTCCGAAGATTGCTTTCACTTTCTCCAGCCAACTTTGACATGATCTCAGCTCCATTGATACAGAAAAAGAAGGCACCGGTTTCATTTGCCACTGCCCTAGCAATTAAAGTTTTCCCAGAACTAGGAGGACCATAGAGCAAAATACCCTTCGGGGGCTTCACACCAATAGATTTGAAGAGTTTTGGGTATCTAAGTGGAAGCTCTACCAATTCATGGATCACTAGTCAGAGCCTATCTCTCAAATAGTTCAAACAAAATGAAAAAACCCACAGTTTCACGCAGAGCAGATGGATTGCTAGAGCCCAAAGCAGTCTGGAAAATAGAATGAGCAGGGACCCATTGGCAACAAGCAATAGAATGAGTGTGGACACCTGAAGATAAATATCTAGACTAATCACTGATCAGGATGTTGTTGGTAATTAGTCTGGATATTTATCTTCAATTTTTTTTTAAACACTATGTGTGTCGTCAAACTTTCGACCCCAATGTGTTGAAATACTAGCCTAAATTCGACAATTCTATGTCGAAATGTGGCATCGCGGGTTTGGCATCCTGGTTGGAGCCGCTAAATATTTTGACCAAATTTGGTCAAAATTTGATCGTCACAAATTTGGCATCCTAGTCGGAGTGACCAAAGTTTTTGACCAATATTAATTTATATTGGTCGAAAGATCGACCACTACACAAACACTTGCCAATGTTATTTTCAACCTAGATTGCCCTCATTTTTGACCAATAGTGGAGTCGATCATGTAATGATTTCAGTAGTGGGTTGATATTTCGATGCACATAATAGCGACGAACTAGTTGGTCAACCATTTGACAGAGTTGGGTAGAAACTTCAACCAAAAGTGCATCAAAAAATGGGGCAAAATGTACTAGTGGGTGATTAAAAAATTTAGGGTTTTGTAAGTTCATCTCTACAAGTTCATCTCTGAATCAAATGTATATAAACAATGATAAAAAATGTGCCAGCAAATACCAAATACATGATGCCCTAGCACATTGCTCACAGGCCCTAAGTAGGTAACCAAAAAAACAATGCTAGACAAATGCAGAGTAAGGAAATCCTTACAGGTGGTCCTCCTTTTACACCAAATCACAGTGGCAACCCTTGTAGGTAGGCGGTCCTCCTTTTACACCAAATCACAGTGGCAACCCTCGCAGGCAGGCGGTCCTCCTTTTACTCTCACCAAATAACAGTAAACAATCGCAGGCTCCAGCTCCTTCACACGCTCCAAGTTAAAACCAAACAATGAAATGAGATACAAAATCTTTTTTCTTTTTAAAGTTATGTCGGTGTTGGTCAAAATTTTGACCTACATTATATTGGTCAAAATTTTAACTAACACAGGCATAGATTAAAAAAAAGAGAGTAAGTTTTCCTTCTATAATCTGACCAACCTAAACCTTTTTAATTGATGGTCAAAAATTTTGGTAGAAAAATGAGGTCAAATGTAGTAGTGATAAGGCAATATTTCTATGTCACAACCTATCCAAGATCACGTGTAATCAAACATTTATATTCATTGGTGTGTTCCATGTTCCACAGGACAGTCACAATATAAAGACATGACCTCGAACAGGTGAGGCAACATATGGAAAGGTTGTCATCTATTAACCCCAATACCGGGCCTATTTTGATTTGTGGGTACCCTAATGTTGGCAAGAGTTATTTTATTAATAAGATTACTATGGCGGATGTGGATGTGCAACCTTATGCTTTTACAAACTAACTTCTAATTGTCCCCTAACTAACTGATTGTTAATGACAAACACTAGAATACATATTTGCACTCATCCTACTGCTCGCCCTAGAGTCGTCGACAGTGTTCAAATGACTCTATGTGCCAAAAAAGGTTGTTAGTAGCATTTATCTGGCCATTCAAAGTTGTTGGAATAAATGGTTCGATGCTACGACCGACGGTTTGAAAGATACACAATGTTGGTCGTTTGAACTGAGGAACATTGTGAGTTCTGACATCAACTGAGAATGTGTTGCCAAATATAAACTAACTTGAATCTTTTAAAATCAAGATAGGCTATTGTAGGCCTCAATAACATGGTCCTGTAGCACCTAACGGGTCAATGCTACCTCACACGAGCTCTAAGATATGACCCCGCAAAGATCGCTGATTTCATTCTTAAAGGACCTTGAGGGACACTTCGGCCTGGAGTTGTCAGCGGAGTTTGAACAACTATGTGTGCCGAAAGAGGTTTTCCCTAGTGTTTACTTGGCCATTTGGAGCTGTTGGAATAGATGGTTTGATGCTACAACCGATGGTTTGAAAGATACACAACATTGGCCATTTGAACTCACGAACACTGTGAGTTCTGACATCGACTGAGAATGTGTTTCCAAATATAAACAAACTTGAATCTATGAAAATTGAGACATGCTATTGTAGGCCTCAGCAACACGATCCTGTAGTACCTGATAGATCGATGCTACCTCACATGAGCTCTGAGATATGACCCCGCAAAGATTGCTAATTTCATGCTTTTGGGACCTTGAGGGACACTTCAGCCCGGAGTCATCGACGGGGTTTGAACGACTATGCATGCAGAAAGAGGTTTCTCCTAGTGTTTACTCAACCATTCAGAGTTGTTGGAATAGACAGTTAGATGCTACAACCGACGGTTGGAAAGATATGCAACATTGGCCATTTGAACTGAGGAACACTGTGAGTTCTGACATTGATCGAGAATGTGTTTCCAAATATAAAGGAACTTGAATTTCTGAAAATTGAGATAGGCTATTGTAGGCCTCAACAACATGGTCCCGTAGCACCTGACGGATCCATGCTACCTCACACGATCTCTGAGATATGAGCCTGCAAAGATTACTGATTTCATGCTTTTGGGACCTTGAGAGACACTTTGGCCTAGAGTCATTGACGGGGTTCGAATGACTGTGTGTGTCAAACGAGGGACTATGTGTGTCGAATGAGGTTGCCCCTAGCGTTTACCCAACCATTTAGAGCTATTGGAATAGACGGTTCAATGCTACGACCGACGGTTTGAAAGATACAAAACATTGGTCGTTTAAACTTAGGAACACTTTGAGTTCTGACATCGACCGAGAATGTGTTTCCAAATTTAAATGAACTTGAATCTCTTTAAACCGAGACAAGCTATTGTAGGCCTTAGCAACATGGTCTTGTAGCACCTAATAGATCGATGCTACCTTGCACGAGCTTTGAGATATAACCCCGCAAAGATTGCTAATTTTATGTTGAAGGGACCTTGAGGGACACTTCGGCCCAGAGTCATCGACGGTGATCGAATGATTGTGCATGGTGAACGAGGTTTCCACTAGCGTTTACCCTGCCATTCGGAGTTGTTGGAATAGACAGTTCGATGCTATGATCGATGGTTGGAAAGATACATAACGTTAGCCATTTGTACTAAGTAACACTTTGAGTTCTAACATCGACTGAGAATGTGTTGCCAAATTTAAACGAAGTTGAATCTTTGAAAACTGAGATAGTCTTTTGTAGGACCTAGCAACCTAGTCTCGTAGCACCTGATAGATCGATGCTACCTCGTACAAGCTCTGAGATATGACCCCACAAAGATCATTGATTTCATGCTTAAGAGACCTTGAGGCACTTCAGCTCAGAGTCATCGGCAGGGATCGAACGAATGTGCATGGCGAACAAGGTTGACACTAGCGTTTACTTAGCCATTTGGAACTATTGGAATAGACGGTTTGATGCTATGACCAACGGTTGGAAAGATACACAACGCTGGCCGTTTGAACTGAGGAACACTTTGAGTTCTGACATCGACCAAGAATGTGTTGCCGAATTTAAACAAAGTTGAATCTCTAAAAACTGAGATAGACTTTTGAAGGCCCAAGAAATATGGTCTCGTAGCACCTGATAGAGCGATTCTACCTTGCACGAGCTCTGAGATATGACCCCACAAAGATCACTGATTTCATGCTTAAGGGACCTTGAGGGACACTTCGGCCCCGAGTCATTGGTGACGATTGAATGACTATGTGGGAAAATGAGGTTGCCACTAGCATTTACCCAGCCATTTGGAGTTTTTGGAACAGACGGTTCAATGCTATGACTGACGGTTGGAAGGATACACAACGTTGGCCGTTTGAACTGAGGAACACTTTGAGTTCTGACATCAACTGAGAATGTGTTGCCGATTTTAAATGAACTTGAATATCTGTAAATTGAGACAGGTTATTGTAGGCCCCAACAACATGGTCCTGTAGCAACTGATGGATCGATGCTACCTTGCATGAGCTCCAAGATATGACCCCGCAAAGATCACTGATTTCATGCTTAAGCGACCTTGAGGGATACTTCGGCCCAGAGTCGTCAACAAGGATCAAACAACTATGCATGGTGAACGAGGTTGCCACTAGAGTTTACTCGGCCATTTGGAGCTGTTGGAACATATGGTTCATTGCTACAACTGATAGTTGGAAGGATACACAACATTGGTCATTTGAACTGAGGAACACTGTGAGTTCTGACATCAACTGAGAATGTGTTGCCAAATTTAAACGAACTTGAATCTCTAAAAAAATGAGATAGGCTTTTGTAGGCCCTGACAATATGGTCTCGTAGCACCTAATGGATTGATGCTACCTCACACGAGATCCAAGATATGACCCCACAAAGATCATTGATTTCATGCTGAAGGGACCTTGAGGGACACTTCAGCTTGGAGTCGTCAACGGTGATCGAACGACTGTGCATGGCAAATGAGGTTGCCACTAGTATTTACCCAGCCATTTGAAGCTGTTAGAATAGATAGATTGATGCTATGAATGACGGTTGAAAGGATATGCAACATTGGCCGTTTGAACTGAGGAACACTGTGACTTTTGACATCGACCGAGAATGTGTTGCCAAATTTAAATGAAGTTGAATCTCTCAAAACTGAGATAGGATTTTGAAGGCCTAGACAACATGGTCGTGTAGAAATTGATGGATTGATGCTACCTCACATGCGCTCCAAGATATGACCCCGCAAAGATCATTGATTTCATGCTTAAGGGACCTTGAGGGAAACTTTGGCCTGGAGTCAGCGGCGGTGATCGAATGACTGTGCATGGTGAATGAGGTTGCCACTAGCATTTAACCAACCATTTAGAACTGTTGGAATAGATGGATCGATGCTACGAACAACATTTGGAAGGATACACAATGTTGGCAGTTTGAATTGAGGAACACTGTGACTTCTGACATCGACCAAGAATGTGTTGCTGAATTTAAATGAAGTTGAATCTCTCAAAACCAAGATAGGATTTTAAAGGCCCAGGCAAGACAGTCTCGTAGCAATTGACAGATTAATGCTACTTTGCATGAGCTCTGAGATATGACCCCACAAAGATCACTGATTTCATGCTTAAGCGACCTTGAGGGACACTTCGGCCTGGAGTCGTTAGCGGCGATCGAATAATTGTGCATGGTGAACGAGGTTTCCACTAACATTTACCTAGCCATTCGAAGCTGTTAGAACAGATGGATCGATCTTACAAATGATGATTGGAAGGATACTCAACGCTGGCTGTTTGAATTGAGGAACACTGTGACTTCTGACATCGACCGAGAATGTGTTGCCAAATTTAAATGAAGTTGAATATCTCAAAACTAAGACAGGCTTTTGAAGGCCCAGGCAACACGGTCCCGTTGCAACCAACAGATTGATGCTACCTCACATGAGCTCTAAGATATGACCCTGCAAAGATCGCTGATTTCATGCTTAAGTGAACTTAAGGGACACTTCGGCCCAAAGTCGTTGGCGGTGATCGAACGACCGTGTGTGGCTAATGAGGTTGCCGCTAGCATTTACTCGGCCATTCAGAGCTATTGGAACAGATGGTTTGATGCTACGATTGACGGTTGGAAGGATATGCAACGTTGGCTGTTTGACCTGAGGAACACTGTGAGTTTTGACTTCGACCAAGAATGTGTTGCCGATTTTAAACGTAGTTGAATCTTTGAAAACTGAGATAGGCTTTTGTAGGCCCCAGCAACACGATCCCATAGCAACTGAGTAAGGCCCTAGATAGGGACATTACATATCCACACATTATTCAGTAGATACCTTGAAGAACCCACATACATGGGAGTAGGTTTGAAGTAAGACTAAGATTGTTTATCAGTTCAAAAATATTACTATGTTGTACTTTTGATTAACATCCAATGATTAGATGTGAAATTCAAAAATTTGATTATATTACCACTAGTTCTATTTCAAATTCTAGAAAAAATGGATATTTGACATATGTTCATAAATTTCAGTCAACACCATTTTAAAATAACACATTAGTTTATTTTTACACATTGAGAATATCATCAATAGGAATTGAACTAAAATTGACATAGGTCATAGGAAATAAATGCCCCAACTATTTGTTGTCTTCTACATTTTGAGTTTCTTATTACAATCAGGAGAAGAATATTACTCTCCAAATGGTTTTGGAAAGTAACATTTGTACTTCCTCTTCACAAATATTTCTTCCCTCATCTTGCTCCCTATTGATACTGACAAAGTGAATCTAGGCATTTCTACCATGTAATGGGAGAAAAATGGTTTCCTAATTGATATTGCTCACCAACCCTTTACAATAGAGAATGTTTACAAAAACTGGCATGTACTTGCGTGAGGACATTATATATTACAAAAATCCCGCACAGAAGTAGATGGAAAGCCGCTCAAAAAGTAGTAACTAATAGCAAGTGGGATAATGCAGATGCTTTAAAAAACCACTATCTTCTTTACTCAAGAAACATCTAGTTCATCTGCTCGACTGGGGCATGTTTGGGAACAGACAGTCTCCATTTAAACTCAAGTCTCTGGAAGTAGTTATATTTGTCAGTGGAGGAGATACACCCATTGGATTTGCAATAACTTTATGCTCACTGGAATTTCCATTTCTCTTCAATTTGGATACTCATTCCAAAATTACATCTACCCTTTTACCAATTTGGGAAATCAATGGGTCTATTTGTGGACCTCCAAGGAGTTGTTCACCTAAATGAGAACCTTGAGATGAATCAGGAACTTCTCTATGAAAGAGATCAGTACCTTGAGAAGCTCTCCACTTGTCAGCTGAATTAAAACCTTGGACCATAGATGGCTCCCCTTTGTTGTAAAATGAGGAGTGAGACTGCCTTGCCAAAGGTGGCAATGAACTTACATTTGAGGGATAATGACCAACATGAGTAACCTAGTTTCCCAAGTCCCGTAAATGCAAGGCCATTAACGAATAGGCATTTCTAATAAAAATATTTGTGGTGCTAGAATGAAGTGCATGACCAAATTCATTTCCTGCTAATGAACCAATTTGAAGCTTCATTTCACATTGCTCTGTGGATAATTTCACAGCACTTGTTACTTCTCTATCTAAATTTTTTGTGTCAGTGTACATTTTCACTGAAGAGCTTCTGTCACTACTTGAGCTACTAGCAGATGGTGAGTACTCATCATCATCATCTAACATAGGCTCACACACATATCTTACTTCTTTCCTTTGCCGATTTCCCCTTCCTAGCTCTTCCTCCTTGTCTGTAACTTCTATCATGGGTCCAAGAAGCTCTTCCCACTCTTTCCCATAACTGTGGGCTTTGTCTCTTCGTCCTGAGTAATTGGCATACCTTGGATGGCACCAAGATAACCATTTTCTTTTGAAATGTCCTTTTTTCTCACATTAATCTCTCTATTAAGAAGATTTTCTATATCTTCCTCTGTATATTGAATAGATGTAGCTACAATTCCATGTTCATCAAGAATATTCCTTGCACCGTTGAGTAATATATCATGAAATTCCTTAATAGTTTCATTCTTAACATAATTCATAACTATATTTTCCATAGCCAATTTTCTTCTTGATCGTTGCAATATTTTATCCTCAACTGAACATTTTGTAATCAGTTGATATAAGATCATAGTTTTCTCTTGGCCAATCCTTTGGGCTCGTGATTGAGCTTGTAGATCCACAAAAGGGTTGAAATCTGGATCTGGTGGAAGAGTAGTATTAGCAAGAAGTCATTCACTAACATCTCATCTTTATAACAACTAAATTTGGATTCGCTAGAAGCATTAGTTCTAAAAAAAAATAGTAAAACATACCATATATAATGATTGTGTCGGCACTCGGCTGCATCATATAATAAGTTGAAATTAGATAATCATAAAACACTTTGTAAAGTACAACCTACATATCATATATAGCCACATCAAATGAGTTCAAATTAATATTTAGAATCTTGGACTGCATCAAGAAAGAATATTTTTTTTTCAAAGTCTTTGTAATTTCTATGTGGCTGGTAGCCAATTGCTTATTCACTTATTTTTTTCTTCCTCAGTTGGTCAAAAGTTGTATGGATACATGGCATCACATTGTCATTGTCTAATCATAGCAAGGTACAGAAGCTCGGGAAAGGTGTAACGAATTAATATGCAAATATTTTTGTCTGTAATAGTATTTTTTGCATTTATTATGATATTGATCCAATTTGATGCACCTTCGCTATTTGATCCATACTTCCCTTTCATTTCACTTGCTTTGCTCATTTTGCACTTCATAGGCCAGGATTTAACAATGGGTATGACCTTGGTACTGCCGGCGTTAATGATAAATTTTACCTTTTAGCTATTAATTTTTTGTCATTTTTCCTGTATGATGCTTTTGTATATGAATTGTGGATATTCTTTGGGAAAATTTTCATTTTTTCCTATAGGATGCCTTTGTATACAAATTTTGGAGAATCTCTATTAAAGAGTAGGTAAGGATGGCTAAGCTGACTGCAGTGGAGAGGGAGAGGACTAAATTGAGAGAGCAGAGGTGGAGAGAGATAATGATGAAAATATTTCAAGGCTTGGAGAAATATGAAAATTATAATCTTCCTCCCAGAGAATACATTAATGAAGTTCTTTGTGCCCTAGCAGAGGAAACCAAATTTGGGGTTTTTTGGGGTTATAGGAGGTCTGAGTATAATTCCTTTGGTATTTAGAGGTTTTATAACATAATAAGACATTGTCTATAGTTTTAAGTCTTGGGGTTAATTATTTCATATAGTTCCTTTGTTAAATCACTCACTTTTCATGCATTTTTGGAGCCATAGGGCTGAGTAGCAGTACACGCTCCAAAACAACCATATATTTCCTTTAGATATGACAATGTACTAAGAAAAGGGTACTCAAAAAAGTAATTTTTTTTATTAGTCCTTTGGAAAGTTTCAGAGATAAGTGGCATTTTCCTTCGCTGTAGGGCTACTAGACATGGCAATTCATTGATCCATCCCCTTTATGTATTTTTTGTCACTTGGGGATGGATCCAAACCTTGTAACTTAGTATTTTAACATTGGAAATGCAGGAAAGAAGAAGAGTTTGTAAGTTGAGAGTGATTGAAGGAGTTTGATGAGTTTGAAGGGTGCATAAGGGTCATGAAATTGGTGCAAGGGTACAACAGTAGACATTATAGCCTTTGGAGGGGGGTATTTTATGCATGAATCCATCATAGGATGGTCAAATGATGGTGAATCAACTTTGGTTCAGTTTTTATGGTGCTGGGAGATGAGACATTGGGTGAGCCGTAGTTTCTAGGGGGTTTTGGGACAAATTTGGGGCTTTTACATCTAGAAGTGTCAAATATTCAAATTGATGGTAGAATCATCTAATTAGTTTTAAGACATTGTTGAAAGTGGCAAGGTCTCGGAGTGAGTCCTTAATAGGGCTGCTTTGTTAATTGAGCCTATTAGGCCTGTTGGGAAACATGAATCAATAATTTTAAGGTGTGATGTTCCAAAACACATAGTCTTTGTTTTGACATATGTTATGCAACTTGAAAAAGGGTATTCAAATAGTTTGATCACCATTTGAAGAGGTGATCAAGAATTTGGTTGATGGAACCAATTGGCAAGCTTAAACAAGCATGAACCAAGAACTTGTTTGATAGGGTGGATATGGAGTTGCTGAAGGAAATCTAAGGTGTGGAGTCTTAAAGAAGATGGTATGAAAGGAGAGAATGAAGTAAATGATTCTCCAAAGCTGAGAAAAGAAACGAAAGTGATGTTCAAGCCCACAAAGGATTCAACAGTCAAAGAAATGAAATATGAGAATAAGAAGAAGAAGAGGAAGAAAAGTGTAGGAAGTTACAAAAGGTTTATATACAAGGTGTTGAAACAAGTGCATTCCTCCAAGGGAATATCTAGTGCTGCCTTGAATTAAGTTGGTTCCTTAAGGCTCTTCCATGGCCTTCCAAGTATTATGTGCCTGCATGAGCAATTTACAGTCCACCCAATTTACAGTGCTATATAAATTTGACATGTTATGATATTTTGTATCTCCATTTAGTTCAATGAACCAATTGGGTCTGCCCTACCCTTGATTGTCTCAAGTATTGCCTCGTGGTTTGACTCATGAACCTTCCAAATAGTTTTATTATGTGGTCTTCCCCATATCTGATCAAGTGAACATTTGATGCAACGATGAGGTTTGAATAATGAAGAATCTTTCTATGTCTCCCCCAATCCTCAAACAACCACAACCTAGGGTTCTTCATAGCATACCAAGCCATGTACCAGTTACAACCACTGCTCCTATAGGGTATTCTAATTCTTCACCATCAATAATCGAGTGATCCAATTTCTTTTTTACCTCAACACAATGACACGAATAATAATTTGTCCCTTCTTCATTGTCTTCAGGTGCAATAACAACAAAAAACATGGCCTGTAATGATATAAACATAATGAGGACATTATTTTACTGAATATTTATGATAAAGTACTAAATTTGAGATTATTTGTATGTGGAAAATTTTACCTGGTTGTACTAGATCAGATAAGCGATCAAAGTCAATGGATGATTACATTTATGTCAGTTGTAGTGATTCATGGGGATGATAGAAGGCAAGTGGACTCAAAATACGTGTATACCATTTGTCAACCCATTCCTTTGACTGACACCCATCCCAATCTTCATCTACACATGATGAACAAAAGCATGCCATATGTCGTGTGTGGATACTCCAAGAACCTGCATTACAACTTCTAAAAGAGTGTAGCTCACTCGATCCTATCAATGTACAACAATCCTCACATGGTGCAATGTTAGTTTCATCCATCAACCAAAAAAATCTATGAGCCGTAGACTCACCTTTATTACCTGGACCCATTGTAGCATTACACCACTGGACAATACATCCTACATTTGACAATGTTGCTTTCTCTTTGTACTTTAATTCTTCACGTGATAAGGCTCTTTTAATACATGCACCTACACCATTATGCTCTCCCTTTCCATGACCGGCCTCTATGAAATTCCACATATATTGAATTCTAGTAATCTTATGCATCATGCACAACCAATAAAATATCTCAGAATTCTTGAATTGTGATGCACAATTATCTGACCATATGATATGCCGATGATATTTTATGCCCCTGTTTGCCAAATGACCATAAAATAGTTGAACGCAATCGTATACAAACTCTCTAGAATGTGAGCGATCATCGCTAATATAAAAATGATACTCCCTCAATATCTTCATGTTCTCCTCTGTACTGTCTGGTGCATGCATGAATGCTATATGAACAAATATAGAAACCTGTTGAGAGCTGTAATACTTTGTTTGCACTTCATTTTGTGGTTGTAGTGTGTAGTTCTCTACAAAGTCCACAACTGAAACAATGGTATCAAGTGGGAATGTGTCCTTGCACAACTTGAATTGCATATCCAACCATCACACTCTATGTGTATGCCTTGCATACTCATAAATAATTTTTTTACAAAAAATGTCCATGAACTGATACACTGGATTTTTTTCAATTACTAAATCACATCTTTTAGCCTCTTTTCCATCTTTTATATTGTATATCACGGTCTTATATTTTCCAAATTCTACTATTTCATAACCGATTGCATGCGTACTCTCCATATGTTGAAAAATTGACAAATGTCACAAACCTCTGCAATCTATGCATGTACCATTCAAGCATGAGAGCTTGTAAAATTGTTGACCATCCACTCTTTCACATAAAATGGTAGATATTAATTACCTTGAAAATCTAGGTGGGACATTTATGTTACAATCCTGCAAAACATTGTTAGAGTGCAAATCTACACATATATTCCTATAAACTTCAAAATGGTTAGAAAATTCAATATGTACCCTACAACAACAAGTTGTGCGTGTGTGATTTATCTTCACATAAAAAGGTTTACACATTTCAAAATATCTCTGACTAATTTTAATTTGAGGATACATATGTATACATTTTGCAAAGAATTGTGTTTGAGTTGAATCCAAAAAATGTTTTGGATGTGGAACACAAATTTGACTACCAATCCTCCTTCTTACAACATCTCTTAGATTAGGAGATACCTGTGTATTATTCTTCCAAAATTCTTCAATCAAGGATTTCAAAGTTTCAACAATTGCTTTATCTTTTTGTGGTAGTCTACTGGAAAATGCCCATAACTCATTTCTATTTGGATCTTCCACTCTTTGACGCCTTTCCAAGGCTCTCATTAGAGACTTTCTACTTATTTTCAATGTTTTTCTTGTATTTCTAATGAGTCAAGATTTCTTCATTTGAGTGCTTACTATCGTTGATGTAAGTACACATAGTGTGACATTACTATCTTCCGTGCGTGATGTAGAACCCACACTCTCATATGTAGTCATTAGATTATTTACAATAGCTTTTTCACTTGACTCATCCATCATTTTTAGCCCAAGAATCTTCATGATGGGCCTAAATTTCAGATTTCTCATCATTTCAACAAATAGTTGACATCTTCCTATCATGTTTAAATTCTCAAAAAATGATCTCCAAATACGATTAGCATTTCTTTGACAAGTACGCTTGGGAATCTTGTCAGGCATTGCTTACAAAATGTTAGTATCAATATCAATCAAATATTTTGGCTTTCTATAAATAATTCTAGGAGCATCAAAAATATTATGTGTGAATTGTGTACCATCTTGAGTGCCTTCAACATGAGATGATGTTGTGCCTACACCTTGGGATGTAGATAATGGTGTGCCTTCAACATGAGATGATGTTGTTCCTACACCTTGGGATGTAGATAATGGCGTGCCTTCAACATGAGACGATGTTGTGCCTACACCTTGGGATATAGATAATCGTGTGCCTTGAATATGATACAATTTTCTACCTCCACTTTGGGATGTAGACAATGGTGTGCCTTCAACATGATACAAGGGTGTGCCCACACCTTCGGAAGTAGACAATAGTGTGCCTTCAACATGATACATTGATGTGCCTCCACCTTTGGAAGTAGACAATGGCGTGCCTTCAACATGATACATTGGCATGCCTCCAACATTGGATGATGATGTCTCTTGAACTTGGGAACTCATAGATGATATCCCCACATCTTCATAATTCAATTGTCTTGTTGCACACAAGTTTCTCATTTGTTGTCTTTTTGTTTCCAATTCCAATTATCTCTTACTTTGTATGGATGTTTCATGTTCCTCATCCAAAGAAAAATCTTCTTCTATGGTATCTAATTTTTTTTGTTCACGAAGTTGTCTCATTCTTTCCCTTTTCTTCTCTTTATCTCTTTCATGCTCTTCTGGTGTTAAATTCTTTGCCCCTTTCCTTGGCATGATGATGATTTTTACATATGAATTGATTACAATTTTAAAAATATAATATAAATGTAAAACAATAAGTCAAATTATAATATAAACCTCTTACAATATGACAAATTATAATATGAATTTATTACAATTATATCAAATTATGTATTGAACAAGTCTATATCATACCAATTATAAACCAAAACACTCTTTATTCACATTTGACATGTAAAAAACTAAAAAACTTAACTCAATCGATAAATTTTGGTGATAATGATTTACTTTCACAATTCGATGTTGATTTTTAAACAAAAAGATGATGGTGCAAATTGATAGAATATGCTTCTTTGTCACTATCAACACCATGAAAAGTGAATACTTGTTGGATAACATGCAGAACTCAGACAACAATAGAAAAAATGGGCCTCTTTCACGAGATCCTTCAAAAAGAAGACCATTTATTTTATTTTTGCATAGCGCCAGTGCGCTATAGCGTGTTCCCCCTATGAAAAACTAAAAAGTGTTATGAATACTCTTGAACAGGGCATGCACCCTATGTCAAATAAGAAAAAGGGAAAACATAAAGGGTATGGGGGGGAGAGAGAGAGAGAGAGAGAGAGAGAGAGAGAGAGAGAGAGAGAGAGAATGGGGGAGGGGAGGGAGAGGGAGAGGGATAGGGATAGGGATAGGGAGAGGGAGAGAGGGTGATGTGAGAGAGAGAGAGAGAGAGAGAGAGAGAGAGAGAGAGAGTTTAGGTTCTAGTCTTTCCTTCAAACTTCTAGCCTCTCTTAACCATCCAATGGCTACTCCTTGTGCTATCTTCCCCAATGTGGATGTGGATCTCCAAGATAATCTCAATCAACTTCTCCTCCAAGGTATAGTTGACTTCTAGAATATTCACAACTCCGAAGACTAATTTAGGCCTTCAAATCACTAGGCTTCCCCACTAGAACTTCCTTCTAGAACCCCAAACCCTAGCTTAGGATCTTCCCACACTATCCCTCCAAATTGATCTCCAAAATTCTCTCCACCTTCTCTCACCTTGTGATTCTTCAAGGGAACACATTAGGGCATCCACACATGCCACTGAGTTCCTTCATCAAGATCATGGGTGCTCGTACTAGTGCCTTCTTGACCCTGTCCTGGCTCACCCGCTCTCAACAGTTAGCCATAGGGCTTCCATCCTGGCTTAGAAATATTAATTCCATACTAAAAATGAAAGCATCAACATTATGTACAGACTCTAACCTTCCATCCCCTATGGTTTCAGCCATTTCCACTAGTGGATGCTTAGGTTAGAGCCATTGTAAGCGTGGAGGTCCTGCAAATTGGCTTTACAGACCGGTGGCTTGAAATGCTTGCCAAACTTGATTAACCTAACCTATAAATAATACAATAAATGTAGAATGGAGATATAATACTACTCTAAACTATCATGGGTCTTGATCACCCTATTCAATCGGTACAGGCCGTACAAAACATAAAGAAACCCTACAAATAGTAAGAACTAGATCATAACATATGTACATAAATTTCTAAATTATGGCATTCAATCTAAAACTTCATTAGCCTCTGAAATCCATTGATCTCATGCTCATATACTGAGCATGAGTGGTTACAACCAACTTAACTTCCCTTTGAGCAACTTTTCAAATAGTTGCAAAAGTTGCTCAAGCAACTTTGCAAAGTTGCTACCAACTTCTTACCAAAGAGTGCCATTTGGCCTTGTAGACCAACTCAAAGACTAGGAATGACTCCTAAGTCCTAAATTAGGACATTTAAGGTTCTAAGACCTTTAAGACCTTTCTTAGACCATTTCTACCAAAACTAACTCTTTGAGACTCTTTAGGCTATTTAGACCAAATGGACCACTAACTCTTCCTGAGCTCATTTGGCTCTTACAATCACAATCATGGATTCATCCTAATGAATCTTATTCTAACTCACACCAGACTCCTAAAAAAACCTTAACCACTCACTAACTTAGCCAAAATGGGATAATGGGAGGTGCTCTGCACCAGAGAGAGAGAGAGAGAGAGAGTGCACTCTCTCCCTCTCTCCCTCTCTCTCTCTCTCTGACTATTTCTCATCACTATTTAAATCTATGACTTAAATAGGGTGCATGCCCTATAGGGTGAGCCCACTATTGAAATCTATGACTTTCATAGGGCACACGCCCTATGGAAGTCATGGATTTTAGTAGTGCGCTGGCCTTATAGGGCGTGCGCCCTATAGGGCCCATGCACTTTGTAAGGCATTAAGTTTACCAATCCTAAGGCTTGGATTTGCCTTGGAGATCCAACCCAAAGGCTTGGATGATTGAAATAGGCCTGAGACGTGTTTTCCAGCAGACATACAAAAAATGACATCTTTTTTTCTGCGCTCCTCATCAAGTTTACTCGTGGCTCAAGAACGTAAAAATCAGACGACGTGATATTGTAGATCTCTCTGTTAGCTATCTAAGCATATAATTTATTTTGAATTCTGATTATGTTAAGTTTTTCAACTCTAATTTCTTTTGTGTCTATATCTATTTTTTGTAAAAAACCAACATGTAGTGTTTTGGGCATAGATTTTGGTTCGTTCATTGAATTTTGCAACAAGTTACATTTTTAGAAACTAGACTCCATTCTACACACTTAGAAAAAAAAAGAAAATTTGATTTTTGATTAGTTTTAAATGATTTATAGGGGGAGCACACATAAATTTCATGTTTTCAAGATGTGTGCACTTCGTAAATTCATCAAAAATTATACATTCATCAAAAAAATACCAAAATTTTTTGGGATAAACTACGTGGTGTTAGTTAACTTCTTACTAGAGTGATTAAAAAAATTCAAAAAAAAAAGTTAACATTTTAGGGGGAGCACACTAGACGCTATGTTATGGTTTTTCACAAAAAATAGGACCACTTTTTGTGCTCCCCCTTTTTGAGGGCCTTAATCTGCACCATTTTCAAAATAAGTTCATAGTTTAGGAACTAGATTCAGAGTATTACAACTCTTGTTTTTGTCGCATCTTAAAATTTTGAGTCTAACTATCTTCAATTTCTTGTTGAAGTTCAGAGTTTGTTGATTTCAGGAAAAAAGTGGCATCTTATACCCCCTTTTTGGTCCCCCATCTTTGTGCACTTACCCAGTAACGTCATCCAAATCTGACATTCCTTATATGGAATGGGGATTCTTGGATGCTATGAGCTCAATGGTGAGGTCTGTTTGAGCCAAAAACAATCCAAAAAATAGTGATTGCCTCGGGATCCGTGCTGGAGCCAGTTGCAAATTTTCTTGCCATAGATTTCAACTTTGTCCAAAATGGACAAAATTTATATGGATTTAGGGGTTCTTGGGTGCTCTGAATGCATCTATGAGGTCTGTTTGAGGCCAAGATAACCAAAAAGAGAGGTCCCCCTAGTTCCAACATAAAACCTTCTGAAAACATTGATTTGACGAACACAACCAATTCTCTCAAGAAGAGTACAGGGGAAAATAGATCTGAAGCTCTAATACTATATTGGAGTTGATGAGTAAACAACCCATAGCTCCCAAGAAAACTTGCACACAAACACCTATCACAGAAAGAGAGAGAGAAGCAAGAAGTTAAAGAGGCCTAAACGCATGGATCCATGAAATAGGAGACATTCTTGATGTGCAAAAACAAAAGTTGCAATTCAATAAAAATGAATGTTCTCAATAAGATTACAAGAGAGATTAATCCTTATAAAAGGATATCAAAACCCTAAAAGGGTGAACAAACCTAGGTTGCATGATAATAATTAATAAAACAATTAATTATTATATACTTAAAGTTTAGCTTAAGTAGAAAGAGATAATAAGTGACTTAATAATTAAATCAACATGATTTAATTAATAAGCAAACAAATTTTTACTCTAATAGAAAGTGCGCTCATAGTTTCATATTTTAAAATTCTTTCGTTTACAATATAAATAATAATTATTAATGCATGTAGTTTTTATATTTTCTAAATTTATAATCTTTAATCTACTAATTCAAAATATTATTTAATTACTACTAACATAATTATTGTATTTTCTTTTGATGTAAGTACTATATATATATATATATATATATATAGAGAGAGAGAGAGAGAGAGAGATTTGTGAAAAATCAAAATGTTGATGTTTCCTATGTTCGAATTATCATTCACTCCTTGCTCACTGAACCCCCCAAATGACAACTTTAAAGAAACCACAAAAAATAAAATTAAAAGTCCATTAACAATTATATCATGTACCAATAGTCATCCACTTGTACTCCCAGTAGGTAAATTTTTTGAGTGATTACTAAGTCATTTGTGCATAAGTATTGAGAATTTTTTAGTAATTGAGATAGTTGCACATTAGTATTGGCAATTTTGGAGGTGGGTGTAGTGTATGGTTACTGGAGCATCTTTAAATAGGTATTGTTCGACACCTTGAAATGACCACTTTTTTACTCTTGCACCATAATAGGTCCCACATTGTGCATTGTGACTACCTAGAAGCGAAAATAATAGCTATAAACAATTAATTCGCATAATAAAACCGTCAACAAGAGATCATCAAAATTTAATGTAGTATGATTCCTCTAAATGTTTATTATAAATAATATATCCTACAAATGATTTTTTTATTAAAATATTGGAAATATCCATGTCACACATGGACCTTGCATTTGTTATCACCATCATGTGCCTATTGTTGCTTGAGTGGAAGGCTGTGCGCTATAGTGGTTGTTGCACATGATCGTGCTACTAAGCAGATTGAAAAAATCAATCAATATTGATTTTCCTTACTTTGGTAGCTTGTAGGGGACTACATTATGACAACCATGGTAGGCTATGCTAAAAGGAACATGAAATAAATTCATGTAAGAGGACAATAATTCATTGCATAGACATTATTAAGAAATAATTAATCATACATAAACACAAACAAGCATCAAACAAGTTCCCCAATTTCATTAGAACATTTTTTTTACATAAAATATTAACTAGCACTTGCACCTTTGAGGGGTGCAATGGTTATGCTGATAGTAAAATATATATCAAATGATGATATTTTGGTATATTGATGGATCTCTATCCCTCTCTATTTCTATATCTATATGTCTCTCTCTCATCTGCACTCTCTCCATATCTACCTCCCTATCCCTACCTTGCTATCTTTCTTACTACACACATAGACACTCCTTTCTCCCTCCCTATCTCTATCGTATCTTACCCCTATCTTTATCTTTCACCTCTCTCTCTATCTATATCCCATTTCCTCTATTTTTATTTGATCTTATCTATCTATCTATCTATCACCTCATATATATTTATCATTCTATCTCTCCATCTCCCCCCTCTCCTCTCTCCTCTTCCTCTGACTCCCTTCCTCTTTTTCTCTCCTTTCATAACTATAGCCCACTTTGATATTTGATTATGATCCATCTATCTCTCTCTCCCTATTTTTCCCCCGGAGTGGGTGTAGGCGAAAATGTAGAGGTGAATTGAATGTGTGGGAGTTGGAGATAATGTGTGCTTTAGGTCACACGGGAGTGCAAAGATTATGGTTTATGAATTGGATGAGGGATCTTGGCAATGGATGTCAAAGTGTCCCACTGCTTTTGTCAATGATTTGTGTTCCAAAAGCATGACATTTCAACAGATCCACTCCTTTCCTCCCCTGCAAGTTAATACTTGAAGATCTGTATCCTCCTAGGACAAGGGCAGTGGTGTTGTCTATTTTATGTTCTAGATACATCCTTCTACATTATATAGGCAATCTTGATTAGCTATTTCATAAAGTGCTACATTTGGACATTAACTTGCTATCCTTAATACCTTTATTTTATTCTATTTATTTATTTATCTATTTTTTCAATTTAGGATTTACGAAAATAATGGATTCATAAGTGGTATATTCATAAACTCAATTTGGCTGATAGCTCATGTTACATTAATAGTTAAATATTTTAATTATAGTATTTAATTAAAAAATTGTTTATTAAAATTAAATATATTAAAAATGTTTCACGGTATAAATTTTGTTGATTGCTCGATGAAATTATATTAAATTAATCTTTCTAGCAATATTTTTTGGCATTTGCCACAAAATCACATAAGGGACCTTGGCAAGGTGATAAATATCATGTGCACTCTATTCCAAAAAAAGGGTAGCATTTGCGGTCATTTAGTGGCCTTCAAGTAAAAAGGAGTATGTAAATGAAATCTAAAAAATAAGATCTAATGATAAATAGGAGAAATACCCAAACGCCCCTAATTCAAAAATATTTTTTAGATTTTTTTAATAAATGATCCCCGAGAAAACAATAAGCTGTTATTCTGTGGTTCAGATCATCTTCTAAAGTGACAAAACATTTTTATTATTTTTAAATAATGTAGCTTTAATAGATTAAAGACATGCTAACACCGCACAAGAACTTTACATTTATCTTCCCCACTGTGATGAAGTGTTGGAGTTGATAAGTAAGCAACCCACAGCTCCCAATAACACTTGCATGTAAAAACCTATCTCACACACACACACACACACACACAGAGGCAAGAAGCTAAAGAGGCCTGAACGCATGGATCCATAAAAGAGGATACATTCTTGATGTGCAAAAATAAAAGTTGCAATTCAATAAAAATAAATTTTCTCAATAAGATTACGAGAGAGATCAATCCTTATAAAAAGAGATCAAAACCATAAAAGGGTGAACAAACCTAGGTTGCATGATAATAATTAATACAAAAAAATAATTATTATATGCCTAAAATTTAGATTAAGTAGAAAGAGATAATAAGTGACTTAATAATTAAATCAACATGATTTAATTAATAAGAAAATAACTTATTACTCTAACACCCCCCTTAAGATAAACTTTGGGAGAAGCTAAAAACTTAGAAAAAACAAACTAAAAGAAAATGGGTCCCGGCAACAAAAGGCTTGATCAGGTACCCAAATACAAAAGAGTCTCTATAAAAGAGGAGAAATAGAGAAAACCACATGGGAAAAACTCTACTCCAAAAAGAGATGAAGACTAGTCTGAAGAATTGAAGAAGCCTCCAAAACTAGGAATGTTCCAGAAAATAGGAACAAGGATGAACATGTAGAACATCACTGAAGCAAGAAGCTGCAAACTCTGTCAAGAAGTAACTACTGATCTGAAGATCCTCCAATGAAATATGACCAGGTAGAGAAGACTGTAATTTGCATATGGTAAAAGATCCATCTCACCGGAATGCATAGGTACCCAGCTAGTGCATCCGCCTAGTACATAGAATCAAATACTGAATACATAGCTCATACTATGGAACTAAGGAATCAGAAGAACCAATAGTAGAAACTCCCCCACAATGCTGACAAGGGAGTAATGACAGGGACACTAAAAAGAAAGTTCAATATGAATTGCATGATGAAGAAGAACTAGGAACATCAAAGGTGCAGATAGAGTACAAACACAAATAGAGATACGTGAGGCTAATGTCATTGGAGGAATGCTCACATGAAAAAAGTAGATGGCAAACAAAGGCAAATCATCAAATCCCCCATGGCACTTTATAATTGAGTGTGAGTACAAAGAGCATGCACATGTGCAAGATACCATACATGCAATAGAATGACACTTTATTTCAGTGTGTGTGCATAAAAATATTCTACAAAAGTAAAGTATACACTACTCAAAGAAGAGAAAAGGCTACTGAAACAAAAGAACAACCAAAGATGAGCCATCCCTCAAAGGGAAGAGATCCCAAGACCTCAAACATCCAAGATATCTACTAGATTGGAAAAATGAATAAAATGAATAAAATATACCTAGAGGAGAATCTGGAAAAATGACTCACAAAAATGAAAAGGTCTCAGAACAAGATTTCCAATGATATATCATTTTCCCAAAACAGAGTGTGAATGCGCAAGATAGAGCTCTCGGGGTGCAAAATTGAACATTTGGCTTTGACAGTAAAAAACTATAAAAAATAAAAATAAAAAATTCAAACCTCCAGGTCTAGATAGAGCTCGGAAATAGCTTTCAAACGATATCTTATTTGCCCGATTTCGACACCGTATGTGAAAGTTATGAGCAAAACACCACAGGTATGTCGATGGGCCTAAAAATGGTGTTTGCAAGTGTTGATGTGTGTTGACGTTAGCACTTCACGATGCTAAAACTAACGGTCGTATGGATGTCACCACCAAAAAATTAATAGGGCTTGGGGACCAAAATTTTGGGCCCCTGGTCACATGGGTGACCAGGGGCCTAGACTTGTAGCTCCTGGCGCCTAGTTTTGTGACCCCATATGACCGCAAAGTAAGAAAATTTAGGGGCTGGCTGTGGAAACTGCTGGCATTTGATGTCACATCTGGTAGTCTCGGCAGGTGACTGCGGCAGTTACCATGCAGTCATCGTGGCCCATCGATGGTGACCGTGGGATCACCACGGCTCACGCGACGATCACGCCGACGGTGACCGCGGGACCACTGCGGTACCAATCGAGTGGTGCGCGGTTGGGGCCTAGATGGCCCCTGCCCCCTCTTTTTAAATTTTTTTTCACGTGTTAGTACCTTGGGGCACGTGCCAAGGTCGTACGACCCTAGTAGGCAAAGTTTTTTTGCCTCTCCTAGTAACGTCATCCAAATCTAACATGTCTTATATGGAATGGGGATTCTTGGATGTTGTGAGCTCAATGGTGAGGTCTATTTGAGCCAAAAACACTCCAAAAAATAGTGATTGCCTCGGGATCCATGTCAGGGTCGGTTGCAAATTTTCTTGCCACAGATTCCAGCTTTGTCCAAAATAGACAAACTTTATATGGATTTAAGGGTTCTTGGGTGCTCTAAACGCATCCGTGAGGTCCGTTTGAGGCCAAGATTACCAGAAAGAGAGGTCCCCCTAGTTCCAACATAAAACTTTATGAAAACACAGATTTGACGAACACAACCAAATCTCTCAAGAAGAGTACAGGGGAAAATATATCTGAAGCTCTAATACCATGTTGGAGTTGATGAGTAAAAAACCCACAACTCCCAAGAACACATGCATGCAAACACCTATCACAGAAAGAGAGAGAGAAGCAAGAAGCTAAAGAGGCCTGAACGCATGGATCCACGAAATAGGATACATTCTTGATGTGCAAAAATAAAAGTTGCAATTCAATAAAAATGAATGTTCTCAATAAGATTACAAGAGAGATTAATCTTTATAAAAGGAGATCAAAACCCTAAAAGGGTGAACAAACCTAGGTTGCATGATAATAATTAATAAAATAATTAATTATTATATGCTTAAAGTTTAGCTTAAGTAGAAAGAGATAATAAGTGACTTAATAATTAAATCAACATGATTTAATTAATAAGCAAAAAAGTGCGCTCATAGTTTCATATTTTAAAATTCTTTCGTTTACAATATAAATAATAATTATTAATGCATGTAGTTTTTATATTTTTTAAATTTATAATCTTTAATCTACTATTCAAAATATTATTTAATTACTATTGACATAATTATTGTATTTTCTTTTGATGTAAGTACTATCTATATATATATATATATATATAGAGAGAGAGAGAGAGAGAGAGAGAGAGAGAGAGAGAGATTTGTGAAAAATCAAATTGTTGATGTTTCCTATGTTCCAATTATCATTCACTCCTTGCTCACTGAACCCCCTAATAAACAACTTTAAAGAAACCACAAAAAATAAAATTAAAAGTCCATTAACAATTATATCATGTACCAATAGTCATCCACTTGTACTCCCAGTAGGTAAATTTTTTGAGTGATTACTAAGTCATTTGTGCATAAGTATTGAGAATTTTTGAGTAGTAACTGAGATAGTTGCACATTAGTATTGGCAATTTTGGAGGTGGTTGCAGTGTATGGTTACTGGAGCATCTTTAAGTAGGTATTGTTCGGCACCTTGAAAGGACCACTTTTTTATTCTTGCACCATAACAGCTCCCACATTGTGCATTGTGACTACCTAGAAGCGAAAATAATAGCTATAAATAATTAATTCGCATAATAAAACCATCAACAAGAGATCATCAAAATTTAATGTAGTATGATTCCTCTAAATGTTTATTATAAATAATATATCCTACAAATGATTTTTTTATTAAAATATTGGAAATATCTATGTCACACTTGGACGTTTAATATAAGCAATTTACATTCTTTAAGATTCTAGAAACATGGAGGACAACTTCTGGTCTCTCCTCATATTTTCAAATGTTCACATTGCATTTGTAGAGAAAATTATTTCCCCTATCTTGGTGGGCCCTGATATGTGAATTTGATGCACTCCCTAGTCAATCAATCGACAAGTGGACGAGGAAAATGACAATTGTCCATTGCCTCACATTAGGATTAGGCTAAGCTCCCTACAAAATGCACCGTTGACCCAATTTTAAAAAACAGAAAACACAACATATTTTTGCGAAAATTTCACCATTTGTTCTTCATGATCTACATATTTTGCGGTCGAAAACCCAAAAAAAATTGCAAAAAAATCACCGTGTTTTTGCAAATCTGGAAAAAAAGAAAGTTTGACATTATTTGTCTTTAGTGAGTTTTTGTAAGGAGCTTAACCGCTGCCCTCACATTAAGAGCTCTAATAATTTGAAAGTAGCGGCTTGTCGACTCAACTTTTTTTCCTCCCTCTCAGTCTAAAGTTTAACAAGTCAAGTACACCACAAGTTACACAATAACGTGAAGTCCTTCAAGCCGAAGTAACTACCTTGCCAAATTTAATAGCTTGGTAACAACGTTGGAAAAAAGCAGGCCGTGGGGTTCACTTTGTATTGGTAACATTGACTACTTCAATAGCTTGCATGTTCAACACATGACATATTTTTTATTGGATGTTTTAGTTGTCCATGTCCTAATAGGTAGTGTAGTGTGGAACACAAGACATTAAGTTATCAACTTTTCCAAACAAACAAGTGTAACGGTAATCTCCACAACCATTTAATAACATCTTTTCGTACTTGTGCTAAAATTGACATTTTGTAATGGGGGCATAAAATTATCACGGGCTGAACGTGGAATGATTTGACTGCACCTTAATTATCATGCCAAAACAAAGCAGTACGATAATATGTAATGGCGTGGCATATGGGGTGCATCAGCACAGTATACGTCACTGGCTCTGCTCAGTTCCCCAACTGGAATTGGGAGGAAACTCCTTGGGTATTTAATTAATAAACGAGGAAAGTTCTGTGGGCTGCATGAACCTTCTGACCGCCTGTCTGTCGCCCATTTTTTCCTACGACGACAATATGGGCACTGGCTATGGGGGGGCCAAAATACAAATGGCAAAACAAAGTCTCTCGGCAAAAATTAATTGCAAATTTTACGGCGGTCATAAAGGTTTGACTCGGAGTACGATAGTGGAGGATTGATGGGGGTCATGGCATCATGAGGCATGCGATGACGAACGCGACAATGGGGCGGGTGCATTTTGGCCCCCCCATAGCCAGTGCCGACAATATGCTGACTTCAATTTTATAATTTTTAATTCCAGTATGTGGGTTGCTGCTGCTGCTATGTTGGTTTTATGAGCTACAAGGAGCTTTCAAAAATCCCGCTTCCCAAGCAAAACATTCAGCCCTAATTGTTGGGCCCACTCACAAGTTGCCTAGGCGAGAATTTGAATGTCAAGAATAAAACATCTACCTATGAACCTAGTTTGCTCAAGTCTAACTTTTCCTTTAGCCATAGGTTAAATTCTTAAAGATAAGGCCTTAGCAATGATTTTATAACATGTATTTTAGGTTTATTTTTTAATTGAATAAACTTAGAATCATACAATATGATATTAAAATATTTAAGCATAACATATGTGTGGGTACTCTTGTGCATGTCTTTTATAAGATCTCATTATAAAAAAAAATGATAATCTTATGCATACATTAATTAAAAGTAAAAGTATAAACAATAGAAAACAACACTCTACTCTGGAGGCACTTCTAGGCCAAAATGCTTGAAAGTATCAAGAGTGAATATAAAAGACAATTACTTTAGCAAGATAACTTAAAGTTATAGATTATTATTTTTTTCCAAGAGTACATAGCATTGCATTCTTGATAATTGTGTTTGGAGGTTTGGATTGTTGTTTTGGTTCTCCTTCAAGACTTTAGTAGGTGTTGTCTTTTGCAAAATAATATAAGAATTTATGATTATCAATGATTTGTACATTTTGTCAATAACTACATGTTCACGTCTAAACAAATGTCACATAATGGTGAATATCATCTTTATAACATTGAAGTAGAGTAGAGAATTTGCATTTGATAAGATCGATATTGTGACCCTCATTGCAATGAGAGAAATGAAATTTCAAAACGGTCGCATGATCGCAAGCGGTAAAATAATATCATGCGATCATGCGGGGAAGAGGGGAGTATCCAACAGAGAGTCCATCAGATTCGACGGAGGGGAAGGCAGACAGCGATATCTAGAAAATAGTCGCTCCCATGATCGAGGTCACATGATCGCAAGAGGTAAAAACTTTCCTTGCGATCATGCGGGGAAGAGGGGAGTATCCAACAGAGAGTCCATCAGATTCGACGGAGGGGAAGGCAGACAGCGATATCCAGAAAATAGTCGCTCCCATGATCGAGGTCGCATGATCGCAAGAGGTAAAAACTTGCCTTGCGATCATGCGGGGAAGAGGGGAGTATCCAGCATAGAGTTCAGCGGATTCGATGGAGGGGTAGGCAGACAATGATATCCATATGGGGCCAGGCAGTAGCTTCCATCACAGAAGCAGGTGTTTGATCAGTACCAACTGCAACAAGATTTGTCACACTATGGTAAGGTTTCCCGTCAGCCCTCTCGCCCTCCACATTTTCAATCAGTCCCGTTTGCACAAAAAAATTGGGTGAAGGGCAACACTGCTACCCATTTTGATCCTGATGACATAATGAAAATATTTAGTGGAAAAGTAACAGTCCAACCGGCCAAGCCTTTTTTTGTGAATCCTAGATTCATTAACGTACCAGTAAAGCCCCAGTCTGGGTTGCAGAGGAAGGAGGGTTTCAATAAGATAGTACAACATCTCAAAGTGCCTTTTAACAATGCACATTCTATTCATGAGGCGGGAGGTAATCTCTTCTTGCCAAGACAAAGAGCTCAGGGTAGATATCGGCGCTTCCACAAGCAAGAAATACTGGACATTTGTGAAGGCACGCCACCGGGATCGCCTGTAGCCATACGGTATAATCAGGGGCCCGCTAAAAAATAGGGAGATTTGAGGGTTACGAAGCAGATATCTAATCAACATACTGGGCAATCTCATCAGGTCACAACAAATAGAGCCCCTTTCAATCCTAAGCAACTCTTCAGAAGGCAACTCATCAGGGGTCTGAGACTCATGATTATACATCAATATCCTTTCTAGATCATCTGCTTCAAGATCAAATTCATCATCTCCGAAATATAGCATTAATAGGTACATTTTCGAGAACAGGCTTATGTATTGATGATATTAAAATTTGGGCCTTTGACAATTGGCCAAGGTTAATTGATGTTTTTTGGTTAAATATTGAGTTGGGTTATTTTCTTGCTAAATTTGAAAACTCTATTATGAGGGATGGGATACACAAGAACAAAAGTTGGTTCTACAAAGGAGTTGGACTCTTTACTGCAGTATGGACCCCTAATCTAAAACTTCAAGATAGAGCTCCACTTTTCTTCCCCATTTGGATTGCCTTGCCAAACTTGCCTTTAGAATTCAGAGATCTGGACATAGTAGAAATCATTGCTAATTAGCTTGGTATCTTTGCTAAGCATGACCTAATACCATTTGAGGTGCCGCACCGAGAAGTTAGAGTGTGTATCCTTCATGATGGGACTTCTGAATTGCCAAAATGTATTTCCCTAAAATCCAAATGGGGGAAGTGGGATCAAAAAATTCATCTTCAAAATGAGGAGACTATCATGTTATATCAGCATCAATTAGGGCACTTCACAACTCATTGCCAATCCCAGCCATTAACCCAATTGAGGGTATGTGATAACTTCTGTACAAATCCTTTCCAGTGCTCCATATCACATATCCCTCAGCAAGCGGAATTGAAATCTTCTTTACCATACTCTGTTGAAGTGCTGCCTAACAAGATTTACCCATATGAAGCTTCTATCTACTTTTATTGGGCTATAAGTATCATTATGGTGTTCTTGAGTACCTCCAAGCAACCTGCCTTATTAGATTGGAGTAAATCAGAAGACTCAAGTTTCAGTCAGGATGACATAGTACAACACTTAATGTTTTCAGATTCTCTTGCTACAAATCCAATTACAAATGATGTGTTTGATAAAGAGGTGTTGGTAAATCTGCGAGCTAGGAAAATTTCAGAAGAGTTATTGACATACCTAGCTACCAAAATAATATATGAAATAGCAGAAGAAGAGGGGATCCTTCAGTATGAAGGTGTGTACAACAAACAAGATCAACATAAATGCATATGTGATGGTTTTACCACTATTCCAGTAGAAGAGAATATGCAACCACTTGAAGAGCATCAGATTCTAAACATGCACCAGCAAAGTGACAACAATAAGGCTCGAGTTGTAAATGAGCTCAGTATGGATTCTAAAGGCTCTTCTTCTTCAGATTCTACCAGTCAATCTAAGGGGAGAGTTAATGGGCAGAGATAAGCTATATCCGTCGACCATAATAAAGACTACAACAATGCAGCTAGTATGTTGGTGCCTCCATTTGAATTAGAGGAGACTGTTCACTCCTGCATTGTAGAATGGATACAGAATAACACATTTCCTACATCAGAGGAAAACCTAGCAGGATATGACCAAGAATTGCATGATGATCCAGATTTGGCTATTGATCGGACTAATTAGGAAATATGTGATGGCCCAAACAATACCACTTGTGTTGTAGGAGCAGGTCCTATGGCTTTTGACCCTAATATGTCGCTATCAATTGAGCTATTACCATTACATCAAGCACAAGCCAAGGCTTCACGAAAAAAAGAGGTAGAAAGCCCAAAAGTACTATAGTCAAAGAAGAAATTGAAGCTGGAATTCAATCAACACTAGATGGGAAGTTCACACCTTCCAAAAGATTGATGAGGAGAACAAAAGGTTCTCCTTGTCAGCAATGAAGATAGCATCTTGGAATGTCAGAGGACTCAATGCTTCTGACAAAAGAAATAGAATCAAGCTAGAAATTGATTCTATAAAAGTGGATATTATACTACTTCAAGAAACAAAGATGTCAGATGAGGTTTTTAACAAAACTATTGGGAAATGGACAAAATGGAATGTTGTTCATAGTCCAGCGATAGGTGCATCAGGTGGGCTGGCTATCCTCTGGGATACTAATCTTTTTCAAGTCCAAATTATTGAGAAGAAAGATAATTGGCAAGCCATTGGATTGGAATGTTTTGATACTAAAATATTATTGTTTAATGTTTACGGGCCCACAGCAACCCAAGACAAATTGAGATTGTGGTCAGAGATTACTCAGTTTTTACAACTTCAATCAGACACGCATTTCATATTGGGGGGGGATTTTAATGCCATTTTAAAACTGTCAAAAAAAATGGGTGGAATTTGTCCACCAATGAGGACAATTCAGGACTTTGCAAATTTTGTTGAAGATAATGGCCTAATGAATGTTGTGCCATCAAATGGGTCATTTACATGGACCAACAAAAGGGCAGACTTCTCTCAAATAGCGATCAGATTAGACAGATTTCTCCTCTCCCAATGCTGGAAATTAGTCAATGTTACATTTCACTCAGAAATTCTACCACAACCAGGTTCAGATCATTTTCCAATTTGTCTGCATTTGTACACGACAGTAACACAACAAGATTTCCAACATAGACCATCATTCAAGTTTGAAAGAATGTGGTTACACCATCCAAGTTTTTTGAATTCACTTAAGCATTGTTGGAATTCAGTGCCCGTGATAGATGGAACTAAAATGTTCCAGTTTGCACACAAGATGAAGCTCACCAAACAGTGGATCAAGAAATGGAATGAGACGATATTTAAGAATATTTTTAAAGAGAAAGAAATAGTCAAGGCCAAATTAGAGGACATATATAACACTATTATAAAAAATGGGATGAATAATGACTCCTTCGCTACTCAAAAAAGTCTAGTACAGGAGTGGGAGGAAATATGTAGCAGAGAAGAGGAATACTGGAGGTAGAAGTCAAGAGAACTTTGGCTAAAAGAGGGGGATAGAAATACAAAATACTTTCATGCATCAACTAAACTAAAAACTGCGAGCAATCGTATTCTCTCTATAACCAAAGCTGACAATGGCATCTTATTGTCAGAACCTCAAAGCATACAAGATGAAGGGGTCAGATTTTTTCAAAATTTGTTAGCCCCTCCTGCCATTGCTTGTCCATTGCCACCTCCAATGGAGGAATTGCTAGAGGCAATCCCCAACATGATCTCAACAGTGGAAAATTTAAAACTTATGGCTCCATTTACCATTCAGGAATTAAAAAAAGTGGTCTTTTCCTTGCCTCCGGACAAAGCCCCAGGCCTAGATGGCTTTACTGCTCTATTCTTTCAAGTATGCTGGGATTGGATTGGATGGGAATTATTGGATGTTATAGAAGAATCAAGGACCAGCAAGACCATGTTGAAAAACTTCAACACCACTAATATAACCATTATTCCAAAAGTGCAAAATCCAAAGACATTTGCAGACTTCCGACCGATATCCATATGCAATACTATCTATAAAATCATCACAAAGGCTATTTATTTAAGGATGTAGTACCTTATCCCTAATATTGTCTCGCATCCACAAGGGGGCTTCGTTCCAGGTAGAGAGACAATGGAAGGAGCTCTAGTGGCTCATGAAGTTCTTCATTCTATCCACAATAGTAAATCAACACATTTCATTATTAAACTGGACATGATGAAAGCATATGACAGAGTTAGCTGGGATTTTCTCATTAAGGTCCTACAAAAATTTAGATTTTCAAGAAGTTGGTGTAAATGGGCAAAAGCTTGTGTTTCGGGTGCATCTTTTTTAGTTTTGATAAATGGTGTTCCGGCGGGTTATTTTTCATCTACACAAGGAGTTAGGCAGGGGGATCCTTTATCACCAGTCTTATTCATTTTAATGGTAGAGACATTTAGTAGGTTCATACTTCAGAAGAAAGCGTCAGGCAAGTGGCTGGATGTGCAAATTGGTCAAACAAATATTTCAGTGACTCACTCACTTTTTGCTGATGATACATTATTATTTGGTACATCAAACATCAGGGAGGCCAGGCAAATCAAAGAAACCTTGGACCTGTATACTATAGCATCAAATCAGAGAGTTAATCCTCTCAAATCCAAGATATATCTGTTTAATACAAATCAAATTGTATCTAATAAAATTGTTAACCTTCTTGGATTTTTAGTGGATTCCCTTCCATCAGTCTACCTTGGTATCCCATTTTTCACGGGGGCAAATAAAATCAGTTATTGGACACCAATCATTGAAAGGATTAAAGCCAGGGTGGTTGTATGGAAAGCAAGGTGGCTGTCTCTCTCAGGTAGAATAGTTTTAATCAAAACAGTTCTCTCAGCAATCCCCAATTATTACTTATCAGTCCTCAAGGCTCCTATGTCGGTCATTCAAAAAATTCAGAAACTGATTAGAGATTTTCTATGGACTGGGAACATGAACGGAGAAAAGAAAATCCCTTTAGTCTCGATAGAGAAATTGGCACAAGTTAAGCAGTTGGGTGGGGCAGGGATTCATGATCTACAAAAGCGGAACATAGCATTTGGGGGCAAATTAGTATGGCAAATGTATTCTAAGCCACATAATATTTGGTGCCAAATTATGCAAGCCAAGTACTTAGATGATTCTAACCTGGCTAGAATTATATCGGTATCTAACCCCCCTAAAGGGTCAGCCATTTGGGACTTCATGATCTCTTTCAGAGATTTAATATGCAAGTATATTACATGGGAAGTCAATAATGGTCAATCAGTCAAGTTTTGGCGTGACTCATGGAGTGGGGTACCACCTTTGATTAGTAAAAATGACATTGGAATGGAGGATATTATCTCTATAGCAGAAAATGTTTGGGGTATTCACTTAATTGGATATGTATCTGCTTTATGCCTGCACTCAAGGAAAGTAATTTGGAAAGACCCCCAAGAGCTACCTCTCTCACCACAACAAATTCAACTATTTCAGAAAATCTTGTCTCAAAGACTGATCTACTTATCAAATTTGGAGGACAATTTGATTTGGGCACCGGGGACAGATGGAAATTTTAATATTAAGGATGGATATAAACTTATTCAGTAGAGAGACGCAACCAAGCAACCATCCAATGCTTATTCCTTCTGCTGGAATAATCTAACATTACCAAAAGTAAGATGCTTTTCTTGGCTAGCTTTGAATAATAGGGCATTAACAAGCGAGCGGCTTCAGAGACTTAATATAGCTCAGCCTTTTAATTGTCTTCATTGTGATAATCATCAAGAAGACACAGACCACCTATTCTTAAAATGTGAATTTGCTCAAGAATGCTGGCATTTTGTCCTTAGAAAGTTACAATATCCAACTCCTCTTCCATGCAAGCTAAGGGACCTGTTTGACTCATGGCCACAACTATATTCATCCTCCCTTTTTTCAGCAATTTGGAAGTGCACTCCAGCAATAGTGGTCTTGGCAATTTGGTGGGAGAGAAATAAAAGAATCTTTCGCAAACAATTTTCGACAATCCAAGTGGTCACAGCTCAAATAGAAAGATCGATATCAGAACTAGTTAATGCCAGCCATAATAAACTTAAACATAATCTAATTATGACATCATGGGACTCGTTTATATTGTGAGAGTGGAAACAAATACATGCTCCCTTTGGTTGGTGTTATCAACCAAAACCAAACAAAATGTTGGACAGAGAAGGGATTAAGTGGATGCCGCCATCCAAAGGGTTTAGCAAGATTAACTTCGATGGCCCTTCAAGAGGGAATCCAGGTAAATCAGGGGTGGGAATTTGCATCCGGAATTTTCAAGGAATATTACTAGTAGTAAAATGTTGCCCGCTTCCTGATGGCACAAACAATATGGCTGAGGCCAAGGCATTATTAGAAGGTCTAATATTAGCAAAAAATGGAGGCTTCCAACAGATTCAAATAGAGGGAGATTCAATAGTGATTATATCTGCATGTATAAGCAGAATATCCCATAACTGGAAACTATCATACATCCTTCAGCAGATTTGGCTGTTACTGGATTCATTTCAAGAAGTTCAGATCTCTCACACGCTTAGAGAGGGTAATAGACTAGCAGACCATCTGGCAAACAAAGGTTGTGATGGGTATGAACTGGTGGCTATTAATGATGATTCATTTATTAATCACGATGCCAAGTTGAAGGAAATCTATAGTCGAGAAATAGTGTCATGTGCAGTTGATGCCTCAAATGTCCGGATGTGAAGTTTGTTCTTTAACAGATGCATATCTATTTCCCCATCTGCAAGTTCATCGGCACACATGTGTTTGTGGTTGTGAAAGTTTAATCAGTGTACTATTGGCAGAATCCCAAGTTCCAAAAATGACATTGAAACTTATGCATAATTTCGCTCACACTTGGGATATCCTGATTTTATTTTGGTTGTACTTGGCAATTTATTACAGCTACAAATATGTGGGCTTTTGATCATATCCATCACTCATTGTCGAGTTACAAGCTGGGAGCCAATGGATTTGCGGGTTAGTCAGGTGATGTTATGCAGACAGTGTGCCTGCTATCACCATGAAGTCATGCCCAGAAATTTCAGAGTTAGGATGCGATTGGAACTTTTGGAAGAGGCTCTGCCATCTCACATCGATGAGGGCTCGATTTCATCAATGTTAATATGCCAGTCGCAAGCAATAAGGGATGCAATTCAACTGGTTGTTGGGGAAGAGAGCAATTTGATGGAGGAAGATACACGCATTACAATGCTGGTTAACAGAACAGAGTAAATAGAGCATATATTAATGCAAACTTTTTTGATTTATAGACTGTGCCCAGAGCTGCCTATGCCCAGAATATCATCTATATTTCTGTATATGACTGAACTTCAAAACATTCCTTTTGTTTACAAAATATTCTTCCTGTAGAACGTTCTCGAAATGCCCTGGATTACATCTGAATGAGAGAAACGTCAAAGAAAAAGGAATATAAAATATACTGCATTTATTACAGTAGTTGGTGGATGAAAAATGGGCTGGTCACATGATCGCATGAAGAAAATAATGCTCATGCGATCATGCGACAAGAGCAATAGAGGGGTCCCACGCACTTTGGAACATTAGCAAAGTTATCGCATAAGGAAAAAGCGCCTGGCCAAAAACTTTAGGCAGTGCATAATATTTGAGGTTGTCGCATGATCGCATAAACCAAATAAGGGTTATGCGATCATGCGAAAAGGTGAAAGGAGAGGGCCCCACACAAAATTATCGTAGGTTCACATATAGAAAAGTAGTCACATTTAAATCGGTGGTTGCGGTTCAAAAAGAGCTGGGCAAGTAGAGAGGTCGCATGATCGCATGGGTGGGAATGAAGCCAAGCAATCATGCGACAAGGCACAAGGGACAATCGGTGGTAGGTGCGGAAGATGGACGGAAGCTGGGGTAGTTAATGTAGAGAGGCGAAAAGGAGTGTGGTCGCATGATCGCAAGAGAGGAGAGAGAGGCCTTGCGATCATGCGACAAGGCATGGAGAAAGCCTGCGGTAGAAAGAAGTACGGTGGACAGGGAAGATTAAAAACTACCCTGCTGGCATCCACGTCCTTCAACATACTGGACTCTCATTCATGGAGCATTTGCAACGTGATGGACTTATCCCAGTAAATGTCTTTGGTGTCTTCGCTGTATTGCTCGAAATATGTAATACTTATGTATTTATATATCCTCGAATATATGCATGTATATAACTATGATCCCAGGGTTTCTTACTGGTTCTTCCATGGGGGAGTTATTGAATCAGATTAATAAAATATGGTGGTTACACCACTTTTGCTTTAAAAAAAAACAAACATTGAAGTAGAGTATATGTTTTATGATATTTGACATCTAAATTGATATATATTAATACATCAATTAAAATAATTTAGAATTTTATTTTATTAGTATTATAAAATATTAATATTAAAATTAATATACACAGAATGAATAAAAATTAAATAATTATATTAATTAATTTTAAAAATTATAACATATGGAAAAAAAGTTAGGTTGGCCTTGGACTTAAAGATCTCAAAATCTAGGATGTGGCCCTAGCTTTTAAATGGATTTTTAAAACTTTGAAGGTAACGAGCCTTGGAAATTACTAATCTGACATAGCATTCTCAAAGTTATCCCTACAAGAGCTAAGTCCTGGAAGGACCTCCCCTTTAGAGATATCCTAGTAGGAATGTTTTTGCCCTCTCTTAAGGGGTCAAATTTGCTTTGAATCATTTGAGAAGCATGAGAATTTGTGAGACCACTTCTTATCAATAGTACCTCTAATTATAAGACCACATTGGAAGCTCCTATTTGGTGAAATTTGTAGCACAAAGGCAAAACACTCACCCAAAACAAGGTTGCCTAGCAAAGAATTAGAATAGCAAAGGTATAAGATATTTTAGTGACATTTTGGCCAATGGTAGTCTTAAATCTTGGTCTATTCTTAGCTCAGAGTTTAGTATCCCACATACCCATTGGTGTAGTTATTCCATTCTCAAAGAGGCTTTTTCAACCACCATCCCCTCTAAGGTTGTTCATAATGAATGGGTTATTAAGCTTTGCTAGCTAGATGGTACCAAAATGACTAAGATCTCTCGTAAATGTATTTATAGTTTTTTTGTACCAATGGTTCTCTCTATATGCATCTTAATAATTGCTAGGGGTAAGTGCACCAAGATGGTGAACAAAAAAGTGGCCACATAAAAATAAAACTAAATTTTTCATAACCCACTCGGGTTATTTGAAACTCAAAATTTGTAGGCTTGGGAAAAATGACCCTTTCCGAAGCCTCATTTAAATATTAGAACATTTGGGTTCTCGATAACCCGTACAAGTTATGAAGAACAAAAAGTTCCTCATAACCCACGGGTACGGGTTATGAAGAACCAAAAGTTTCTCATAACCCGTACAGGTTATGAGGAACATATTCATTTCCTCTACTTTTCCATAACCTGTAAGGGTTTTGTAAAAATCAGAACCTAAGAAGGGAGGGAGAGAGGAATGGAGAGAGAGAGAGAGAGAGAGAGAGAGAGAGAGAGAGAGAGAGAGAGGTATGTGTAGGATCATGATATGCCAAAAAGTGGCAATGTTAAAAAATAAACTTTTCACTTGTCCAAAAGTGCACTAAAAAGTTTGTTCAATTTTTAGTAGACCTGGGTGTTAGTACACCTAGCCAAGCCAAAAGCCAAAGCACATGCCTAATCAGATATTTGATAATATCGGATATTGTATATTATCGGATCTATTGATTTTTGCCAGTAAATTATATTTATAACCCGCGACCGCATTCAACATTTTCATTGTGAAAATATTGAACATAGATTTGGGGGTTTCTGATATCCGATAGATTCTGATATCCGATTTTCTCAACATCAATAGGTAAGTTAAATTTTTAAGTTTGTATTGTTTTTATTTTTTTAAAATTGAAATTTGTAGTTTTTAATATTAAAACTAGGATTTAAATGAGATTTTTTATTATTTTTTTAAATTGATTATACTTATCTATTTGGGTTTTAATTGTAATCAAACATGGACTCAAACCAATCAGAAAACCCTCCCAATGATCCCGCAAATAATCCAGAATCACCTCCAAACAATCCCCCACTTTCAGAAGACCAACCAGTCTCAAAAACTTGACGTTTAGAGGATCTCATAGGAGACAATCTAAATCAACTTAGAGGATATCAGACCACATATGCCAATATTCCCACATTGCGCCCCATCTTTTCCACGTTGAACTCCATTATTGAAAACATGGAGAAACTTATAGAACAACATAATGTTGCACTTCTTTGGCGTGATTCCATGCACACCCAGTTTGACGATGGGCTTGCCTATGATCAAGTTATGAACCTAAACATAAAAAAACATGACATATGTAATATTTTTGTGGATCCCAAAACCGGTTTAAAAGTGGACCCTAAAAAACCCAAGTTGTCAATTAAATGGTGCACAAATGATGCAATACATGACAACTTTTGGGACCGCTGGTGGATGATTTTTGATAGACCACCTCACAACAATTTGGATGTCCCATTCTATTTCATAAAAAAATTGTATGCTGAATTTGTGCTTGGTCACAAGGTAAATTATTGGAGCATGAGATCGAACCAGGGTGTAGGCTTAGGGGCTCCTCGAGATAGGCCATGGGCACACCATGTAAAATCATGCACATATGTCCCCCCCCCCCCCCCCGATATTTCACCACCTCCTACAGTGCAGCATCATGATATTATTGCTGAGGCCGGCTCACAGACTATTAGAGCCATTCACACCTTGAGTGATCTACTGGTTACACAGAGTGCGACATTGTTGCCTCCTCGTGTTGATGCTTTTGGCCCTTCCACATCCTACATGATCTCACATGTTTGTGTGCCCCACACTTGCATTATGTGCAAGAATCTGTGCTTAGGTCCCCTGAATGATAGTGATGCATATAACTATGTCTTTGAGGTGGACGATACTACACAACACACTACAGGCACTGAAGCACCTCATGAAGATATGCATTAGGGGCATATAGAGCCATGGACTCCTATTGTTACGGTAAGGGTAAGTAGTTCACTTGTTATATTGTATTTAATTTTAAACGTTCATAGTTTTAGTAGAATTTTCTTATAATGATTTCCCACTTATGTTTTTTATGTGTTACATTTATGTTCAGTTGATGAAAGAGGAGGAGATGGCATAGGTGGAGGGGTCCATGCTTTTGGCCATATCATTTGGCCTTGACACTTCCACGGTACATATGTTTTAATGTACTCATTGGTTTCTTTTTATTATAATAGTATATGTACACATGTTTTCTAATTTTTACGATCATCTTATTACATACTGATGCAGGTGTCACCAGTTTCCATTGGGGGGCAATGTGAGGGGGTTCAGGCATCAGGCGTTGACAAGGGGAAGGTAATTAAGTAATTTAGATTATTTATGCATACATGTATACTTGTTAGTTGTGCGTATTCATTTTTAATTTACATGGTTTATTTGACAGAGGGTGGTGTCTGATAATATCGTGAGACCCTTTCACCATGATAGAGTCACAAGCATCTCAATTTGCAGTGATAGCCCCATGGTACGTATATTTTTAAAGTTATTTGTGTTTATTTTACTATCAAGTATATATAATATGATCAAGTCATGATTGTATGAAGTATCTATTTGACTTTTGTAGGTCACCCCTAGTTTGAGGGAGGTAGAATGCCAAGGGTTTGTATCGCTGATGACTCAATCGACATTTCCTGAAGAAAGTTCAACATAGGTAAGTTTTAATGTTAATTTAGTTATTTTTTAAATATATATTTGCTTCCAAGGATTTAACATTAAATAGTATAACTCGTAGATAAATCTCGTGTTCACAAACATATACAGGTCGGAGTTGACATTGGTGGCATTGTCCCTTCGCTACCAAGGATATATATTAGGTCTCTTGTCCACGTGAGGAGACAGAGAGGCGAGGTACATGAGAGTTCAATTTTAGTTTTATTTATTTATTATTGTTGACTATGATTTTGAATTTTGAATTTTTATTTGTAGAAACCATATAAATTAAGTAATCTAATTTGGGGTTTCACTTTTGTGTTTGAATGCATGATCCATCAGAGCCAAAGAGTACTTCAAAGACGCTGCATTTTGATGATCCACCAGTAGAATAGGATGTCCTAGAAACATTTGTAGTTGAACTTCTTATTTTGAGATGTCATATGACATATTTTGAGATGGCGTATGCCACATTGTACAGTTTTGGAGTGGTGCTATTGGTACTCATTTCAGGAAAGAAGGCCATCTTTAGAAAGCCATGTGGCAAGGAAGAAAATCTTGTGAACTATGTACGCCACAACTACCGCCGCAATAGTAGAGCAGAATGGCAACACATCATAGATCTGGTGGATCCTAGAATTCCACATGATGATGTGGTAGTTCATATCCAGTCTATTGAGACAGTGATGAGTGTTGTTTGCCGATGTAATTAATAAGAAAAGAATTATCTCAGGATTTGGGAGGAAACTCCTTGGGAATTTTATTAATAAACAAGGAAAGTTCTATGGGCTACATGAACCTTGCCTTTCTCTCACCCATTTCTTCCTACACTAGTATATTTGAGTCCTAATTGCGACGACTACGTGTCACAATTCTGACACAACCCCGTCGTCAAGCGACACAGACCGATGTTGCAGTTTTGGTGTCGACATCACCAATGGGTGGGATGTCCATTGTTATTATGGGAGTATTGACCATCGTAATATGCACCGACTATGATGGTTAACATGTTGTTGTTACACATTATGGGTGTCACAATTACGATGGCTATGCAATGGATATGCTGTACATGTGACGTCCAACTGTCAGATATTTACAACATCTGGACGTCATAATTAGTGCTTTTGGCATTGGATGTTCTCTGAATACCGTCACAATTGTGATGATATTGACTGTCATAATATGCACTGGCAAGGATGGTCAACCTGTCGTCGTTACACATTTTCAGTGTCGCAATTACGACGGGTATGCGATGGATATGTTGTACATGCGACATCCAGATGTCAAATATTTATGACATCTGGATGTCGCATGTAGTTATTTGGTATAGATCATTCTCTGAATATCATCGCAATTGTGATGGTATGCTATATTTAAAAAATAAATATATTTGTTGTGCATGAAGTGAGAATTTAAAATATTGAGCTTCTCTTTGTTTTAAGAATAGTTTAACATTCTCTACTTAATAGGGCCAACCACATGAAGGTGGAAGCTCATCTGGCCCCTCCTAGGAGCTTCTTATGACCCTTTACGACACTTTAAGACCTCTAAGATGTATTCTTAGGGATCGTAAAGGGTCATAAAGGGTCATAAGGGGTCCTGAGACACAACAATTGAGAAACATAAATGTAGGCATCATGGTCACAATTGTTTGGAGACACAACATAATTAAGTGGTATACCTAGACGATGTAAAACAACCACTACTCCTCTAGTTCCAAGTTGACACTATAGGATCCAAAAACCATAGATAAGGAATAAATTTAGAGAGCAGAGGAGGAGGGCCATAACGATCGAAATAATATAGGGACCCTGTATTATTTTGGTCATTGCGGCCCTCCTCCGCTCTCTAAATTTATTCCTTATCTATGGTTTTTGGATCCCGCAGTGTCAACTTGGAACCAAAGAAGTAGTGGTTGCATTGCATCGTCTGGGTTTACCATTCAATTATGTTGTGTCTCCAAACAATTGTGACCATGATATCTACATTTATGTTTCTCACCTGTCGCATTTATGTGCATGTTCTTTATGTGTTTGGCTTCTCTCCCTCGCATCCAAAATAAGATTTTCCCACTCTGAATTGAGAATGCACGTGCAGCTACGTAGAATATGCATGGATAATAGGTGGAGCTGAAAAAATACACCACCTTTACATTTTTTTAATAGGTCTATAATTTTTTTAATTTATAGGAACCCATGTTTCCTAATTGACATGATGACCTAAATGCAAAATGCGATATGCAAATGCAATTTTTTTTTAGGATTTTTAGGATTTGGAATGATTATGCAAAATGCAACTATGTTTTTCAATTTTTGGGGTTTTGAATGATTATGCAAGATGCAACTATGTTTTTGGATTTTGAAGCACTTTTGAAAGGATATGAAAATGCAACTTAGGATTGTGAAAAATGCAACAAGGCTCCAAGGAAAATGTTCTAAAATTTCATGTTCACAATGGTTTTGAATCAAGGTGTTTGTTACCAATGAATGTTTAGGGAACTTTTGAAAAGTTTTGCAAATATTTTGGAATGTTTTGAAGGGTATTATGAATGTTTTGAAAGTATTTTTGGAAATTTATTGCAATGTTTGAACACTCACATAAGACACATCAAGAAGAATGTTTTGAAAGTCTTGATTTGTTTGTAGGTTGAGGACATTACCCTTGCCTATAAGAGTCAAAATTATGATATTCGCGATGGTCTATTACTTAAAATACCTAATTGAAGACCTCTATCAAAAATGCAAACCTGTTGTATTTTTTAACTCCACCTAATATCCAATGCATATGAATTGAGATTGCATATTGAACTAGGCATCTCCTTCTGCATTGCCTGAAACCAAGAGATTGTCATAGTTAACATCTAAAACCATTATTGAAATTTTGTTATAATTAAAAAATACATTAATAATTACTGTATATAAGTCTGAACCAAGTGAATTAATTCATCCTCTCTCATCTGTATTTGAGGAGTTTGAGGTCGAATATCTGCCAATCGAGTTAATCTCAACTCTAATTTTCTCAACACAAAGGGACATTTATCATAGTCATAGAAACATGATTGTTTTTAAATGGAATACACCAAGGAGCACCATCAGAAATATTGACCATTTACAATCATGAACAGTAAACCTAAATCAAATAGTTGATTTTTTTATCAGCATGTGTAGTCTCTGTGTATATGAAAAATGAATGAAATATCAAGCTGAAATAAAACACCGAATAAAAATTCAAATTTAAGGCCTAATTTATCAAGAGCTCAACAGACAATGCAGAACTCCGAAATGAAAAAAAAAAACACGCTTTGTCAACAATGTTTAAAATCCTGTCACCAAACACAAACATATGAAATAAAAAAGGGACAAAAGACAAGAAATAAGAAAAATCAGTACGACTAAAGAAAAATCATTAAGACTATAGAAAATCAAGTTCTAGAAATGGATAGTTATGATGCTTTTCCATTACAACAATTGAGAATTCATCATTTGGTATATGGATAGGTGAAAACATGTAGATTTGACAAAGAATTATTGGGAAATAGACCTGACAGCAAATGGACTTGTGATGATTTTCACAATAGTACATGTGTTGCTGGATCAACTCCTAGTAGTGCTTAGGCAAATTTGCATGTTCATCACCTGTGCATATGAAGTGGCTTTAATGGCAGATACAAACACTACAAAATTTGATTGGGACAATGGAATTTACAAAGTAAGGAAAGGTGAGAGGATCAATCAAATAATAAAAAAAAGAAACACGTTTTGTCAACAATGTTCAAAATCATTAGGACAATAGAAAAATCATTAAGACTATAGAAAATCAAGTTCTAAAAATGGACGGTTATGATACTTTTCCATTAAAACAATTGAGAATTCATCATTTGGTACTTCTTGGTGTATTGGTCTCATTAACATCACTCTAAATTCCCCGTTAACATCTTAAATTCATTTATTTATTTATTTATTAATAAAATGTAACATTCATGAATTATCACAACATTCATTAACACTTAAAATTAATTACCATTCATTAACACACATTCATTAGCATTCATAAGACTCATCAGCATTCATTAAGACATCATAACATTCATAAGATTAAAACATCGAGACATAAACATCAACCATTATCAAATAAGTTGCATAAATGAGAATCATTTCTTTTTTGACTTTTTCTTTTTTTCTGTTTCCCTATATTGTTGTAGAGGCATATCCATCTTGGTATTGTCATTTCTTCTCACCCGTGCACGTGATCTCACTGTCTTTTGCAAAGGTGGGTCCTCTGCAATAACAAATAAAAGGGTTAAATTAAAAATATATTATCATAATTGGGGTTAATTTAAAAACATATTATCATAATTATTACAAGCATTGCAGTACTTTAAAAAATATAAATGTGACACTCTTTACCTTGTCCAACCACATCTTCTTGCCTGACGGCTTGAACCTCAACACGCTCATTGGGAACAACCTCTACATCCCATGCAACTGCAATACGAAATATTTTATTAATTCCAACACATTATAATTAAATTTTTATGACTATGCCAAATTCAATTTAAAATGTTTACTTGTATTAATAAATCAATAATCAAAATTCGAATAGAGAATGTATACCTTGAGTACTACAATGTACACTCAAATCAACGCCTCCGTCATGCTCGGATGGTGTTTTAGGATCCGCAGGTGGCATTCTAATGTAAATAATTAGTGCATTTATCGATAATATATACATATAAATACAAGAAAAATACTGGGAAATGTTAATCATTCAATTTAATACATATAAATATGTTAGAGTAAAGTATTAATTATGTTAATTAATCTTTACTCCCTTCTTAAGATGTCAACTCCTTTTTGCTTTAGTTAAACACACATGCACTAGTTGTTCTAATCTCATGCATTAGTCATGTAATAGTTAAACTAATTATTACATGCACTAGGGTTTGCCTTTCAAGGCTTTCGATCTCCTTTATAAGGATGATCCATTGTACATTATTTTCATTCATTAATTAAGGATATTTTTTTCTTCATTTTTTTGAGTCAAACCCTTGCTCTCTTCTTGTCTCTACTTCCTTGTAATAGGTTTTTGTATATAGGTGATCTTCGGGTTTTGTAGATTTGTATTGCTCAAATCTTACATGGTATTAGAGCCTAATCTGCTATAGCTTGTTTATGTTGAAGGATTCAAATCTGGGGGGACCTATTTTTCTGGTCATTTTGGCTTCAAACAAATTTCACGGTTGCATTCAGAGCATCCAAGAACCCTAAGATCCATATAAAGTTTGTCCAATTTGGACAAAGTTAGAATCTGTGAAAAAACAATTTTGTAATCGGCCCCGACATGGATTCCAAGGTGATCAGTATTTTTTGGAGCACTTTTGGCACAAATGGACCTCATGGTTGCGTCCAAAAGGCTTGAGATAGTTAAAATCCATATAAAGCTTGTTGATTTTGCACACGTTGGCTTCTGAGGCAAATTTTTTTTGCCTACCAAGGCCATATGGCCCTGGCACGCATTCCCACATAGGCGGGTACAGTGATTTCTCAAAAAAATAAAAAAAAAAACTATTTTTTAGGGGTGCCACCCAGCGGCCACCCCGCCATCGCCACTACTCCTTCGCGCTGCTCGGCCACCCTTGGCTCCTCTGCGCTCCTTCGCACTGCTTCGTCGCCCTCGGTCGCCCGCTGCTCCGCGCTCCACCGTGCTCCGCTGCTCGGCTAAAACACCGCTCGGCTGCTCTGCTGCTCCAGGTTCATTTTATTCAGATTCTTGTTTTTTTGCAATTTGGTGGATATCTTGGTTGTTTCAGGTCCTGGGATCTCTTCCCTTTGAGGGATGGCTCATCTTAGGCTGTACTTTTGTTTTAGCATCCTTTGATCTTCTTTGAGCAGTGTATACTTCACTTTTGTAGCATTCTTTTATGCACATGCACTGAGATAAAGTGCCATTCTATTGCTTTGATGGGATCTTGCACATGTTCATGCTTTATGTACTCCCGCTACATTATAAAGTGTCGGAGGGGTTTGATGTTTGCCTTTATTTTCCATCTACCTTGTTTTCCTTCCACGATATTAGCCTCAGGTATCTCTATATGTGTTTGTACTCTCTCTACACATTTGATGTTCTAGATTCATCTTCATCATGCAGTTCATATTGGATGATCTTTTCAGTGTACCTGTCATTACTCCCTTGTCAGTAGTATGGGGGGGTTTCTACTGTTGGTTCTACTACTTCCTTGGTTCGATTGTGTGAGCCATGTATTTAGTATTTGATCCTATGTACTAGGCTATTGCAGTGGCTAGGTACCTATGCATTCTGGTGAGATGGATCATTTACCATATGGACACTCTTTTCTTTCCTATTTTTGGATGCACTCTTCCAGCTTTGATTGATCAGCTCTTCAGGCTTTTGGTGTTTATGCCATCTGTATCTTCGAGTTCAGGTGTTTGCCTTTGTTTGCCTCCTGATTCAAGTAGTGTTATTTGAGGGCACTCATGCAAATTACAGTCTTCTCTACCTGGTCATATTTCTGTGGAGGATCTTTAGATCATCAGTTTCTTTTTGACAGAGTTTGCAGTTTCATGCTTCAGTGATGTTTTACATGTTCATCTTTGTTCCTATTTTCTGGAACAATCCTAGTTTTGGAGGCTTCTTCAGTCCTTCAGACTAGTCTTTGTCTCCTTTTGGAGTTGAGTTTTTCCCATGTGATTTTCTCTATTTCTCCGCTTTTCAGAGACTTTCTTTTGTACTTGGGTACCTGATCAGGCCTTTATTGTTGAGACCCATTTGCTTTCTTCTTGCATTGTTTGTAGTTGCATCGTTGCTCATCTTAAGGGGGGGTGTTAGAGTAAAGTATTAATTATGTTAATTAATCTTTACTCCCTTCTTAAGATGTCAACTCCTTTTTGCTTTAATTAAACGCACATGCACTAGTTGTTCTAATCTCATGCATTAGTCATTCAATTGTTAAACTAATTATTACATGCACTAGGGTTTTCCTTTCAAGGCTTTCGATCTCCTTTATAAGGATGATCTATTGTACATTATTTTCATTCATTAATTGAGGATATTTTCTTCTTCATTTTTTTGAGTCAAACTCTTGCCCTCTTCTTGTCTCTACTTCCTTGTAACAGGTTTTTGTATGTAGGTGATCTTCGGGTTTTGTGGATTTGTATTGCTCAAATCCTACAAAATATATTCACTTTAAAGTTTTAAACAAATATATAATCATTGTTTCCTTACTTAAAAAAAATATATTCACTTTATGTTGGAACTTAACATCAATTACAGTAATTGGTAAAGTATTCAATTTGATATAAAAATTAATTGGCTTATTTACCTGATCGACAGATCCACCAGAAGAACCTTACGCACTCATTGATCGGAGTCGTTTAGCCACAACTGTATAGTTTTTTTTTTAGCCTACTTTCTTGTCCTCTTCTGAAATCTTTTGTTTGAATTCCAAGCCCTACATTTTTGCTTGGTATCATGAATTTTTATTGTAGTGAATTTCATCAAAACTAAATTGATTACAATTTATAAATATATGCATACAGTTTTTCATTTACTATTACTTACAATTCGTGCAACAAGTTTTGAATATCCACCCGAGCCGAACTTGTGTTGCCCATACTTTTGTGGGATTTGGGGTTTTAGGGTCTTGAGGGAAGTTGGCACCTCTTTTATGGTTAGGCAACCTTGTTGACGCTCTTTTCTTTGGAGTGCGATCCTTCAAGCAATTTGACTTCCTCGTTTGTAAATAATAACAATAATATGTGCATTAGTAGTAAAATAATTCATAATTTAAAGATAAATTGTTAAGGAAATGATGATTTAGATTATTAATTTTCTACGTGAACATAAAATTGCACTAGACTATAAAATGGGACCTGCAACTAACCATGCCATTTTGTAGGCTGATGTTTTCTGATCAATATTAAAAATGATGTTTGATGAGAAATTATTTTGCATTTTCAGATTGAATGACAATATAGTAATATGATAGTGATGCTTGAACATAGGAAGTATGATTCCTTTTAGAAAACGCATTACAGTTTGATAGATGCACGGACATGTTTGTTTACTTTCATGGATAGTTATGCGGTAGGAAGGGAGATAAATTGAGAGACAAAAGAGTAGAGAGATATAATTTGTGTGTGAGAGATAAAGAGATATATATGGGAGGGAGATTTTAATACTTATGAATTAGAGTGTTAACTGCGTACCTTATTTGTACACAACAGGATGTATAGTGGTTGATGAATTAATGGTAACGTGTGTCAATAATGCTTAATTAATGAGCATACATCTGTTCACTTTGGATCTGCAAACTGTTAAAGTGCTCACGGGTAAGAATGTGAAAGCAGTTTGGAGCAATAAATTTTTGATATTGAAAATGATAGGGAATCTGGACGGTAACTACCTGGATAAAGTAGTTTTATACACATACCACAACTAAGAAAACTGAATGTCATTCCAATTTTTCTATCAAAACTGATTATATTAACCATTGTTATAATAGATCTGAAGTTGGATTGAAAATCAAGCTTCAAACAAACTACGTACATCAATTAGTATGCTACAGGTGATATTGTTGCAACTCAGTATTATTGAATAGATTTCTAAAAAGACATTCTACAGGTGATATTGTTGCAGCTCAGCTGCTAATCCAGTATTATTGAATAGATTTCTAAAAAGACACTCTTAGCAACAATGACATAAAGGCATTTTCAAAGGTATCTTCATAGGCATTTGGTAGCAAGATGTATTTACCAGTGAAACGACTTAAGGAAAATATGCATGTGAGTAATAATGAAGATCTGCTTGCGATCTTTGCAAGGATCGCCTTGCAACCTTATCTTTAACGGTCAATCCTTGAATGCGTTCTCTATGGTCGAATACTAATGATCAAGTGAATGTAGTGTGATTATGAGAAGTAGAAGTACCTTGTTTGGTGAGCTTGACTGAAGTGGACAGATCAACTAATGAAAATTCGAGTTGTTAGTCCTCACATCCAGGATTCGAATAATTTTACACGTATAAGTTGAGTAGACGAAAATAAAGTCGTTCATGCCTCTTATACCACGAGTTTTTAAATTTTGAACTCATTTATAAACACCATGGTAAAGATGGTCAAAGGTGTATTAATGTTGCCACGATAGGTACTCTCTAAAGCCGTAAATGTTGACTCTACTGAAGTAAAATTAGGTCATTACTTTGAACATTGAAAAATATATGCAAACTGATAATTAACTAGTGTTTATATTTATAGAAGGTTCAAGTGATATGTCGATAGAAAGTTAAAAGTAAAATTTAAATATATTTTAATACTATACACTTAGTTATATAATAATTCAAGTTTATTTAGATTTTAATAATCAATTTTAATTGTATCGACTATTTGTTAATAAGAGTAATAAACGAAAGTTTAAAGTTGGTTTTATTAGCATTATGCAGTATTAAATTTGTTTTCTCTTTCAAAAGTATAAATTGGAATGGTTTGAAGCAATCACCTAGATTACAAGCAAAAGTCTTTAATCAACAAAACATGGTGGACAAAAGGCTTACAAGAGTATGAGCTACACGATATAACATTACTCAAAATATTTGATAATATTTCTACATAGGAACAATTGCATCCCATTCACCTCTTCCATATGATCACCTAAATATAGGTAAAATGTTATAAATCAAATTATCATTTAACGTAAATAGAAATTCAAAAGGTACATAGAGAAGTGCACATACTCAAAGGGTACAATAAACTTGGAAAAGCTATCTTAGACAATGGACACTCAGTCAACATGATGCCCGCTCTTCATTATTTTCCACACCAAATTGGCCAAGGAAAACCACTTGTACTTATAAAACACTATAGCAACAATATAAAATAGTAACGACCTATAAATGGCCATTGTAGTTGGCCTAGAGAGGGTCCCTCCTATAAAATGTGTTATTTTATTACTCTTATGTTATAGTAGTGTCAATAAAATCCATCCAAATTTGATAGTAGAGATTGCATTCAAGAAGGTGAAGGGGTATTACAATGCTTCCAAGATCCCACAAGTTGGACATAATCAATAAAGTTACCTCAAAGATAGGGCACTCATGCTACTAGATCATTGATATTTATCTTACTCTTCAGTAGAAATATAAAACAAATAAATTCATTTACAGTTACAAAAAAATATATAGAACAAATAGAAACTCCAAATTTTAGTCCATTTCATCTTGATAGTGATGTAATATAAAAGAAGTATTATTAAATATGAAAAATGATTATTTTACATACTTTAAAGATATAAAAATTTTGTGCTCTATATTTTTTTATACTGAGTTAGTGCATTTCATCTTGATAAACTTCTATTCCTAGACAACCAAATACTATCACCAAAAGATAGTAGATTACTTGTGATGTGTATTTAATACATTCATATAAAATAATTAGAACCCGTTCCCAATGTCTTTAGGGTCCATTGAAACTAATTTATAAGATATTTTTAGAGTTTGAGAATATTATAATAATAAACTGTTAACAATGAATAGCTATGATTAGATAATTTTATATTAATATTCTATATTAATATATATATACTTGATAATATTACATATTTATGTATATCTAATATTATCAATATACTTATATATATATATATATTTAATAATATAACTAAGCCTTATATATATATCGATCTGCACTATTGATGTGATATGATATTATCATATCAATAATACATATTGTTAATATCTATTATTGATACGATAATACATACCAATTAATATTGACTGCTATACCAAGTACCGACTATGATATATATCGGATGCCATATTGACTGTTATGCATATCGGCCACCATACCGACTGTTATATATATATATATCGGATATCGTATGCAATATGTTATATGATTGTTAATTCATATAACATACTGCACGGTATACATATCTTACAATATGTATATCGTGCAGTATGTTACCCGTGGCTTATATAATACAAAAACATACGATACTGCACTTTACATATATCGTAGTTACAATATATGTAAAGTGCAGTCTTTAATATTCGATTATCGGTAAAGGTAATTTGTTATGAAAGGGCATCGGTATTGAAGGGACGTGACTCATTTATGAGTCACGTCTCCTTCTATGTGCAAAGACATAGATATATTGATAAATATTTTTGTATTTGAGATGAATTATATACAGCAGGTCTGAATAAGGATTATCATATACAAAAATCAAGAAAAATAATAATATCAAACTAAAGTTTATTGTAATTTCACATAAACAACAGAAAAATTTACAAAACTCTACAGTCAGTGAGCCAAACAAATGCAACCAAAAAGATTGCAGATACATTGTTAGTATCTGGATCTGCTATTGTTTCCAAGGATTAACTCCATAAAATTCTACAATGCAGAAGTGATAATGGATCAAATACAAGCGTGGAAAGCAATGAGAGAAGAAACTTGCCTAGGGAGAAAGCATTCAGGGGACAGCTCACTTTTCATGCAAGTCAAGAAGCAAAAATATTAAGAGTGAGCTCTCCATGCTTGTCCATGTGACTATAGCCGAGCAGTTAGAATGATAGCATAGAGACTGATTCTGCTATCGTGCTTGACACAATTTGAACCTTGCATTTGTTATCATCATTATTATGGCTTTAAGTTTAAGCTCAGATGAAGAAAGTGAAACACATAGGAATGAACAAAAACTATAATAAAAACCTTCAATATATAAAATATTTTAGTAAATTAATTTAATAAATAAATACGTAACGGTTAATCCTTTAGTTGTCGAGACAGATAGCTGAAACAATGAATTAGTCACTGAGCAAAACAATGCAACAAAAAAGATTGCAGATAAATTGTAACACTATTTGGATCTGTTGTTGTTCCAATGGGTTGGCTCCATGAAGCTTTACAAACCAGAAGTGATAATGGATCAAATACAGTCGTGGAAAGCAATGTCTGAAGAAAGTTGCCCAGAGAGAGCAAAGTATCGTGAGTCAGTCCTTGAAGCAAAGTATCGTGAGTCAGTCCTTCATGCTTGACCTTGTGACGATCACTGAGAAGTTATGGAGAGCACTTAAAAAGACACAAATTGTTGAACAATAAATCTTTTTATTTCAAAGATCAGCTCATAAAAAACTGCTGTATTTGATCCATTATTCTAAACATCATCTGGTCAAAACAAACAGTGATACGAAACGCTGTACTATAACTTTATTACATACCGATCTTCAACCAAAAATTGAAGACTAACAGAAAATATTAAACATTTCAATTGCCGGTCGAGGTGGGAATCGGAATCGGAATAGTGATCCGCGCTTGCGCTTCAGTGAGCACTGTCAACACCTCCTCTATGGAAGGTCTATCAGACTTGCAGGATTGAACAGATCGACAGGCAATATTCTTCACGGTTTCGATGGATTTGATATGAGCATCATCTGCAATCTGGGAGTCTATCAGATTTCTGTCGTCTTGCTCAGCTACGCTCTTGCGGGCGTAGCACGCAAGAGACTCTGAATCGCCGGACGGTGTGCTGAAAATGGCCTTCTTCCCGGAAGTGAGCTCCAATAGCACCACGCCAAAGCTGTAAACGTCACTGGCTCTGGTCAGTCGCCCGACAGAAGAATACTGCGGGTCCATGTATCCAGGAGTGCCCTTCACGTCCGTGTCAACATGAGTTGAGTCGGCGCGGATGAGCTTGGAAATGCCGAAGTCTGCCAGTTTTGCGTTCCCCGCCTCGTCCAAAAGAATATTTGTGGACTTGATGTCCCGGTGTATAATGGCTTCGCCGGGGAATCGGTGGAGATAGAGCAGCCCCTTCGCGCAGTCCACGGCGATCTGCAAGCGGCGCTCCCATGGAAGAACGTCACCGTCGGAGGAACGGGACAGAAGTTTCCCTAAGTCGCCGCCGGCCATGTATTCGTAGACGAGAATGTGGTTGTCTCCGTGCTGGCAGTAGCCGAGCAGAGCCGTCAGGTTGGGGTGCCGGAGGCGCGATAGAAGCTCCACTTCTTTGTCGAAATCTTCCGGCCGCCGCAGCTTTGTTATCTGTTTAATCGCCGCCTCTTGACCGTTCCGTAGCTTGCCGTGGTATACGGTAGAGGAGCCGCCTTTGCCGAGCACGCGCCTGGAGTGAAAGCCCACCGTCGATTGCCGGATCTCGAGCATGGTAAATACGTGCAAATGCTCAGCTCTGTTTTGTAGCCCTTTAATCGCTACATCTTCACCGTTTTGTAGCTCGCCGACTGTGGTGAACATCTGCGAATCCTCCGCTCTGATTGCAGCAGTTGATTCATCGTAGGAGCACAACCGTTTCTTCATCTTCTTCACGGAAACCAACACCAGAGCTAACAGAATGGCCGCTAAGGTCATGACCGCTCCAGCTACGCCGATTAGAAGCCGCTTCCTCTTTCCGCCTCCACTACTGCCGCCGCCGCCCGGCCGCACCGCCTGCGTTAAGCAGAGAATAAATGAATTGAAAGGGCTTTCTTGAGGATTCGGGCCCCATAACCCAATCGTTACTGCTATCTCGCAGGGGAGAAACTGGTCGGAATTCGTTATTTTTAGCAGTTTCGTAGCCTTCTGTGTGACTTCACTCCGACAGGTATTGCAGGCGTCGGAGCTGCTGAGATTTGGGCCATTGCATGCCCTGAAAGCATTGCTGAGGTCAACGGTTTCCCCAATTTGAGCCATTGTGGCGTACCTGCACGGCCCTCTGTTGGCGGTGAAGTCCAGGGGATCAATGGCGCAGGCAGAAGAACCGGTGCCGTTGAAAAGGGTGGAGTGGACTAGTCCTCTGGAATGGACGTAGCGCACGAATTCCTCGGTGCACCGGCTGGAAGCTGCTGCACCAAGCAGAACTTCCCCCGTCCGGTTGCCATAGCGGGAGATGGCAAAAACGAAAGAGGCCATGGCGTACGAGCAGCAGGCTCTTTGACCGGTGACCGATACCGAGTTGTTTGGGTAGCAGGAGGGCGGAATCATGCTGGACGCCACTGAGAAATCATAAGGGCATCCGCTGGTTCCTGCCTTGGGAACAGTCCATCCCGAAACAAGCAGACAAACCCACACCATTAATTTCATCTCCGTGTTTTTCTTCTTACGAATACAGAACGAGGGCGCCATGATGATAGCCAATTGTTTTTTTATTCTTAAACTCATGACGTGCAGTTGGTCTGATAGCCATGGGTTATATATATGATTCTTAACTCTCCCAGCAAATCACGACGTGCTGTTCGTTATTATGGAGGAAGTGCGTTCTAGAGACATTCTGGTCAAAGGATTTTACTGGTCAGGGGTTTAGTCAGTGCCGTGCCTCCCACCATCCGTATTTTGAGGATATCTGTCAACACAACAACTCATCTACGTCACTACAAATTTAAATTTATTTTTGTTTTTATTAAAATGAAAAATGCAGCCCTATCTTATCTTTTATATCTCTTATTTGCGTTGAAGGTTGATTTGTGAAGGTTTTTATATTATACAGTATACACATCACTAATTTTATTCTTAAACTCTCCAATAATTTTATTCATCTCCGTGTTTTTCTTCTTACAAATAGAGAACGAGGGGGTCATGATAGCCATGAGTTATGTATATATGATTCTTAATGGAATTTGATGTCTCCCGCTCGTCCTTCGTGTCTAAGGAAAGATCCCTTAAACACTGTTTAAGGAAGGATATTTTAATAGTAAATAGTAAACTAAAACGCATAGTTTTTTTAAAAACTTTTTTCGAACTTCCCTTATTTATCCAATACCATTTTAGCACGTATGCAGCCGACAGGAATTTGGTGCTCACTACCTATGGCGGCACTGACTAAATATTTTTACCGGCCATTAGTCAGTCCTGTTGCAACCGCCAGTTCACGTGCAACATCTGTGGCACGGGTACTGTTTTGAATGACTTTAATTTTTTATTTATTTAAACTTTCCTACTCACATTCTATGAACGGATGGAGAGTTTTTTAAGTTTGAAAAATAATTTATTTTAATTTTTAGTTTAATAAAACAATAAATTAATAATATTAAGAATGATTTTGTGAAGGTGAAATTAGCCTATTCATATTATTTCTCATTTAGAAATGGTAAAATAATAAAATTGTCTCAATTTTCAACTTAAGTGAACTACTCACATTAACATTAAGAAAATTAAAAACTATTGAGAATTTCAAGACAATATACTTAGTATGAGTGTAGTAGAAAGCAATTGAAGAAAAGGAAGCTCTGCTCTATTTTGTGATCTAGTAATATTTTTTATCCCTTAATGTTACAAGGTTTTTCTTCGAACCTTTTTTGCACACTAAAAATAATAGCACCTAATAACAATCTAAAGAAAAACTCTACATTGCTATAGAAGGTATCAAGTAATGGTTTCTTGATTGGCTAGGTGTAACATTTTTTATCAATAGAGAAAAAAGTTCTCATTAATTATTATTTATAATAGAATATAAAAATTATCTAATTGAATTTAAAAAAATTGCAGAATAAAAAATTAACAAAAGAAAACTTTGAAAAATGAAGTGGAATTTTTTTAATAACAAATAAACTGGTTGACATAGTAATAATTAGGAGTAAGGAAGATGTGCGCAATTAAAGTTAGAATTTGTGATGATTATAATGGTATTAATGATAACAAAAAGTTAGAATTGGTTCATGTTACAATATAATATAAAATATAAAAAATAAATGTAAATGCTATTTTAATGAATCATTTGATGTTCTATTGATCTCATCATAGTTATATAAGTTTTTCATTAATATATTTTAATTTAAAAATAAATAAGATAAATAAAGAGGTAACTATCCATGGAAGCAAAATATTTGGTTAGATCTTAATAAAAATCAAACATCTTTTGAACAAGGAGCCAGGAATGTTTGATCCTTATAAGGTATGGATGTTTGGAGAGATTTATTTGAGTCTTTGAATAGAAAAAATAATCAAGCCCTAATCTCATTGTAAGGAGAACATTTAAAAAAAAATCCTTTATTGTCAACTCCATTGAACACGTTTAAAAAATATGATAGAGTCAAGGAACATGGTTCAATTAGTTTTAGTGTGAAAAGGGTTTGAACAAACATTGAACTGTGGAAAAGGGGGCCTCAAATTAGGCATCTAAAATTTAGTGTGCAATCTAGAGGTTGGATGATTTCATCCTCAAACTGTAAATGTATATTGTAGAAATGTTGAAGCGTTGAAGAAAAATATTCTTGATGCTCTAACCATTTGGACCATAGCTATACTTTGAAGATCTCATATTTGGTACCCATGTTTATTTATTTTGTAGAAAGACTGGTGCAATAATAGAAATTTATGTTGGTAAAGTTTGTCCATGTCAATTTCTACAATGCTTGGCAAAGTAAAAGTATTGACATGCTAGAGTATCTATCATGTGTGATGTTAATTGTATAAAGGATTTAAATGTTTGACAAAGGTATAAATAAATAGTCATTCATTTAATCTTATGTATCATAATTACCATTTGAAAGGTCTGAACAACAACGCGTGTGGTGCTACTAAATTTAGCAAGAATGGTGTTTTTGAGGATTTGATCTTTTAACATGAAAGTGCCTTTATAACTTAAGCACTCTTTTGATTTAGTTTTGTATAATTTTCCTATAATATCGCCCCTAGTTTTGGTCTCATATACAAGAAATTGGGTGGAACAAGTAAGTGAAAGAAGCAATCTTAATTTAAATGTCATGAAGTTAATCCTTTTAGGATATGTATTTATACTTTATTTATTTATGGAATGAGATGGTTATAAGGAAACAACACTTAGTTTTTGGATAAGTTATATTTGAAGATTTGATTTATTTGTTTTTTATAAAAGTAAAAATAAGTTTTTGAATGGAACCCGAAACCATTTACAATAAAGATCTTAAAATTTTCAAATCAGCCCATACAAAATTTGAACGCCTGCTTTACAACTGACAATAGGACTCTAACCCACCCAAAAAGAATACGAAAAAGAAATGAAAAGCAACGAGCAAAAAGAAAAAAAACTAGCACAAACACCGGTGACCACCTAGCAACCAACCAGCATGAACTACTTTATCTTTTTCATAGCCTTCTCTGCATGTTTCTACAGTTCCTCCATCTTCTGAATGGAGTCTTTAAGACCTTTCAGCTCCTTAGGGGTATTAGGCAGTTTCCTTCTAATGCCGCTTCTGGTTCTAGACCCTAGCCCAAAGCTCCCAGCATCATCTTCCAGCATTATAGTAGTGTTCTCCAGCATATTATTCTCCAGATAGTTATACAAAGCCTTAAGATTCATCACCGAGGAATCATTAAGGCCCTCATTACTGCGCTTAAGAACATCATTGATAATATGCTCATTGTGGCTGACTTTCTTTGTCAGGTCCTTCAGCTTGTCTTCTACTTTTAATTAAGATTTGATTTATTAGTTTGGAATCAAGTTAATTAAGATTTTATGATATAATTAATAAGATTTGTTGAATATACACTTATATTTTATGTATTTTATATTAAATAGATTATATTTTTAACATTTTAGTTAATCAAATCATACCAAATATTGCTTTCTATTACTCTTGGTTTTTAATTTATATTAGCCCTCTAATTAAATCGATAGGCTTCCCCTGCACGAAAACTCGCGTATGGCCTACCCATATTTTTCTCACGCTTGGATTTATCTCACGACTGCAAATAGTTTCACGCTCATTGTTTTATGATTATCACTTGTGGTTAACTATATTCCTCAATCAGTGAACCATTTATCATCAGTGTCATGCCATTTAATCGACCTACATCTCTCATAATTGTATCATCTAAGGAATTTAAGGTGAGGGAGTTGAAGTTTTTGGTGATCAAAAGCATGTTATGAGGTACTTACTTTTCCTCAATAATATCGAGGGAGAAATCCAAGGCAAATTCTAGTGGATCATTTTTCTTATATTTTATCTACAGAAAACCAACTTCCTTGAGAAGTTATTTCATGAATGTGTATATGTGCTAGGCATGAATGGACTTCTATTGTGAGTTTTAAACATTTCTCCATTATCTCTTCCATCGTGAGTATCATTGTGCAAATAGTGAAGATTAAATTGAATGAGTTGGATTCATATTTCTCTAGCCCATTTGCAGCCATGTTGGGATCCTTTGGAGCTTCATAGTGGGAGGTTCACCGTGCTCTATACTTTTTGTTGGGTGGAGTGCTTTTGAAAATTCTTTAAATAATATTCATTACTTTGTGATGAATTGAGATGATGAGGAATAAGGCTCTAGAATCATGCTAGGTGCACGTTTTATGGTCTCCATCTCTTTGAAAGAGCTTTCTGAATTTTGTTGGCCTCCTTTGTTCATGCCAATTTACACTCGGTGCAGAAAAAAGTTGCATTCAGGGCATGATCTTAGGTCCACATAGGACCTCCTTCTTTGTAATGCTTCATCCGTCGTGTTTGTGTTGGGCATGTTTTAATGAAACTGTGAGAATTGGAGAATGAGATATTGGTAGGTGCGAAGAGAACTGAAGTGATCTATTGGGCTGAAGTGAAGAGAACTTTGAGATTGGTTGTAGAAAAACCAACCCAGGTGGGCCACACATCATGGGGCATCGGTACTTTAAAATCATAACAATTTTGATGGCCAATGGAGTCTTGTGTTTTAAGAAATGTAGGTCATAATTACTGCCCCAGGTATTCTGACACCAAATCTCTATTTAGTTTTTCAAAAAGAAGGATACATGAGTTTTTAGCGAACTATGTTTAGAAACACTTGCAACACTCCAATAGATTAAATTAAATAACTTGGAATGAAATAGCGATGCACATTGGCAAAGAATCAGGCATAATTATTCACATGTAACCACAAGCTATACCTTCATGAGAAACTATGAGGACAATCATCAATATATCTATTTTTTATTTTTTATTTGTTTTCCCTTCTGGGGTGTGTGTGTGAGATGATGGTTTTCAAGGTGACTTTAGATGAATCATTCTTAAAGAAAAATTACAAAGTGGGGGTTCTATTTTGTGTGTAGAGTTTAAATATTAAAAATACACAAAGGTAAGGAATATTATGTATCAAAAAATTAGTAAGGTAAAGTTTTAATATTTTATAATAGAATAAGCAATGCATTTAGATTTGCATAGTTTATGATAAATTAATAGCTATAAATAATAATTATATACAAGAAGGAATTTAAAATATAGTGAGGAATAATGTATCAAATAAGAATTTTATAGTAGTTAGATTAATATCAGATAGGAATTTTATATTAGTATTTAAATTTATAGGTAATAACTTGTAAATTTTTATTTGAATGTCGGAAGGAGATATATCTATTATTTATTTTGTTGGTGAATATCAAATTTTATCAAAATAAAGATACATTTTTCATTTATATAAAGAAGAGGGAAACTAATTATTAGATGAACAAAAAATCAACATGAGATTATAATAGACACGTCACATAGTAAATCCTATAATATTATAATAATTTATCTTAGAATTAGAAATATTAGAAATATTAACATTTTTTTTATATTGCAAGCTATGCAATTATATATGCTTGATACTGGTTATAGTCAAATTAGCATTTAGACTATAAACACCATTTAAACATTATTTAATCTAATGATCAAACAATTAATAATATTTTTAGATCTCAAACGTACCATAAAATATTAAATAATTATAGTTATATGAGAGTGGCATTGGCTCTTCTCATTTAAAAAATATTGCTTCTTTAATAGTTGGGTCATGATATTTCTCTACAACCTCTACTTGGGTAAGTGCACAAAGATAAGGGACCAAAAAGTGGGTATAAGTTGCCACCTTTTTTATGAAATCAACAAACTCTAAACTTCAACAAGAAAATCAAGATAGCTACACTCAAAATTTGAAGATGTGACAAGAATAAGAGTTTTGGTACCATGGTTAAGTCCAAGAAAAATGTGCAAACATCATTCTATTCATGGAAACACCTTTATATATTTTTTATCTCCTAGGTTTGCCCACCATCATAGTATCCATAGTTACATAAAACCTTCAAACACATCCATGTCCTAGTTATTGATGCAGGAGCATCCTGGGTGTAAAAGCAATCTTACATCACCCAAAAATATTTCTGGTTTCTTTTCAATAAGGACTATCTTGTGCAGAGATGCTATTTATGGAAACTTACTTTTTTTAGTAAGTTGGTCATACGAACTCAGAATGTTCTGATTTCACAGGTGGAGGTTCATCTTAGTCATGTTTAGTAATTATTTTGAGCCGACCCTGTGTAATAATAATAATAATAATAATAATTCTTAGAAAAGTCAGCCTTAAGCGCTAAATTTCTGGAACCTTCCCGGGCGGTGGAAATTGTCTATATAAGAAAGGTCTGTAGTGTTGTCTAGGGTAGTTCGGGGTAGATCTAAGTAATGATTCGAGACTTTGTCTTGTAGAATATTGTAAGGAGAAATGCCCATGTGGCTTTGCATATTGTAATTCTGAAATTTATAATTCCACATTTGTGGAGATAATAAGAAGCTCATTTTCTTTCCTTGCAAATTGTTGTTGTTTCTTTGTTTCTGTTATGTGTTTGTGGTATTAAGAGGAGTGATGCAGGGGCATCCGATAATTAATAATATTTTAATGATTTTAGACTATATGTTGTTATTATGCATTGTAGTGTGGCTTGATAAGCCATTCTATGTCTTATTGATATAATTGGGTTTGAAGTTAAGTCTTAGTCTTAAGCGTCATTGATATATTAAATAATGGATTTGTATAATCCATTAGGTTAGTAGTCATCTAAATCGGTTTGGGAGTTGGTTGGCGGAAGTGGAGTTAGAATAAGGTAGTTATTTAAATTAGTTATCGGGTCTTGGCAAGTTTTATCTTGCAGCCGATCAATGGCAGGCGACAGTAGTGGTAGAGTAGTGTAGGGAAGAGTAGAATGGAGAATGGAAGAGAAATCGATGTAGTCATGTAATACACAGAATGAATAAAAATAAGATTTGGTATCTACATTCATTTTCTCTTTGACTATTCGAAGTTTATGAATGTTCATTTATTCACTTGTAATTTCTCTGTTATTGAAATCGTGCATGGTGTATCTGAAGTAAGTTTGTTGCAGATTTGAAATGGTTAATTGTTTATTGGTTCGGTTTGAGATAAAAGAGTTTAACCATGTAATGAATACGTTGATGTATCGAGTTTGATTGAATGAATTCAACAATGAGTTAATGGTGATAGAGTCAGGTTTCTTCAATAAAGAATATAATAGTGAAGTAGGCGAGACTAAAGAGTTCATTTTATTTGTGGATCGGTCTTTGTTAGAACAGTCCCGATTTGGGACATTTTAATGTTTGTTATTTCTGGAAAGAATTTATTATTAATGTATTTAACAGGCCGATCTGGGATGATGGCAATCGATCCATTTGATATGGAATAAATGGTATAACAGATTGCCTATGCATCAATTAGCAACGGATTCAAGAACCGTTATATCAATCGGTGGTGGCGGTATGCAAAGTTATCAGAAGTTAGTGACTTGTCTATGCCGTGTATGACTGGATGAGAATCAGACCCGCAAGGTGGTGAGAATAACTAGTGTCGTGGAATGATATTGAGCTCAATGTTTTCTTTGTATCGGGTTTTTGTGAAGAAGTTTATTTGATTATTGGAATCAGGTTTTTGAGAGTCCTGGTTTGGGTTTGTCCCAAGTGGAATGGTGAATGCGGGTATGTGACATAGGAGCAGTTTGAAAGCTGAGGCTTCATTAGGGACTGAGTTTAATTTCTAAATCAGTTTTTGATGGTAGGTGTTATTTAATGTGATCAATGTTTCTTTGATGCATTTAAATTTTATACCTGAGGTTCAATGTTTATTGGAATTGGTTGGGGGTGAAGTGTTATGAACAAGTGAGTGACCCGTGTACAAAAGAAGATTGAAAACAGTGAGTACAAATTGGCTAGTGCTGCTACATGGTTTGAATCGACATTATTATGTGGATGTCATGTTTTAATATTACTTTGTGCTAATGCATCACCTTGTCGCTGTGCGCTCTACATCAAGTGGTATCAGATTCCAGCAAGATCTTTTTGGGCTCGTGTTTGATGGAAGATTGAGTTGCAGATTTCATCGCCACAAAGAAAAAAGTCTTTTGTAATCTTGAGTATACTGGTTCCTTTGTTAAGACCATGGAGTGCCTATTCCCCCCTTGTGTGTTCCAAATTTGAAAGGTATATCAGAGGTGTCAAAAGAATTCTTGGAGTGTGAAGATGTATCTAACAAAGTCTGAGAGAGAAATTGCTAAGGCATTGAAGGAGTACTTGTATGGCGATAAATAGGAGAGAGAAGAAAGAGAAAGAAAGAAGAAGGAAAAAGAGGAAGCCAAGAAAAGAGAAGAAGCTAAGAAGAGAGAAGAAGAAGAAAGGTACACGATTCTTAGAGAAGAGTTAGATAAGAGTATTGCGAAGTGGGAGAAGATTGCATTGCTTTTGGAGCAAGCAGTGGATGAAGATGAAGATAAAGTTACTAATGAAGACAAAGATCAAGAAGCGGTACACATTCCATTGGAAGGGCATGAACAACAGATGAATTCTGGTGTAGAGAGTGAGAGTGAACAATAGGAGGTTGTTGTTGAACCTTGTGAGGAAAAGGTTCTTGCAGATGGAGAGTTGGTGACAGGTATGGTTGAAGAAATGATTTGCCTGGATGATGGAGATGTTGACAAAATTGATCAAGAAAGAAAAGATGTAGTGCAAAGATCAGATGCTGAGGAGAAGACTATTGATGTAAAGGATGAAGTATTTGTTGATGAATATGATGCTCCTGAGATATACAAACAGGGAGAAGACCAAATTGTGGATCAAGTTGATTGGTATTTTTATGCAGGAGATGTGATGATTATGACAAAGGTATTTATTCCAAGATTCAAAAGGGGCACCACGATACATACCACACAGGGTATTCAGCTTGAAGATTGGAATCAGCGTGTTATGGCGAGTGACATCAATTCAGTCATCCTTGTGATACCATTATCGCCTTCATACAATTGGAAAATTCGGAAGAAGATCACAACAATTCAATGGGACTTGAATTTTTCTGTCCTCAGGAGTATGATGCAGGGGCATTCGCCAATTAATAATATTTTAATGATTTTAGACTATATGTTGTTATTATGCATTGTAGTGTGGCTTGATAAGCCATTCTATGTCTTATTGATATAATTGGGTTTGAAGTTAAGTCTTAGTCTTAAGCGTCATTGATATATTAAATAATGGATTTGTATAATCCATTGGGTTAGTAGTCATCTAAATCAGTTTGGGAGTTGGTTGGCAGAAGTAGAGTTAGAATAAGGCAGTTATTTAAATGAGTTATCGGGTCTTGGCAAGTTTTATCTTGCAGCTGATCAATGGTAGGCGGCAGTAGTGGTAGAGTAGCGTAGGGAAGAGTAGAATGGAGAATGGAAGAGAAATCAATGTAGTCATGTAATACAAAGAATGAATAAAAATAAGATTTGGTATCTACATTCATTTTCTCTTTGACTGTTCGAAGTTTATGAATGTTCATTTATTCACTTGTAATTTCTCTGTTATTGAAATCGTGCATGGTGTATCTGAAGTAAGTTTGTTGTAGATTTGAAATGGTTAATTGTTTATTGGTTCGGTTTGAGATAAAAGAGTTTAACCATGTAATGAATACATTGATGTATCGAGTTTGATTGAATGAATTCAACAATGAGTTAATGATGATAGAGTCGGGTTTCTTCAATAAAGAATATAACAGTGAAGTAGGCGAGTCTAAAGAGTTCATTTTATTTGTGGATCGGTCTTTGTTAGAATAGTCCCAATTTGGGACATTTTAATGTTTGTTATTTCTGGCAAGAATTTATTATTAATTTATTTAATAGGCTGATCTGGGACGATGGTAATCGATCCATTTGATATGGAATAAATGGTATAATAGATTGCCTATGCATTAGTTAGCAACGGATTCAAGAACCATTATATCAATCGGTGGTGGCGGTATGCAAAGTTATCAGAAGTTAGTGACTTGTCTATGCCGTGTATGACTGGATGAGAATCAGACCCGCAAGGTGGTGAGAATAACCAGTGCCGTGGAATGATATTGAGTTCAATGTTTTCTTTGTATCAGGTTTTTGTGAAGAAGTTTATTTGATTATTGGAATCGGGTTTTTGAGAGTCACGGTTTGGGTTTGTCCCAAGTGGAATGGTGAATGCGGGTATGTGACAGAGGAGCAGTTTGAAAGCCGAGGCTTCATTAGGCACTGAGTTTAATTTCTAAATCAGTTTTCGATGGCAGGTGTTATTTAATGTGATCAATGTTTCTTTGATGCATTTAAATTTTATACCTGAGGTTCAATGTTTATTGGAATTGGTTGGGGGTGAAGTGTTATGAATAGGTGAGTGACCTGAGTACAAAAGAAGATTGAAAACAGTGAGTACAAATTGGCTAGTGCTGCTACATGGTTTGAATCGACATTATTATGTGGATGTCATGTTTTAATATTACTTTGTGCTAATGCATCACCTTGTCACTATGTGCTCTGCATCAGGAAGCACCTTTCATCAAGTGGTATCAGGGCAGGAGTTCCTGAGTGTGTAGACAGATTGCCGATTGTGAGGCAGTTTGCACTAGGACCGTGGTTTAGGGTTTCAATGATAAGCATGAAAATGTCTCCACGAAAGGAATGTGGCGGAAGAGCTGGTGGTGTGACACTTAAGGTTAGAGCCTTGCAGAGACAAGTGCGAGCATTGCAAGAAGATATTCATAGAGGAATGAATCTTACAGTATCTTAACCTAGAGGAGTTGATTGACTGGATCAATGAATTAGAAGAATATTTCAAGTATGACGATATTGAGGATCCTGATAGGGTCAAGTTTGTGAAGGCCAGACTGAAGGTTCATGTCATGACCCCTTATTGGATAGAACCTAGTAATAATAAATAACGATCATAGAAGTAAAATATTATAATATAAAATAATAAGTTAAAAAAAATAATCATAACTCAAATGTTAATAAAGTAATAATAGTAAATATACTATTAATAATATATTATTAAAATATTAATATAATATATAATAATATATTATTGAGATAATGATATTGATATTGTTAAATATTGTGAATATAGTAATATTACTCAGATAATATTAATTTCCCTTATTGATAATATCTAAGTAATAATATTATTATATTAATCAATTAATAATCAACTATTAATTTAATCAATATAATAGTTAATAATACTAATCTACATATAATATTAATCTATGAATAGTATTAAAGAAGCCTATTAATAATAATACCACCCGTAAAGAGTTTTATAATAATCAAATGTAAATTATTAATACTAATACTATATTTCAAAAGATGTGACTATTCATATTTATATATATATTGAGTGGGAAAAGACATTATATCATGGAGGGAAAAAAGAAGAAATATTAAGAAGGAATTTGGAAAACTTGGGAGAAAATAATAGAGAAATTGAAGGAGAAAATATAGGAGAAAATGAAGGAGAAAATAAAGGAGAAAAATAAGGAAGTAATCGGAGTATTCTAAAAGATATATAAAGAAAATGGAATAAGAATCTCCATTTCTAAAATAAGAGATAATTCAGCAAAAGATTAAGGAAATAAGGAAAAGAGTAAGTCCACGTGGAAAGTAGGGCATTCGGTCAAATAAATTAGAATAGAGGAATCTTCCCTTTTATAAAAGGTATGTAACTTTATTTTTGTTTATTTAATCAATGATATATTTATTTATATTTTGAAATGTACTAATATTATTATGAAATTAATTCATATTAGATAGTTAAACAAATGTAACTTAAATATGTTAGTAAATAAGTAATTCTATATATATAATTGGTTATAAAATAAATATATGTAATTAATATATATCTGAGAATTATATTAATGTTAATTAATTAATAAGTAATTATAATAATGAAAATTATATCAAATTAATATGTATTCTCACTGGTTAAGACAAGAATATATGGTTCAACTTTGTCATAATTAATTATGTACTAATATCATTATGGAATATAAATATTTATTTTTATCATAGAATAATATGAACTATATATGTAAGATATCTATTTGGAATATAAATATAATATATTTCTAAAAGATCTAATCTAATCTTTCTATATATATATATATATATATATATATATATATATATATATATATATATATATATATATATATATATATATATATATATATATATATATATATATATATATATATGAGATTGTTCTTAATATAATTGGATTTAAATGCAAAAGTGTCATATACTAATCATTGGGAATTGATATTTCTGATTGCAATCTTAATTGTGAATTCTAGGGCAAATCTAGTAAACTACCAATTGAGAACATTACAAGGGATATATAGATATATGAATCTTAAATGATATATACTGATATATGAATCTTATATATATATGGAAATAATAATGATTTAGGAATATGATCGAGATTACTCTAATTATAGTACATAGGGATATATCTCGTCTCATACTACGATATCTTAGGATAGGGAGTTTGTGGAGGGAGAGGCGGAGTAATTTTGAGCACATGATGGATATCCTAAAAGGAGCCGCTTGTAGTCTGTTTCACATGCCCTTTGGCACTGTAAGTCTTCCATCTTATGATGATCATAGTAAGGGAAGGAGAAAGATTCATGTGCCCTATATGAAGAGATCTTCTATATGACTACGTTCATTAGCTTATCACTCAATAGTTTCCTCTAACTTTAATGATAGTGATGGTTATATGTTGTTAATTATTCGATGATTCCCTAATTTATGCCTAACTGATGAAATTTCGGTCTAGGGGTAAAAAGGGTTCATTACAATTCATGCGAAGAGCTGGTGGCAAGAGATTCAATTGGAGCAAAATTGAAGAGGAATGGATAAAATCAAAAGATGGGCTTAGATGGTGGATAAATTGAAGTGACGGTTCATTCATGTTGATTATGAGCTTGACCTACTGAAGAGAATGCAAGGTTTAAAGCAAGCAGGAAGATCTATTTAGGAGTATATGAAGGAGTTCTATCGAATCCTCATCGGAGCAGGCCATGCAAAAGTTGATAAGGAAAAAGTTGTTTGTTACCTTAATGGTTTAATGCCAAGCATTTAGGAGGAGTTAAATTTGGTTCGAATGAATAGTATTGAACATGCATACCATTTTTCTTTAAAAGTAGAGGAAAAGTTGAACAAGAAGTTTGAGAGCAAACAAAGCAGAAGAGGTCATGGTGGAAGATCCGGAGGATGGTCATATGGTGGTTGAAATGAAGATTTGAAAAAGAAAGATGAGGCTAGTAGAAGTAAAAATTAGAGAGGAAACAATTTCAATCATTTTCATGAACAGAATAATAGAGATCAGAGAGGAAGAGGACAAAAATTCAAAAGGGGAGGCTTCTGTGGAACATGTTTTCACTATGGAGAAAAAGGTCATAAGACATATGAATGTCCTCAATGCCAAGGAAGGATAGATAGGAGAATTGAAGGCCAAGCTAGAGTTGCACATGTAGATGAAGATGCCAGATCATCACATTCTGAAGATGCTTAAGAGGAGAAACACTAATTAATAGAAGAGTCCTGTTGAGTGGTGAGAATGAACTTGAGCAAAGGAGGAGTTTGTTTCACACTAGGTGCAAGTGTGAGAATAAGTGTTGTGATGTGATTATCGATAGTGGAAGCACTGACAATTTGGTGTCAGAAGAGATGGTCACAAAGTTGAAGCTCAAGAGACAGAAACACCCACATCCATACCGGATTGCCTGGGTGCAGGATGACCACAAGGTCATGGTCAATGAACAGTGCCTAGTGAAGTTCAAGATTGGCGGATACCATGATGAGGTACTATGTGATATTATAGCTATGGATGCATATCATATATTATTGGGTAGACCATGGCAATTTGACAGGTGTGCTATACATGATGGCCATGCGAATACCTACTCCTTGACAAAGGATGGAGTGCAACATAAGCTAAAGCCATTGAAGGACATAGAAGAAAAAGTATGTGGTAATGCAAGAATAAGTTTTGTTGATGAAAGAAAGTTTCTAGATGGTATGAGGCATGCGCATATGTGTTTTGTTTTAATTCCAAAAGTTGGTAAAGAGGAAGTAGAATATGTACTCGTAGAAGTTGCAAATCTATTGAATGAGTTTTAAGATATTGTATCTGATAATATGCTTGGGTAAAAGTACAAAGTTGTGTCACACTTTTATAAAGGAAAAGGTCAACAACACACAAACTCTTTAACTTTAATGACATTTATGTTTAGAATTTAGAGATGATGTAAACTAATCAAATGTGTAAAAGTGGATGAATTTTATGCTTATAATTTAAAAAAAAAAATTTGAACAAGAATTCACATATTTTTTTAATTTTTGAAGTCCATTTTTTACTTGTTGAAAAATGATGGAAAATGAGGGTCTTGTTCCCACCAAAAATGTATATGCAAATAATCTTTTTTTCCTAAATGATTTCAAAATATGTTATAGATGAAATGTATAGGTAGTGCATAAAATAAGAAAAAATAGTTTTCAATCTTTAGTTTCTCCGTTATAACTACTCAAAGTCAAACATACCCGAAATTGACAGTTTTTATCTCCCACAAAATTTCCTCTATCAAATCTACACCGTTTAGAAAAAATTACACATTCTTGAAGAGAACTCTCTCCTCTAGTGTTAAATATAAAATTTCAATTTTTTTGACAAGCTTTACTATTTTTATTTATTTTTGAAGCAACTTGTTCTCGAATGTTAAAATACCTACTTGCTGTATGCACCCTAAAATGGTCGCCTAGACTTTGGGCCCCCATTTAGCAATTTGTCAAATCTCAGAATCAATATTTTCAAATATCAACAATATCAATTATATCAATTTCCTTGATCAAATCATAATCAATTCAATATTTCCTAAGGTTTGAGCCTTATTTAATTTAAAAGAGAAAAAAATAAAAATCTTATTTAATTAAGAGAATATGCTCCCTTTTAATTAATTAAAAATCTCTTTTAATTAAATAATAAAATCACTTCATCCTAAACTTTTATTTAATTAAAAGGAATTTTCTCCCCTTTTATTTAAATAAAAAATCCTCACTTTTCTTCTTATCCTAAGTTGCACAAATAAAGTATTATTGTTATTTTATCAAAAGGAAAAAACACTTTTTATCTCATATGAACATAAAGTCAACTCTTATTTTCCTATTGGAGGATATTTGTGCACAAGGATCAAGCTTCTATTTTTCTCCATCGTTGATTAAGTCTTTTGCCTCTTAATCTCGATCGTCCATTGATTCTCATTCTTTATAAAAGAAGAGCTCTCTTTCTCATTTTCATATCTTAAGTTTTTATGCTAATATTATGCTGCATGTTTTCTAGGTCATTTGGAGCTTTTTGAAGACATTCTACATCCAAACTTTAAAGATTTGTTATTGCATTTCATTGTAGTTGCATATTTCCTTTTTTAGTTGCATTATCATGGCATATTAGCTTAGATTTCCTTTTATGCAATATATTAACTTGCATTGTCATATAGATTTGCATTGCATTGCATACATTTGGTTTCATTGGAGATATTGACATTCTTGCCCTTATTTTTATTGTGAATCTCTCATTGTGTGGTTGACTAGCAAGGTCATGAGTTTATAGCTCTAGCTGAGAGCAATTTTACAAATCTTGCAACTCCATGCATAGAGAGCTATGGATCGATTTGTGAGGGCTCATTCTTGAGTTTTCTTGCATGTAAGGATTCATAGAAGTGTGGTCACATTTTCACCATACATTTCTAGCACCCACCGTGGGGCAACCCACTTTTTGCATGCTGGTTTTGATTATTTTTGGAGCTAACCCTTGTGCAGATTTGTTTGGAGACGAAAAACCCTAGATTTGAAAGATTTGATCATATCTCCCAAATGGCTTGGTGTTTTGGTTTGAAATTATTTTATAGGTTGACGACATATCAGAGAAGCTCCAAAATATTTTTTAGAATTTTCGGATGTAATTTGTATTTTTTATGATTTGTTCTTTATTTTTCATAAAAAATTGATTTTTGGTGCAAATTAGTGTATTTTTTGAAATTTTTTACATTTCTGGAAAGGTCTTGAAATTCTACAAGGGGGTCCATTCACTGTGTTTTTAATTTAGAGATCATTTCATAGCTCATTTGGTCGATTTACAAAAACTGGTCTGTTTTGGTAAAATGGGTCTCTAGGGCACAAATGAAGAGATTTTTTTAAAATTTTTACATTTTTGGAAAGCTCTCTATTTTTTGATAGAGGTCTCTTTTCTGCATTTTGGGTTTAGGGTCTGAATTCATGTGGTATAAGTTCAATCTTGTTGACAAGGTCAAAAATCAAAATTAAAAAAGGGTATTTGATGATTATCATGCACTTATTTTTCACATGGTTCAATGCATGATGTGAGTTGTCATTTGGATTATTTTCTGGCTATTATTATTCCTAAAAATTTATTTTCAGATCTAACCCTAGGGTTTGCATAAGTTGGATATACATTGCATATCTTGTTTGCTTGTTTCTTGTCTTGTTCATTTGAAGGTGCTCTTGCTTTCATGGAAAATGCTTAAAACAAAGCGTTGGACTTGAGGTACTTTGTTCCATCTCTACAAAATTTGGATTTTGAGATTAAAATTGAACCTCTCATGTGTTTGGCTTGAGTGTTTACATGCTTTCATAGAACACATTTCAATTGATGCTCTTAATGGGAAATGAATAAACATAGATTTGCTTTCATACAAGTTTGTATAAGTGAATGCTTGTGTTTAAACCTTAAGTAATTCTTGGTTCCAATATCAAATATCTCATTAAGTGATTGAGGGCATGGATTCATTCCTTGTTTACATAGGGAGTTAAATGCACCACTTTGTGGACTCACTCTATGTTTACTTGGAAAGTTAGATATTCTATTGTTCAACCCTTTTTCATTTGTGAGTAGTATTGATAAGCAACTTTAGATTACTTTTGATTGAGCTTGTTAGCTAAATTGGGTATTGGACTCGCTTATTTCTAATTGCCCCTCGTTATTTGCCCTTTGGGTGCAAGGTCAGCATTCATACATGGGGGAGGGGTCTACTTGAAAAGAGCGTTAAGTGTTCCACAAAGTTTTGTCCCTTTTATGCTTTCTTGATCTCATTAGTTTTCTTAAGTGTGGACTCACTTTGAGTTGATGTGAAGAGTTAAATGTTCCACTTTTGGGCTCACTTTGAGTTAATGTGAGGAAATAAATGTTTCATTTTTAGACTCACTTTGAGTTGGTGTGAAGAATTAAATGTTCCACTTTTGGACTCACTTTGAGTTGGTGTGAAGAGTTAAATGTTCCACTTTTGGACTCACTTTGAATTGGTGTGAAGAGTTAAATGTTTCACTTTTGGACTCACTTTGAGTTTGTGTGAAGGGTTAAGTGTTCCATTTTTTGGACTCACTTCACATTCTCTTGAAAGGTTAAATGTTTCACTTTTGGACTCGCTTCACATTCTCTTGAAGAGTTAAATGTTCCACTTTTGGACTCGCTTCACATTCTCTTGAAGGGTTAAATATTCCACTTTTGGACTCACTTCACATTATCTTAAAGGGTTAAATGTTCCACTTTTGGACTCACTTCGCATTCACTTGAAGGGTTAAGTGTCCCACTTTTGGACTCACTTTACATTTACTTGAAGAGTTAAGTGTTCCACCTTTAGTGCTCTAAATACTTTTGATAGTGAATTACTTAGTTTTTATTTTTAGAAGGCCTGCTTGGGGACACACCACCTCAAGGGACGACCTTAACTCCTGTGTTCCGACGGAGTATAAATATCGGGAGGTGAATCCAAAGACACCTCTTTTGAGAATTGAGTTTGATATCACTCTTGGCTAAGCCTCAAAGAACTTTATACCTTTGAGAAGTGAAGGAGATTTGGGTTATCATCTCCCCCCGGCTGTATGATTTTGAATTCTTCTCATCTACGGATTTGGGCCTCACTTACCTTGTGTATATCGAGGACTCCTCTTAGAAAGCTATGTATATCCTTGTAGACAGTTTGATAGGATGTTGTTATGTTCTAAGTGCCTGCTAAAACATTCTCAAGAACATACACAAGTAGAATCCCTCAGGAGTAGAAAATACTAAGTCACTATTCTTGTTCATGTGCAAGGTTGCTTTGTCCCTTGCCCATTGCTTGAAGACTGTTTGCTTGAACTCCTTGATTGCTGTCTTATGTGCCTGATCAATGATAAAAATTTGTTGATATACTTGCTTGATTCTTTGCAACTTGCTTGGTTTCCTACCTTGTCATTAGAGACTTGTCTTGACTACAAATTTTTGATTTTAGCCTTCTAAGGATCATTTCAATTGATTTATAAGGTTACCTTGAAAATAATTTGTCAAGTTAGAGAGATATTTCTAGTGAACAATTTGTCTTTAGAATTGTTGATTACACCCTTGGAGAATTCTGATCTTGCTATTGTCCAAATCATTTTCATATATCTCAATTTTGATTTGAGTTTTGGCTAAGTCCAACCTCCTGATTCAAAAGTGCAAGGGTATTCACCCTTTGATTTGAAGCACCTCTTTGACAGTGTTGGTGACACCTTTTATTTTCTATCTTTTCATTTTTTTCTCTTTGGACAATAAATAATCTTAATTATCCTAGGTTGGCATTGGCACTTTGAGAGATTGACTTATCACCTAGAGTTTCTTTCTTTCATGTCAGTTACAACAAGATACCAAGTTAGTCAAAGGAAACAACCTCCAGTTGTCAAATCCTAGGTGCTGTCATGTTGCTCAACATCTCAATGAACGTTATGGTATCAATTGCATAAGGTGACTCTTAGCCTTCTTTCCTCTCCATTTCCCATCTTCTTTTGAAGTCTTCTCTTCCCATGGAAAATTCTTCTTCTTCTTCTTGATTCTTTTCCTCTTATTATCTAGTCTACTTTCTTCTATTCATTTATTCATTTCTTCTATGCTTGATTCCTCCTCTTCTAGAACCATGAATTTCAACTATCTTGCTAAGGAACCTCTCTTGAGAATAGATGATCTTAATCTCATTGCTCAATTTGAAGAATATCTTTATTCCTCCAATTGTCCTTCCAAATATCTCATGGGTGATAAACTTGTGGCAAAAATAAAGGAAAAAATGATTAAATTAGATGCCTTTGCTAGGATCATAAGCATGATCATATCACAACCTCCTTCTTCTAAACGTTCTTCATCATCTAAGTTTTCTCATTCTTCCTCATCTTCCAAATCTTACCATGACTCTTCTAAAAATTATTCACATTCTTAATTATCCAAGTCTTCTTCTTCCACCAAGTCTTCAATTTCCTCTTCTTCACGATCTCATTCTTCTTCTGCTTTTCCCAAGAGTCTTACTTCTCTTCAGAAGACATACCATAAAGAGCAACGTGATAGTCCTTATGATGTCTCTTCCACAAAGAGTGACACACCCACCTATGATGATGGACAATGTAGTGATGCCCATGAAACTTCTATTCCTAAGCATCATCCTCGTGGTACACTTGTGATTTCTAAGGGGGAGTCGTATTGGGTAGACTATGATGGTGATCCATATGAATCTAAATTTGAAGAATTCTTTGATGATTTTTGCGAACAATACAATATTCCTACTGAGGAAGAGAAAATCTACCGCGTTGATTTCAAACGTCAAAAGAATCTCTCCTCTAAAAGTTCTCATGCTGAAAATAAAGGTTGCGCTCTCAAGAAAGATCATATTAATGTTGAACCTTTTTCTTGTGATGGTTCCCTTCCATCCTCTACTTCCTCCAATACCCACACACTTCCTAAAGCTTTTGAGTCGTCCAAATCTTTCATAAATCTTTTATCCAACAAAGATCCTAAGGCTTTCCATGCGGTTCCCTATAGTTATTCTCAAGGGCCACCTCTTAAAGACACTCAAGCTAACCTTCACTTGGCTGCAAATACTTTCAATAATGCTAAACCTAAAGAGCCTAAGCCTTTAAATGCTATAATGCCTATTTTAGCTAGTCTTTCAGCATCTCCTCCAAAGTCTTCCATACAATTCCAACATGCTTCCTTGTCCATAGAAATGGCTCCATGTCAAGAGGACTCTAAAAATGATAAATAAAAAAATATAAATAAAGATCAAGATCAGGAACCCTCCATATCATCCAATTCTCTTCAAGATGTATCTCCTCCATTTCATGCTTCTTTTGATCCTCTACGCTCTTCCACATTCATTCCATCTTCTCCTAAGCAAGATCAAGTTACTACTTACACCATTGAGCTTATTGATAATCAAAATAACCTTACCACACTTGCACTTTCCAAAGATGATACTTCCATTAAGGTTATTAAAAATGGTGTTGTTACTTCTGATGTAAAGCCTATTGAAAATCGAGAGAAAAATTTTACGCTTGTGCTATCCAAAGATCCTTGTCAAGATCAAAGTATTCCATCTTCTTGTTCTACCACTCCATGTTCACTTCCATTTTCTACTCTTCCTAAGTCTTCGCAAGCTTTGAATGATTCTATCAATGAAGTTGCTCCTATTCAAGATGTTCATGATACTATTGCAAATCTTAATGCTCACTCTAAAGATGTTGATGTCCTTGGTTGTCATATAGATGTTGATGAACTTATTGATTATCCTTTTGCATCTTCCACTTCCATCCTTGGACCTCCTCCACCAATACTAAGGGCTTCACATCTTCCTTCCATCTTGGGCCCTTATGTCCCTTCACTTTCCCCTCCTAACTCTCTTAATTTGTCATCCATCTTGGATCCTTATGTCCCTCCATCTCCTATCTTTCCTCAAGATCAACATAGATGCATACCCTTGAACCCTTTTCATCCACCCACCCATCTAAACCAATCATATCCTCCTTCTTCTTCCACAAGCACCAAGTCTTTTAGAAGTAACTTGAATGTTCAATACAAGAAAAAGAAGCAATACAAGAATCCATCTAAAAAAGATCACCATTTCCCCTCTAATTGACATGGAGGCATAAAGTCAAAAGAGATATCTAAGAAGAAAACTACAAGACAAGTATGGGTTCCAAAATTCATCATTCAAGATATTCTCTAAATCATCAAAAGGAAATGAAAATCTTAAGGCTATATAGATTCCAAAGTCTCTCTTGAAAGAGTCTAATGTTGAACAAAAAGTGAAATTGACATTCAAGCTTCCAAAGGCTTCCACTTCATCTTCTTCCAAAAATATTCTTTCATTCCATGCACCTGAACCACAACCTCTGCTAAACATTCACCATATTCCTTCATTCACATTTCCTCCACCCTTTCGCCACCCTTCAAGGTGTGTGTTGATGTTGATCTTGTCTTCCTTTCCATCTACCCTTTCACAATCCTTCCATTCATTATCTTTCTACCTTCTATCTTTTTTCCTCATTTGCCTATTCCTCCTATCTTCCAACTCCACTCGCTTTACATAAAACCTTGTCCTCCATTTTCCTCTTCCATCTTCCTTTCCCTATCAACATCTTTGAGCATATCATTTTGGATCCTTGGTATATCAATGATTTATCCTTTCAAGGAGCATTACCTAAAAGCTTGCCTTCTTCCAAAAAAGACAAAATTCAAAAAAAAAAGAAAGAAAGAGATGAAAAAAATTGAAAATGGGCCATGGTGAAAACTTGGAAACAGGCACCTTGGTAGCAAAAGTAAAGAGAAATAAATTTGTCCTATGGTGAAAACCTCTCTCTTGTGGCACCTTGGATAAGTACTGTGATGAAAACTTGGTAATCAGGCATCATGCGTAGTTCTTCTACATGTTTCATCCATTCCATCTTCTCTCTTTGGTCTTGACAATGTTGAACTATACGCGAACAATTGGCTATCTTGTGAGCTATCTTATGATGGTCTTGCTTTCATTCCGTTCATTTTTAGCCTTCATATCTATTTTGCTCCCTTCATTCTAGCCTGTCGCTATCCTCTTCCCCTTTGGTCTTGATCTAATAAAAAGAGTAAAACATGATGTTATGAAGCCTCTTGACGTGTCTACTCCTTTGGACTGCATCTTTTCCTTTTTTTGCAGTGCACTTTTGTGACTTATCCTATGCTGGCCTTTCATTGCTTGTCCAAATGTGCTTTGCATGACAATTTTTCCCTAGCTTGGGTACTCTTGAGGAGTTTGCCTTTGATGATTTCTTTCCTTCACCCTCTTTCATTCTCTTGTCTTCCATCTCTTCCACCAGCTTGTCAATCTCTCTTGTCCTCCACCTTGCTAGAAATTGGAACCTCATGATGTGATCTTGCTTGGGAGTTTGATGCCCATTCTGTCTGGGGGCATCCTTTGTACATACTTTTATGATCTTGAAAAAATACAAAAAAAAAATTCATATATGATGCTGAAAAAATCCTAAAAAGCATATAAAGTCTTGAAAAAATATAAAAAAATTTAAAAATTCAAAAAACAAATAGAAAAAGTGCCTTCGTGAAAACTTAGAAACATGCGCTACTTGAGGCCTTTGCACTTCTATTTGTTAGCATGTGTCCTCGACACTTAGCCTTTCTCCATCATGCCTTGACCTTATTTGGCTTGGTCTGGAATCGGTCTTTATTTTTGTCTAGGGGGCATACCTGTTAGCATAGTTCCTTTAGGTGCGTTTGTCTCTTAGGGCATTTCACAACAAGTGTTTTTCAACACCACCCCAAATAGTGTTTTTCAACACTACCCTTGCATCGAGTGTTTGTTAACACTTATCAGATGTCTTTCTCAATAGTCTAAGTATGATGCGATATTTCTCATTGGTAGATGTGATAACCAGAGTCTGACTTTATGACCAACACACATGCACTTAAACAATCACCTCGCTTGAGATATGTTGACTTTATTTTTCTTTGTGTGCTGTCTATGAGGATTTCTTTGATGAGTGGTCTCTCCCTGAGAAGTTTTCGATGATGCATAGCTATAAGACTGAGGGTATGAGAACATGTTTTCTTTCTTTATCTGCTTGTGTGTATATTTCGTTGATCCTAACTGCCATGAGCATTTATGTTGGTCTTACTTGACACTATGGATTGACAAGGTATTATCCTTGTCTATTTTGCGAGTGCATGCTTCTAGTTATCCTGACTTTCATGTGTCTTGATACAAGCATAATCTCGCCATATCAAACTTAGGTAATCTCACTGCATTAGTCATCTTGACCTCCATGTCTTTGATGCCTAGGTGAGATTTCCATATTTCTATCTGATAAAGATCATATTCATATCCACATAGTTATGCTAGTGTGCATTGTATGATCTTACGACGCTACCAATAACACTCGATGATGATAATTAGATGTCTATAGGCATTGTGACCTTGCAAGTCAACCACTTTCATAGTAGCTTGCATTCTTAGGTTCATCATAGTTTAGTTTTTGCATCTTGCATATGGAGAGAGCTCTCCTTTTTATCATCTACGGACTAGTTGGTCAACTGTGCTCATTTTTTGATTCTTCTTGATCATATCTTTCATTTCTGGTCTTTCATATCACATCATTTTCTATCCATTTTCAGACTTGAAATCGAAATCCGAGTCGCGTTTCCAAGTTTTTCTCATTCTTCTACACAGTTGACTGACCTTTTGAGGCATAATTTTTCAATATTTGATAAAATATCTTCCTTTTCATGTCTTTCAAACTTATAGCCTTTCATTCACCCCTTTCATTTCCTCTCTCTAAGGTTTGACTTAATTTTTATCATGTATCTTTCCCAGTCAAACCTAGTCAACCTGGTGCATATCTTCATTGTTTGATGGTTATCTTATCATGCTCCATCATTCGATTATGATTTATTGTGACTTGATCAGGTTTATCAATTTGTTGTTCTCCTCTATCTAATTTTGATTTCAATTTCGAGGGGGTAGTACCTATCAGCTTTAATCTTTGATTCAGCTTTATCATTCAGCTCAGCTTGAGATTCTTATTTTTAGACGTAATTATCACCTAGTAGGAACGGTGGTGATTTTGTCTTTCAATTTTTATCTCCTATTTTTCAGCTTGATTATTGCCTAGCAGCGACGATGATAGTTTTATCTAAAGCTTGATTTGCACCTAGCAGCTGTATAAACCTAAAAATGGTCACCTAGACTATTAGCCCTTTTGCTAAATCATAAATTGCTTGCTCTTGATCAAATCCTAGCTCTATCATTTATTCGATTATTTTCTATGGGCTAACCATCTTATCCTAAGTTTTTATTTATTTAAAAAGAATTCCCTCCCTTTTTAATAAATAAAAAGCCCCCACTTTTCCTCTTATTCTAAGTTGCACAAATAAAGCATTATTCTTATTTTATAAAAAGGGAAAAAGCACTTTTTATCTCATATGGACACAAAAGTCAACTCTTATTTTCTCATTGGAGGATATTTGTGCACATGGATTGCTCCTCTTTCAAGCTCCACCCTTGATTAAATCTTTTGCCTCTTAATCTCCATGGTCCATTCCTTCTCATTTCCTATAAAAGAAGAGCTCTCTTCTTCATTCTAGATCCCCAACTTTTTATGCTAACTTTATGCTGCAGGATTTCTAGGTCACTTTGGAGCTTTTGAAGATTTGAAGCATTCTTAGCATCTACATCTCATTCTTGCATTCTACATCTCATTCTTGCATTCTTAGCTTAGCTTCATATTTATGCTTTCTTAGATTAGCTTCATTTCTATGCTCTAGATTAGTTCACATAGATTAATTAGCTTGGGTTGTAACACTTGCATATTTTCTTTCATAACTTAGCTTGCATTTCCATTTCTAGCATAGCATTGCATTGCATTTTCATTCTTGATTCTTGAGGATATTGGCATTCTTGCCCTTGTCTTCATTGAATCTCCCATTGCATGGTTTACTAGCAAGGTTATAGGCTTAATAGCTCTAGTTGAGAGCATTCTTAAAAACCCTTGCACTCCATGCCTAGGGAGCTATGGATCGATTTGTGAGGGCTCATTCTTGAGTTTCCTTCCATGTAATGATCTATAGAAGTGTGACACATTTATAGCACACATTTTTGGTGCCCACCGTGGGGTAGAGTAGATAGACTTTGTCCTTTAAATTTTGCATTTTCGTCAATTTCTGTCAATTTTTGGGCAAGTTTTTAGCTTAATTTTTAGTCTCTATTTTTTTGTTTCAGACTGTCGCGCGATACTTTCTAGAAGTATTGCATGATATACCTCTGTATGCATGTGTGATACTTCGCCTATCAGAAGTATCGCCTGGCTATAGTAGAGTATATCGCTTGGTCTCGGGTGAAGTATCACCTGGTGTTGGGTGAAATATCGCGTGGACTGATAAGTATCACCCCAGTATAATGCGAAGTATCACGCGATACTGGTGTCTGTACCTGGCAGTGACCTATTTTTGAGTTATTTTATCCATCTTGCAATTTTTAGGTTCTTAGCTATCTTTTTGAAATTTTTACCTGGCAGTGGAGAAATTGTTACTTATCTGTACCTGGCAGTGACCTATTTTTGAGTTATTTTATCCATCTTGCAAGTTTTACTTCCAATCAGTTCACCAGTGGCATCAAATATTTTAGCCTTTCTATGATGGAACTCCACTCGGTAACCAGTGCTATTAAGCTATGCAACACTTAGCAAATAATAGTTAAGACCTTCAACCCAATAAACATTTTCACAAGTGATCTTATCAGTTAGCTTAATTAATCCTTTACCCTTTACAGGACATGGTGCATCATTACCAAACTTAACACTTCTACCTTTGTAATGATCTAGGGTATCAAATTTACTTTTGTCACCAGTCATGTGATGTGAGCATCCACTATCAATAATCCATTTATCACCTTTACTCACATAAGAAACAAATGCAGTTTTCTCATCTTCATCAGACTCATCTTTCATAGCAACATAAACTACTTCAATTTCACAATCATCACTATCAGTGTCAGTTTCTTCTTCAGCAATATAACAAGATTTCTTACCTTTATCCTTGTAGTCCTTGTACCTTTGGTAACCTCTGTTATCTCTCTTATCCTTGTACTTGCTTTCTCTTTCCTCATCCTTGTCATTCCTATCAGGACATCTTGCAGCTATATGACCAACTTTGTTACATGAAAAACATATGATAGGAAGTTTACCTTTATATTTGCATTTTCCTCTTTTCAATCTTTTGGCCATAAGAGCTTCAAGATCCTCTAGTTCCTCATTAGATGTGTCACTATCACTTTCACTATCACTTAAACATTTTTCCTTTTCTTTCTTTGACTTATGCAAAACCATTTGTGACTTGAATGCAGATTTTGTATGGTGTAAAAGTGACCACACTTCTATGAATCATTACATGAAAGGTTGCTCAACAATGAGGCCTCACAAAGTGACTCATAGCTCTCTATGCATGGAGTTGCAAGGGACTTTGATAAATTTTCTCTCAGCTAGAGCTATAAACTAGTGACCTTGCTAGTCAACCACACAATGAGAGATTCACAATGAAGACAAGGGAAACAATGCCAATATCCCCAAATTGAATCAAAGTATGCAAATGCAATGCAAACTATATGAGAATGCAAATTACTCTATGAAAATGAAAGTACAATGCAACTATGAAAGGAAATAGCAATGGATTACAATTCCCCTAATTAAGCTATGTGAACTAAATCTATTGCATAAAAAGAAAATTACTCTAAAATGCCATGATATGCAAACTAATCAAATGAAATGCGCAACTAAATGATGAAAGTAAATGAAAGGAAGCAAGTCTTCAATATCTTCAAAGGAGTCTTCAAAGTAAGCTAGAAAACCTGCAGCATAACAATGTCATAAAATTCCAAGATGCCAAATGAAGAAGAGAGCCCTCCTTTTATAAGAAATGAGGTGAAATGGACCATTGAGATTAAGAGGCAAAAGACTTAATCAACGGTAGAGAAAAATGGAAGCTTGATCCTTGAGCAAAAATATCCTCCAATAGGAAAATAGGAGTTGACTTTAGTGTCCATATGAGACAAAAAGTACTTTTTCTCTTTTTATAAAATAAGAATGATGCTTTATTTGTGCAACTTAGGATAAGAGGAAAAGTGGGGGCTTTTTATTTATTAAAAGGGGAGGAAATATTCCTTTTAATTAAATAAAAACTTTAGGATAAAATAGTTAGCCCAAGGAATAATCGAAAATGATGAAATAGGATTTGATCAAAGAAATTGATATAATTTGAAAAATATTGATTATTGATAAAAATGATTCAGGGTTGATAAATCAAATAAATAGGGCCCAAAGTCTAGGCGACCATTTTTGGGTGCATACAGATTCAACATTTGCAACATTGTAGTTATCATAATTATAAATCTCAAAAGCAGTAAGCTTACCAACAAGACTTTCTAGAGTTAGAACATTACCAGGGTTACATATAGATTCTCGAATTGCTGAAATTCTGATGGCATATATAGGAATTAAATTTCTCAATACCTTTCTAATAACAGTTTCATCATCAATAGTTCCATTAGCTCCTCTAATAGAATTTACAACCTCCTTGATTATACCATAATAATGAGCAATATTTTCACCTTCTTGCATTTTCATTTCATGAAACTTACCTCTGAAGCTTTCAGCTTTTTCCCTTAGTACATTTACATCACCACCATATATGTTTGCAAGAGTGTCCCACATTTTCTTTGCATTTGTGCAACATTTAATGTCTTCAAATTCAGGATAGCTTAAGGCAGATGCAATCTCCAACATTACTTGGTTGTGTTCCTGTTTAGCTCTCATCTCCTCGGTAGTCAAAGGTGCAACAAGTGTAACATAGTCATGTTCAACATAGTATTTCGCTGAGTTGCCAATACCAGCTAGATGCAATTTCATCAGACTCTACCATGTAGGGAAGTTCTCCTTATTCAACTTTGGTACCTCCTTTTTATACATCTTGATCATTTTCTTCAAGTACCTTCAAACTTGTTCTATGTAAGCACCAATAGCTCTGATACCAATTGTTAATATGATTTAGAACAATAGAGAGGGGGGGGGGGGTGAATCAGTTGTTCTCAGGTCTAGGTGTATAAATTAAACATTCAAACACTTCAACAAACTCAAATCTAATAACCAACACTACTCAGTCATTACAGACTATATGCCAGAAACATAAAACAATGTAGTCCACTATCCAATAGTATTTAACTTGCAACACACAGAAATATTCAAACCAAAACATTCACACAAGTATTAACACCATGATTTATAGTGGAAACCCAATTTGGGAAAAACCACTTTATAACATGTTACTGATATATTCACTCTTCTGAAGTGAGCTCTTTGAAAAGCCAACCTTGTCAAAGGTTTACAAACACACTACTAGGTGTGACCCTGTTAAAAGATTTCAACCACCCTGTTAGGAGTGCACCTTGTTAGAGGACTTAAGTACATTCTATTAGAATGAAACCTTGATTAAAGGATTTACACAATGATTGTTAGGTCAACCTTGATTAAAGGATTTAGACTGATACAATGGTTAGAAAGTAGCAGTAGTATCTGATCTGAAAACATACAACTCACTTTTGCAAATAACAGATCCAATTCCACACATATATGCTGGTTTACTGACTATGTTTCATTTCCATCTCCATCATTGATCTGCTTGGAAATCCCTTCAAGAAATCACAACTCTGATCAACTCCTTCACCTTCAACCTTTCTTCTTTGTCAGTCAATAACATCAACAACTCCAACATCTTTTTTAACCTCACACTTAGGTTTTCCTATATACCTCTTCAATAAGTAGATCCATCTTTTGCTGCTTAATCTCCTCCATAGATCTTAGGTTTTGGTTGGATTCATCAAATCCTTCCATCATTTATGTTCTTCATCCATCCTTCTAGAAACATCTTCAATCTCGTTATTGAAATCACAATAAAATGGTTTACTATGCATTAAATGCTCCATACATAATTAATAAAGTCAACATGATTTACATAATCCAAGAATTCATTAATGTCGGCTAGGAATCTGAATTCTTCCTCAAATGTAAATTACTGACACTTGGTCAATACTGTGTTCAACTCCTTGGTCATCTCTGCATAACTTGGTCATCTCTACGTAACTTGGTCATCTCTACAAATTGTCTCCCTCGGCTAATTTTGTCACTCAGCAATAAATTGATGTTCAATCAACACTAAATTTTCTCAGCATATATTGGCTCGGTCGACACTAACATCACTCAGCTTAAACTAGATTTCTTCATTTTTTCTCGGTTAAGCCTACTCGTTCAGTCTTTCTTCTCACTTAGATAAACAATACATTATCTTATCATTGTGCCACATAATCAAGTACTCATTTAAATATCAAATAGCTCAACCTTTCTCTAGGTTCTATTGTTATTACCCCTACCCTAATCATTCTCATCAATCAATAGATATAGTACTTTCTTAGATAGCAACTGTCTTACCAGTTAAGGTTTGACATCAATGACAATACAACAATTGCTTCAATTGTAATTTCCAACAACAAATTATTGGTTAAAACATTTGATTATGATCTCCCTTTTTCTTTTCTAATTTTTCTGCATGACGTATCTAAAAACATGCTTGAATGATTAGTCAATTCTTAAAGATAGGGTCAATACCCTTCATTTCTTGGTCTCTTTGACTGACACCATGATTTATCAATCTTGTAGGTACATGGAAGATATGGAGACAACTCTTGGAAGCCAACTGACTAGATTCAATGTAGTCCATCATTACCTTAGGCAATAGTAGATCTTATCCTCTCTTTAGGTCTTGACTTCCATTTATATTTTATTTTGCATTATTTTGTGAGTTGTTCCATAGCTTGTGTGGGTTGAAAACTATTTCTTCTCTTTTGTAAATGTAGTGAAAGAACTTATGTTACAAAAATGTACTTGAAATATTCCTTTGTAATACACTTGTAATTGAATGTAAATATTTCTTTCATAAATGAAATAAAATATTTCTTTCTTTTTTCATTCTTTACCTGATTAGTTCAAACAATCAACTGAAACTTATAGTTTAAAATGAAGCAAATGTACCTTTTACTCAGTTAATCAGCTACCCAACTTTTCCAATTTGAGTTGGATGTGAAAATTGGTAGTAAGGATGCTATGATGGGTCAATCCAGTCAAAAGTAATATGTGGGTCTTTATTCATGGACCAATAAATTTATAGCTTCTACAAAACTTGACCTCGTACTTTATGATCATATTGAAAGTGAAGTGAGAAATGGGGAATTTATTCAACCTCCTATTTGCATAAGACACATTATTGGGAAGTAGAACCCACACTTGATAATAATATCTTGGGTTTGGATTTTATTATGCATCACTATCTACTAAAATAAATTTATTTTGGGAAAAAGTTGAGAGTTCCAAACTTTCTTCCATAGTTCAATGGAGTTACCTTCTTTTAACTATAGGTTGTAAGTTGATTTGATCAAGAAGTTCCCTTTGGGGTTCTTAATCGGGAAAAAAATGTCTTCTCTAGGGAATAGGGGAAGAGTGATTTTTGGAATAAGTTATTCAAACATAGAATCCCTTTGAATCATTAAATGTATCTGGTTCTTACAACATTGAGTGACATCATTTTAGGAGTCATTAGGTGGTAGGTAGTGCAAAAATAAAGGTCCAAAGAAAGCTTCAACCCTATCAAAAATATATTTAAAAATGAGGTGAGTTGTAAGGGGCTAATGCCCTATCTATCTATCCTCCCAAAATCAGTCGAGACACCCATTTTTAAGTTACCACGTGAAGACCATAGAGTTTAATCCATGTCATTTGAGGATATTGTTTCATATCTATAACCACTTGGGTATCTAGAGATTGAGAGGACTCTGGGGAATTTTCTAGAATTAAGGTACTTGGTACTCAATATAATTCTCCAGTTAGTGTTATTTGATAAAATATTCCATCCCATCCCATCTTGGACATGAAGACCCACTTGAGAAGGTTAATTCTTCTTATGCCAAAACCACCAAAATTCTTATGGAAACAAACAATATCGGGCTATTAAATTGCAACATTATTTTCTTCTCCTCAATCTAGAGGATGTGGGATCTGTTGAGGAATTTTCAAGTACAATGGGTGTTAAAGTATCCATTCATTGAGCTAGTGGATAATTCAATTGAAGGTGATCCTTTGGTAGAATGCAAATGTAAGATTTTTACCAAGATAAATAAGAAGGAAAATAGGTTACAACTAAACATTGACACCATAGAGAAACATATGGGTAAAGTTTACGAAAATAAAACCATAGATAATGTTAAAAAATCAGTGATAAGATGGAAAACAAAGGAGGAATCTCAACATGTTATGAATGCATAATTATTTGAATTTCAATAGAATATAAAGATGAAGCCTGGTGAAGTTAAAGGCTCTATTAAAGCTTATTTTGGAAAAGCAGTGGAAGTAGAACTAATGGGAAAAGATGTTCAGTTAAGTGTTGTCTATAATATTTTGAGAAAAGGGTGTCCTATGATAGACTACCCATCATTGAGTGCTTTATTACACTTTCTGAAAGTTTGCAACTATCCTAACAGTCACTGGTTAGTAAATAGTGGATGAGAATGGGTAAGTTGTCTTGCCGAGGTTGAAAAAGAGGATCTAAAGGCAACAATTAAAGAGTCAAATTTTATTGCATTGTCTTTAGATGAGGTTACAACATTAGATAATACTTCCTAGGTATGCATGCATGTTTATACTGTACACAATTTTTTCCGCCAACCTCATCTATAACTATTGCTAAAATGAAGGATAATGCGAAAGTGAAAAATTTATTTGAACTAGTAAAGAGTTCTCTAATTGAATATGGAGGTATAAATGACATGATGATTGCCAAAAAGTTGGTGTGTGTTGGAGTGGATGGAGCTTCAATAATGTAAGGCCACAAGGGTAGTCTTTTCACAAAGATACAATCTTCTTATGCACCATACATTACTCCCACTCACTACATGGCCCACAAAATGAATCTAGCTTTTGGAGTTGTAAGAAAACATGCTCCAGTACAAAAAAATGAATTTTTAATCAAAGAGCTCTACCAATACTTCTTTCAAAGTCTGAAATGATTGAGGGAATTTCAAGACTTTGTCGAAGGACTAATCGATGGGAACAAGCTTCTTAAGGATAATGATACTAGATGAATCTCTTTGGATGGACCAGCTCATCAAGTTTTTCAGAATATCAATCGTTGCTTGGTCTAATTAACTCAAGTTATGAATACACAGGGCTACCAAAATTTCCTGCATTGCTACAAATGTTAATTAATGTAGAGAAACTCTTAACATTAGTAGGTCTTCTCCCCATGCATGAAGAAATGAGAAATATACTAAAAAAGGAACAACAAAGAGCTATGTATATTGTAGAATATTTTGTACTGCGTAAATTGACATGCATGACGCTCGATAATCTCTATCGATCATGTGATGTTATAAAATTTGCCACTTGGGTGAAAATCACAGATTTGGACAATCCTGATAACTTTTTAAAGATCAGTGCAAATGGGGAGTTATGTGCAGAAGTTCATGGAGTTGAGATACCAATGCACTACTTTTCCAGGTTCGAATCTGAGGAACCAGGAAAGAACCCTAGGAAGAAACTATCAAGTGTTAAAAGGGAAGACTTTACCAAGATCGTTGAGTTTGTAACAGCTTCTATGAAGCACATTGCCTATGATATTTCCTCATAGATTAGACCAAGATTCCCTCTAGTTAAACTACTTGAATCCATGGCTATTGTGTTTCCTCGATATTGGAGTATGAACAATTCAAAAGATTTTTGAACTAGGCTATTAGCTTTGATAGATCATTTTTGCAAAACCAAAGAGTTAAATGGAGTAACTCTAAATGGAAATTAAGATGAATCTCATTTGAGAGAGAAATCAGGTCATTTTTCACAGACAATGAGGGATCAATATAATATTATGTGAAACCCCCACGGAGATGGATCGGTAACAAGGCTTTGGAAAAATCTAGCTGAGAGCGAAATGTCAATTGATTCAATATCAAAATTTTTCAAGCTTGCTGATTTATGTTTGACCATGATATTTGGGTCGGTGGAGGATGAGAGAGTTTTCAGTGCTTTTGGATTCCTAAAGTCAAAGCTAAGAAACAAACTAAAACAAACTAGACAAGAATTTTAAAAATTGCTTGAGGCTCTATACATACAGGTATGAAGTCAACACTTTTCCTTACAAAAGGGCACTACAATTGTGGAGGAAGAAATGTTAGAGAAGAACTTGTTGGGAAATATTTCAAACCAAAGCGGGAGTGCCAAAGACAATGATGTCATTGACTCATATACTGGTACTGGTAGTGCTAGCGATGAACATTAGTTGAGAGGAGGTATGCAGAGTGAAGAAAACATATCAAAGAACCAAGGAATCTATGAAGTTGATGGTGATGAATCTGAGGATCTTGATAATGATATTATGTGGTAGCTTGAATCATTGTAGAAGTTCCTAGGTATTTATTAAACTTTTTCCTATAGTCTATTATTAGTTTTTGTATCTCATCATCAATCATGTATAATAGCATATTCCAATGTCAAAAATATGAATGTGGTTGATAATGTCATCAAGATTCAATTCTATAATTAATAATGGTTTTCATTTGCATTATTTAGCTCATATGGTACAGTTCTTTTAGATTTTCATTATTTTTTTGACAACATAGCAATTCATATGTTACAATTCTTAAAAATAGTGATTCTCATTAATTTATTTACAAATATGATACAATGTAACAATTCATTCATTAATAGTAGTAAGAACACAACTTTGTGATTCTATTTATAGAAGTTAATGAATCAATACCCAATTTCAATTTCATTACCCTTAGCCAATGACCTTGAATTCCCTTTTATAGAAACAAGGGAGCAACGACAACTTCAGGTCAAATTTCCTAATGTGAATTCTCAAAATCAAAACCAATAAGACAACTACAACATCTCTACAATTGTACATTTTTGCATTTGACAGGCTGGTTTAGTAAATTAGCAATAACATCTACTACATTGATCCTATTAAAAAAAAAAGTTCAAACTTGTTACTTTAAACTCAATTCGAGCAATCAGAAAAAAAATATAGTGATGATTGAAACTGAAAGTACTTTCACATACTATGATTGATGAGATGATTTTGCCATTTTGTTTAGTATGCTCTATTCTGCATCGATTATGTTAGCACTTGTAAAAGTTTTTCATGGCTATATAATTTTTCTCTGGTCTCTGCAAAGGTTTTCTATGTCTCTGGCTTGAAACCCTAGGTCTCATTTCATATTTCTAGTTGTTAGAAAGGTAAAAACCTTAATTATCTTGGCCAGGTTCTATTCCTTCGTTACTTTTTTAGGCCACTTAAGTGATCTTAAAAGCATGTGCGCTTTTCCCTCCTGGTCAGTCACCAGTTCTCTGAGTTTCCAAGTGGTTAGTAATTCTATTCGCTGACTTCGATTTTGCTGTTGTCGCAAGATCTCTTGTTTTTAACAGTTAAGTCCCATACATTTAGCAACTCTGCTAGCAGTTTATGTCTTCTCTTCAGTCGTTGAATTGCATGATGGTAGGCCCATGCCATAAGGAATGATACAAGTGGATATATAGTCAGATGGAGCTAAGGTGGCAGCTGGTTATTGGTTGCAGGACGGTGAGTTGGATATGTTGTCAGGCGAGCCCGGTATCTTAGTCCCCTTTTAATCCTATGGTGGGTGCATGATCACATGGAATCTTTTTAAGTCTTGTGATCATGCACCGACTGTCCGATCTTCCAGGTGTTCAAGTAGATCAAACAGTGGGACCACTGACACATGTTTCAACGTGGTGGCTTTTTGTTCATTAAGAATAGTGGGACCATTTGCCAGGTGTTGCAGATTTGTTATGTTTTGATTGGCCGAGCCGGATGGTGACATGGAGTGTTGTTAGTGGGCTTGAGGTCTTTGGTTTGTGAGGTGTTAAATATCGACATGATCTCATGGTTATCATCATACTGTTGATATAAGATGCATGAGGTTTAAGCTTGCGGTATAATGACAACCATTCGATCTTCTAGATGGTTGCAGAATGCTAGATGGGTCCTCTATCGCCAGGTCACACTGAGGTGATCATGTTTCATTGGCCAATGTGAATTATGATGAGGAATCTGTCAGGACTTCTGGGTGCCGATAAAGAGAGGGTCCACTTGCCAATTTTTGCAGCATGGCATCTTTTGATTTGATAGAAGTTAAATGATGTGTCACAGTAGGGCTAACTTTCTTGGGTGATTAAAGCTTGCCATGATCTCGCGACTGTCGTTATACCGCTTAGATAAGATGCATGATATTTAAGCCAGTGGTATAACGATAGCCGCTCGATCTTGTTTGAAGGAAAGACAACAGAGTGGGTCTAATGTGCTACGTGATGCTAAGGTGCTTGTTTCTTATTGGCTGAAAGACTGATGATGTGGCCATAGACTTTCCAAACAGCTTAATGACTATTGCAGAAATAAATAAGGACTGCTCAATCTATCGGGAGGAAATAAAATTGACAGTCGCATTTTAAATTTGTTTGAGTAGCCATTTCTTTCAAAGTTTGAATTTTTAAATGACTTTTCAGTGACAGAAGGACTGCTTTTAATGCTGGAGTGGCTGGATCTGGTAGTTGTGATTTTGTCAACTGCTACGGTGTGGTCTAGAGAGTTTGATGGTTGATTGTAGAAGATTTTTACCGTGAGGGAATGGGTAGGCAGTTGCTCGAGGCATGTTGCAGGTGAATGATCAGACTGATAAACATGGTGAATTCAATGATCTTCGGTACACTACTCTGAGAATTGTCATAAATGAAGATCAATCTTGGATCTGATCTCTAGAGGTTGCTTGGGTTTTCTACCAATGTAATAACTTCTGATTGAATCTAGCTGGTTTGGTGGGTGAAAACCCTAACCCTTACCTTAGTCATTTGTAGCTTGTTGCATCCTGATTTTTTGGGATTCCAAGATGACTAATGGTATATATTGTTGTAGTTTTGATTTTAGAAGTGTTTGAGTTCTATTTTTTGGTTGAAGGGCTAGTTCCATGAATGTTCTTCCCTGTAAATATTTCCTTCTTCTCTGCATATAGGGTGTTCCCTCTTTCCTTTCTAGTTTTGAGAATATAATACAAATTGTAATAGTTTGTCTTATGTATGAGATTTCAATATATTTGTACTACTATCAGATTGTCTCCATTTGAGTTTTAGGCTTATTGATTGAAGCATCAAGGGTGTTTTAGCCTTTCTATTTGCATTTCCTATGTCTCCGCAAAGGTTTTCTGTCTCTGGATTGAAACCCTAGGTCTCATTTCATATTTCTAGCCGTTAGAAAGGTAAAAACCTCAATTATCTTGGCCAGGTTCTATTCCTTTTTTACTTTTCTAGGTCACTTAAGTGATCTTAAAAGCATGTGTGCTTTTCCCTCCCAGTTAGTTGCTAGTTCTATGATTTTCCAGGTGGTTAGTAACTCTATTTGGCAACTTTGATTTTGCTGTTGTCGCAAGATCTCTTATTTTTAGCGGTTAAGTCCCATACATTCAGCGTCTCTGCTAGTGGTTTATGTCTTCTCTTCAGTCACTGAATCACATGATGGTAGGCCCACATCATAAGGAATGATACAAGTGGATATACAGTCAGATGGAGCCGAGGTGGTGGTTGGTTATTGGTTGTGGGACGGTGAGTTGGATATGTAGTCAAGCGAGCCCAGTATCTTAGTCCCCTTTTAATCCTACGGTGGGTGCATGATCACATGGAATCTTTTTAAGTCTTGCGATCATGCATCGGTTGTCTAATCTTCCAGGTGTTCATGTAGACCAAATAGTGGGACCGCTAACAGGTGTTTCAACGTGGTGGTTTTTTGTTTGTTAAGAACAGTGGGACCGTTTGCTAGGTGTTGCAGATTTGTTATGTTTTGATTGGCCAAGCTAGATGGTGACATGGAGTGTTGTTAGTGGGCCTAAGGTCTTCAATCTGTGAGGTGTTAAAGATCGACATGATCTCGCTGTTATCATCATACCATTGATATAAGATGCATGAGGTTTAAGCTTGTAGTATAACGACAATCATTTGATCTTCCAGATGGTTGCAGAATGCTAGATGGGTCCTTTGTCACTAGGTCACGCTGAGGTGATCGTGTTTCATTGGCCAACGTGAATTATGATGTGGAATCTGTCAGGACTTCTGGGTGTCGATAAAGAGAGGGTCAACTTGCCAATTTTTGAAGCGTGGCATCTTTTGATTTGATAGAAATTAAATGATGTGTCACGGTAGGGCTGACTTTCTCGGGTGATTAAAGCTTGCCATGATCTTGTAGCTATCATTATACTGCTTAGATAAGATGCATGATATTTAAGCCAGTGGTATAATGACAGTCGCTTGATCTTGTTTGAAGGAAAGATAGCAGAGTGGGTCTGATGTGCTACGTGATGCTGAGGTGCTCATTTCTTATTGGCCGAAAGACTAATGATGTGGCCATAGACTTTTCAAATGACTTAATGACTATTGTGGAAATAAATAAGGACCGCCCGATCTGCCGGGAGGAAATAAAATCAACAGTCACATTTTAAATTTGTTTGAGTAGCCGTTTCTTTCAAAGTTTGAATTTTTAAATGACTTTTCAGTGATAGAAGGACTGGTTTTTAATGCTAGAGCGGCTGGATCTGGTAGTTGTGATTTTGTCAACTACTGCGGTGTGCTCCAGAGAGTTTGATGATTGATTGCAGAAGATTTGTACCTTGAGGGAATGGGTAGGCAGTTGCTTGAGGCATGTTGTAGGTGAATGATCAGACTGATAAGCATGGTGAATTCAATGATCTTCAATACACTACTCTAAGAATTGTCATAAATGAAGATCAATCTTGGATCTGATCTCTAGAGGTTGCTCGGGTTTTCTACCAATGTAATAACTTTTGATTGAATCTAGCTGGTTTGGTGGGTGAAAACCCTAACCCTTACCTTAGTCATCTGTAGCTTGTTGCATCCTAATTTTTTGGGATTCCAAGATGGTATATATTGTTGTAGTTTTGATTTTAGAAGTTTTTGAGTTCTGTTCAAGTTCTATTTTTTTTTTGCAAGGCTAGTTCCATGAATGTTCTGCCCTGTAAATATTTCCTTCTTCTCTGCATATAGGGTGTTCCCTCTTTCCTTTTTGGTTTTGAGAATATAATACAAATTGTAACAGTCTGTCTTATGTATGAGATTTCAATATATTTGTACTACTATCAGATTGTCTCCATTTGAGTTTTAGGCTTATTGATTGAAGCATCAAGGGTGTTTTAGCCTTCTATTTGCATTTCCTGTGTGTCTGCAATAGAGTTGTCTTCGTAGAAACAACTAAGTTTAGGACTAGTTTTCAAATGTGTATGAGTTGGGTATCGAGGGTCTTTCATGCTTGTCTTTCAATGGATGTTGATTAATGTATTACCTATTTATAGGTCTCTTCTAAGGGGAGGGTTAAAATCCTTTGAAAAGGTGATAGCACATTTGTGTACACAGGTAGATTGTTGAAGTGAGATCTGATCAATGGTGTATGTTTGGTGTAAGGAACCAACATATTAGGATGTATTGTCTTCTTGTTTCATAGCTCTTTGTTGCAGTGAGGTATTTGACTCTATTGCCCATTGGATAAGGCACTGGTCTATGAGAGACTTAGGGTATTTCAGGGGTCCATTCAACCCAAAATTTAAATCATTCAAAGTAAAGCACCACCTTTCCCTTTCATGTTGTTAGAGTAGGTTTCTAGTTTTCACACTCATTCTATGCAAGCAGGTTATTGCATAAGGTTATGGTCTCATTGGGGTATAGGATACCTACAAGAGTCTGAAGGCTATTCCACAATAATCTATTTGCAAGCCTTTTGTTTATCAAGAAGAGTCATGAGTGTGCAGATAAGGCAATACCTGCCTAAGTGATGTGGAGCTCAAAGAAGAAGGAGGATGCTCTTTGTCCTCATCAATTGGCCCTTTTTCCCTGTCAGACTTTGGAGTGGAGACTAACCAGTTTGTCATCATAGTGTAAACCTGACATTGTGTGGAAAAAGTGAAAGCCAACACGTTAGAAGGTCAATATTATTCAAGTTATAGTAAATGACCTGCAACCTCGTTAGCCATCCATACTTGGAAGAGTGACTTGAAAGAAATGATCCTTCCAATACTTCATTGAAATTTGTCAATGGTTTGATGCACTTTGCAATGCCTTCATGAGTTGTGTCTTGATGAAGCTTTCCTAAATTAGACGTCATTATGTTCTCCAACTTTTTTTTGTAAGCTTCTCTTCCAACAAAATTCAATGATGAGTTATTAGGACCAAGACTTGGAAAACCAAGACCTATCATTTTGGTTTTTTTTATTTCTTCTTGGCAAGCTTTGTCCGAAATAAGGCCAGAGTTTCCTCTCCTTCCATTAGTTTCTGACATTTTTGAAAGAAAAAGTTCACCTTTATTGATGCATGAATGCGGTCATGAATTCCCTTTCTTGCCAAATACCTACCATTGGTTGTGTTGATTTGTTGCAAAATTTTCTTTGCATTATTCTGTCTCTAGCAAAAAAAATTGTTCTTCTCAATGTGCTCTTTGAGCTTCCCAAAAACATCTCTAAGACTTTCATTCAATTCAAACCAATCACACAACCTATCAGCTGTCACCTTTATTTTCCCCCAAAATTCTTTTTTTATTTTCTTTAATGTATTATTTACTCTGTCATTCAAGTTATTTTCATAACTTTTAATTCCATTATTTGCCTTCTTTAGCTCTTCTCTCATTTCTGACAACTAGTGTTCACTATGTTTTTTTTATTTTCTCTGCTTTCTCTTCCCACTGTTTTTCTTTCTCTTCCCACTATTTTTCTTTTACCCTCTCATTCTCCAATTATTTATTAAAAAGTTATTGATTGCATGTACCTTAGTCTCCATGTGTTTGTATAAACTTAATGAAGAGACTTTTTCATCCTAAAGTTTTTTATTTCTCTCTTCCAATTTTTCCCTCAGAATTTTCAGTTTTGCATCCATATGTTCTTATTGTCCAATTGCTTCTTTAGAAGATGAATTTGTTATCCCTTTCTCTAATTCTTGGCACCTGTTATATGTTGCTTTCTCCTTTTCCTTTTCATTTGCTAGGTCTACCTTTAACTTATCTATTATGCCTTGAAGCTTTCCTTTCTATCTCTCTAACTTCATCATTGAACTGTAGACCACTTGGTTGGTCATTTTCGACACATTTATCTTGTCCACATTTTTAATTTTGGATAAATCCATTTGGAGGGTGCTAACTTGAAATTCAGATGGATCTAACTGACTCTTTGGTGGATTGTTATCTCTAGCTAGGGGCATAACAATCATGAACTCCATCATTTCTTTCTTTAGGTCATATGTGGGAAATAACCTATTCGATGCAGGTTTTGCATCATGAGTTGCAACAATTGTATCTCTCTTTAATGTCTTAGTATTTTGTGTATTCCTATTTTTTTATTATTCAAAGTTAGATACAAAATCATTGTAACGAAAATCAGGGTTTTCTGACACAATTAAATGTTTGAAAGGTGAAATAGCACTTGTAGTGATGTACAATCTTCCACCTATGTTGCCTATGGTTCTCCTAATTCCACCATGAGGATTAGCAACGCCCTGACCCATTACAAGTGGAGTTTTTGGACTGTTCTGAGGGTTTTGTCCTGAAGGTGTGGAAATTGTTGGACTCAGTTACTATTGCCATTATTTTACTTGTTGTAACCTTTTTCTTCTTTACACTACCTTGATCTCTGGGATCCACTGATCCCATGTCCACTTGTAATGTCCTTTTCAAACCACTAGTACTACCCATGATATCCACACCAGTGGGAGTAGCACTTGATTTAGATTGAGTCTAAGTGCTTGGAATAGGTGGAATTGGATTTGAAGCTGGAACCAATGAAAGTGTAAGGGTATGCGACTAAGTAGTATTTTTCTTTTGACAAATCTGATGATTCAACTCCAAGGATTGGTTTCTCACCATATTTTTATGGAATTGGTGGGACAGGTGGACACCAAGGACCTTTTCCTTTGGGACCCAGACCACCCCAACCTAGATAGCCCATTTTTTTTACAATATCTTCCCCTTTGGTATATTTTTCTTTTATGGAGACATCAACTCAACTACTAATTCAATATACATTAGTGGATGTGGGATTCACAAAATCTTTCTCATACTCATTATCTGGATGATCATCATCATTGTGATATGCTTTAGCTAGATGCTCCTTATTCCACAATTCGCTAAATATTTTATCCTCTTCCACTTCATAAAGATCTATAGAGGTCTTTGGCTCACCGAGATTCTTCCCCATTTCCCAAAAATCAGAAATTTTCATTTGAGTCCAATTACCATCTGTACATTCATCCACTAGGTCTTTTGGAATAGATTTTCTAGATGGTTGAGAAACTTTCTAGTAGAAATTATACGATGTCATGGGATGAACTTTTCATTTCTATTTGTGCAATGCCATAATTTGTGATGACAATTCCTATATTGAAATATTATTTTCAACGACGTATTTCTCCATCTCTTTTTTGACCTCGTCCCAGGACTCCATGTTTTTAAATTTTTCTATCAATGACATACTCTCATGTTGACATTTGCTTGCAGATTTCCCATTCTCTCTAAGATTTGTTCCAATTATGTTGAGTGGATCATACTGACAGTGACTGAAAACATCAAAGCAAAAAATTGAAAAAAATCCTGTGCCACTTTGAATCCTCTTCTCTCAAATTTGAACCCTCCAAATGAGAAAGGCAAGGAAAGAAATATCATTTTCTTTTATTGATCATTAAAGAGTAAATTTGTGCTCTCCATCTGTCGTACATATTCTAATGCAAATACCCTCTCTATCACATGTATTGGAAGTTTGTAGGGTTCAACCACTGAACCATAAAACCTTAACACAATGTACTCTTCCATAAAGTACCAATTAGCCAATTGTATTTGACTTCCAAGTTGAATGCGATCTCTACAAGAAACAACCAATCTAGGCATTGGAGTGCCTACAATTTTATGATACATTGGTGCCAAAAAGAAGTCTAGAAAATTGTTGTAGTTCCTTCTGGTATCAATCATCCTTATCTCAGGTGTCCATTCATATATTGGATTTTGGACTTGACTGCAAAGCTTGTTTGTTTGAAATATTGCATGATGCTTTTCTAAGAGAAGATAACACAAGTAGGTTATGAATCTGAATGTCTTCTATGAACCTCTTTTATCATTAGTAATTGTTCTTGCATGCAATGAACAATGCGCTCAATAAAACTATATTTTACTGGTTCATTTTCATAATGAATTTGAAAAAGCATTTCAACAATGCTGGCACCCACTTCTTTTTTACTATCCAATCCCAAATAAAATGCTAGAATGGAAATACTATCCTGAACCCATTGCACAAAAATATCATAATCATAAGGAGGCTTATGATCTGGATTCAGACTAGAACTGCTTGTTATTTGTTAGGAATGGATGCTAAATATGTCCTAAGGGGGAGTATTTAGAGTCATTTTGTAGTAGTTGTATGTTTCATTCATGACTATGATTGTCATTGATGTCAACATAGTGATCTCCTGGAGATTAGCAAAGAGACAGACGATGTTTGAATTAGCGCACGTGGAGTATTGTAGATCAAGCTATGAAAAGTTGAGGATTTATTCCATATTGTGTCTTGAGATTATGGTCAAGAGCATGTACATAAATTCAATTATTCATGAAAGTTATGTGTAATTTAGTGGAAGTGGTATTCATAAAGTATTCCTGAGAAGTGGCTTGTGATAATTGGATTATATCTCCTAACTGGGATATAATCTAGGCATGACGATTTATATAGATGATGAAGATATTTTGGTGGTGACTTGGATGAGATAACATAGTCTGAGGTTGCATGAGTGAATTTTTTTTTTTTGAAGCCGACAGTTTTATGTGATTATGGAATATTATGCAACATGTGAAGGTTTATATTTTTGTAATTGGTTAAGCCTTGTTGGCCGACTCATTTGTAATTATTTGAGTGTGGTATAAAGGAAAGGATTGTTTTCCTTGATGATAAATATGATATATGAGATACAAATATGAATTGTGGAATTGAGCAATATATGTTGATGTTGATATTGTAAGAGGATACATGAATTACATAGATATGGTATTGAGATCTAGTGAAGCAGTTGGTGTGGTTTGGCATAGGTAGAGGAGAAAAGATAAGTTGTTGAGATCAATAATTGTCAGTATTATTCTATTCAGATAATACAGAGATCAGTTGGATAGTGTGTTCAGTGATCTTGCCCTTGAAGCTGTTTGGACAGTGGGTCCTTCTGTCTTCCATAACTCTTAACTGGGTTAGAATCTTTTAACAGGGATTCAAAGTCTCCTATCAGGGACTCATATGTACTGAATGTATTTCATAAGGCTCCTAAAAGAGTCCATCCTCTCACAAGGAATTTTCATATTAGAAAATCTTTTGTGGGCATCATTCCAACCGAGGTTTACTCTCTGAATAAGAGGTTCCCTAGTCAACATATCTTGTGTTATTGTGTTGTTGTGTATGTTTATCTTTCTATGGCTATTTCTTATATTGTTTACATGGTTGAAATCTGATAATGGTGGTAAAATTTGTTTTTATCTGATAACTGATTCACTCCCCCCCCCTCTTAGTTATCTTGGTGGACTTTACTTTCTAACAATTGGTATTAGAGTGGCATGCCCTTGAAGGAAAAGTTTAACAACTTAAGGAGATCTATGGTGACTCATTTCAGGAAGGAAAGCCCTAAGTTTTATGGAGTAAACTATGACACTTAGAAAGAGAAGATGAAGACACATTTTCTATGTTTATGACTAGGATATTGGCTAATCACAAAGAAGGAGAAGACTGCCATTGAAGAAGACAAAATTGAAGAATGTATTGATATAGAGAGAGATCTATTCATGTGTAACATACTTGCTAGAGAAGCACTTCTATCAGCACTTCCAGAGAATGAATAAAGTCAGGTAAAAACTCCAAGAACATCTCATGAAATTTGGTTAGCTTTACAATCTACTTTTGAAGGTGATGTGCATGCAAAGAGAGTCAGATTAAAGAATTGGATATGTTCATTTGAAGATATAAAAATGACAGAAGATGAATATGTTAGAAGTTATATTAGTAGGGTATCAAAGATTGTTTCAGGTATCAAAGCTTGTGAAGGAGACAAGACTGAGGATATTTAAGAAAACATTGCAAATGATTGAACAAGTTATACCTTGTACTAAGAAGTTTACCAAAGAAACTCTTCTTGGAAGATTAGAAGCAGCATAGATAGGCTTGAGATAGTCAGGAGATCTACCTAGAATTGAGACAACATTCAACACACTTAGTGTTCACCCTACTTTGTCAAGAATTACTAGTGTTAGTGGAGATTATGCCAATTGTAGTGGATCTAAGACCGAAGAAGATAGAAAGATTGAGGAAGGAATTGACTTGCTTGTGAAAAGAGAACCAGAAGGTAAGAAAATAATTAAATGTTGGACATGTCAAGAATATGGTCATTTTACATCTAAATGCCCTAAGAGAGTAAAGAAATATAAGAACTTTAAACCTAGAAGATCTAAAGAATGTTACTATGCTAATGATGAACTTGAGGCTAGCATTGAGAAATTGCTAAGTGAAAGTGATAATGAGAATGATGATATAGGGTTTGTAGCAATAAAAGAAGAAAACTTTGAAACTAAAGTTAGAGAAGAAAAAGATTTAGTTTCCCAAGTAGAAAAGAAAACTGATTGGATTATAGATAGTAGTTGTTCACATCATATAACTAGAGATATGAAGAAATTTATAAAGTTTAACAACTATGATGGAGGAATTATTAGAGTTGGAAACAATGCACCTTGCTTGATAAAAGGAATAGGATCTATTACCTTTGATGGAAAGACTCATACTAATGATATTTATTTTGTGGATGGATTGAAACATAATATTTTGAGTGTTGGATAGTTAGTTGATAAGGGATATCAAGTTTGGTTTACTGAGAGAACTTGTGTGATCAAGGATAAGAATGGTAATTTGATTGAAATTGGATAAAAAACCAGAGGTAATGTATTTTAGTTGAATCCTACTGAGATGACATGTTTGATTACTAAAATTGATGACAGTTGGTTATGGCACAGAGGGTTTTGTCACATAAACTTTGATAACATTGTGAAAGTAAGTACTACATTTGTAGTAAGAGATTTGCCTAAGATTATGAAACTTACTAAGATGATTTTCAAAGAATGTGTTATGGCTAAGTAGAAGAGAAGTTCATTTCCCAGTAAGAAGTTCACAATAGCAGAAAAATTGGAGATTGTTCATATAGATTTGAGTGGTCCCACAAGGACTAGAGAATTCTATGGTGAAAGGTATTTTATGATTTTTGTGGATGACTTTACTAGAATGATGTGGATATAATTTCTTAAAGAAAAATTTGAAGCATTTGACAAGTTTAAATTGATTAAGAACAAAGCTAAGAATGAATTTGGAATGATGATTAAATGTTTAAGGTCTGATAGAGGTGGAGAATTTACTTCAAAGGAATTTAATACTTTTTGTGAAGTGAATGGTATTAAGAGATAGCTTTCAGCCCATAGAACACCTAAACAAAATGGTATTGCAGAAAGAAGGAACAGATCAATAATTGAAGCAGGAAGAGCTATGTTATTTGAAAATGATTTGGCAAAGACATTTTGGAGAGAAGTAGTGAATACAACAATATATACAATGAACGGAGTACAAATCAGAGCAGACACAAATAAGATACCTTATTAATTATGGTTTGGACATGCGCCATTAATTAAGTATTTCAAAATTTTTGGAAGTAAATGTTATATTAAGAGAGATGATGCCATTGGTAAGTTTGATCCCAGAAGTGATGAATGTATATTTCTTGGTTATTTATTGAAAAACAAAGCTTATATATGTTTCAATAAAAGAACTAAGACTATTGTTGAGAGCGCAAATGTTAAAATTGATGAGAAGTTCAAAATTCAGGAAAGAATGCTTGATTATGAATTAGATGAAGAAGTTTGTCCTATAATTGATCAAGAAAATGTTGAATTATTTTATGAAACTGACAGTGATTTGCAGAATGAGAGTCACATTGAGGAGATAAGAGAAGAACCCAAAGAAGAACACAGAGTTGAAGAAAGAACTAAGATATTGACACCTAATAAGAATCTAGCAGGAAATCACCCTATTGATCAGATTATTGGGAGCATAGAAAAAGGAATTCTGACAAGGAATAAGGTACAAGAAGAACTATGTTTGATTTCTCAATTTGAACCTAAAACTACTGATGAAGCTTGTAAACATGAAAATTGGATTAAAGCAATGAAGGAAGAACTAGATCAAATTGAAAAGAACAAGACTTGGAATTTGGTCCCTAGACCTAAAGATAAAAATGTTATAGGAACTAAATGGTTATTTAGGAATAAGATTTATGAACAAGGTGAATTTGTAAGGAACAAAGAAATATTGGTATGTAAAGGATACTCGCAGCAAGAAGGAATTGATTATAAAGAGACTTTTGCACCTATTGCAAGAATTAAAGTGGTAAGAATGTTTTTGGCTTATGCAGCTTATAAAAAATTCAAAGTGTATTAGATAGATGTGAAGTCAGCATTTCTGAATGGAGAATTGGAAGAAGAAGTCTATATTGAGAAGCCTGAAGGTTTTCCCTTGACTCATGAAGGAGATATGGTATGTAAACTGAACAAAGATTTATATGGACTGAAACAAGCAACTAGAACATGGTATGCAAGATTAGATAAATATTTGATAAAATTGGGATTTGCTAAAGGCACAATAGATAGTAATTTATATCTGAAAGAGATTGAGAATGGTTTATTGATTGTAGTTATCTTTGTTGATGATATTATCTTTGGAGGTGAAGGTGAAGCTAGTGATAAATTTGCTAACGAAATGAAGACAAAATTTGAAATGAGCATGATTGGTGAAATGAAATATTTTTTTAGGATTACAGATAGTACATAACAGTGATGGTATTTTCTTGTGTCAAGCAAAGTATCTAAAAGACTTGTTGCAGATATTTGGAATGGAAAATTGTAAGCTAATTGGCACACCTATGGTAACTGGTCATAAGTTATCTAGCATAGATGAAATTCTTGCAGTTGAACAAAAAAAGTATAGATCCATGATTGGAGGATTACACTATTTAACTCATACAAGACTAGACATATAACATGTAGTTGGAATTGTTGCAAGATTTCAAGTTGATCCTAAAGAGTCACATTATGCAGTTGCAAAAAGAATATTTAGATATTTGAAAGGCACAATTAACTATGGGTTATGGTATGATAAATCAAATGACTTTACCCTTTGTGCATATACAAATACAAATTGGGGAGGTAGTATTGATGAAAAAAAGAGTACAAGTGGCAGAGCATTTTTTCTTGGTGGAAGATTGGTTTCTTGGCTAAGTAAGAAACATAATTGTATTTCATAGAGGACAACAAAAGCAGAATATGTAGCAGCAACAAACAATTGTAATAAGATAATATGGATGAAACAAATATTGAAGGATATTGGAATAAAATTTGATGAGCCTATTATTATACATTGTGATAACACCAGTACAGTAAGTATGTCTAAAAATCCTGTATTGCATTCTAAGACAAAGCATATAGAAATCAACTATCATGTTGTAAGAGAGAAAGTTGTAGAGAAAGAAGTCAAACTTGAGTATATAGTACAAAAGAGTAGATTGCAGATATATTTACAAAGCCCTTACCTAAAGATACATTTGAGTATTTGAGAGGTATGCTTGGGGTTATGCCCCAGCCTACTTTTGAGAAGTGACATAGTTAGTTGCATCAGTCAAGTGGTATAGTACCTCTATCCTTTTTGGACTGTATGTTAATACTTCCTCTATGGGGGAGTATGTGTGTTTTGAGATGAGTCATAAAGGACTCTTGTGAATGTATTTTCAGGAACAATGTCTTTTGACATTAAGGTTTTGAAATGGACTAATATATTGATGCTTTCTTTGTCATTGATGTCAATGGGGGAGAAGAATTCAATGTAAAATGAAAAACACTTAGTGATTTGATTGATGAAGAGGAATTGAAAAGAAGGATAGTACCTATTGATTGATTTGATTGATGAAGAGGATTTGAAGATATTTCAGACCAGCAGTGTTGCAGTTTGGTATTTATGGAACTTGGATTTTTTTCATTTATGTTGCCATCTAAACAGTCTCACAATAAGTAATGATAATCATGCCATTGTCTCTCTTAGGAATAATGTATTCATACTAAGGATTAATTTTCCCATCATGAAATGCATTTAGATTGTCAACCTAGGGTTGAAGACTTGAAATGGGACAACACATTTTGTGCACCAAGTTCCTCAAAGAGTCATACCACCTGTGCTGCAAGAAGATGAAATTCATGAAAGAAACCTATGCTATTGCTGCAGGAAAGTAAACACACTTAACTAATTAATGGAATTACTGCCGAAATCTTATAAACTTAACCTAAGCCTATTTAACCACTCAAAACATTCACTATGTCTGTCTCTGCAAGTGCTATAGGAACATTCACAATAGTAATGCTGTAGGAGTAAAATAGTAATTTCTACTTGAAAACACAAAAAAAATGCAGAAAGCAATTCTACTCTATCCTAATCTATGCCACCTCTCAAGTGGGCCCTCTTGGTTGGCTTCTACTAACTACTAACACACAAGATACTTCAAAGTCACTCTTTCATTATATTCTCATAAACTGATTACATAGTAATGGAACAATACATAAAGCACAGAAAGAGTAGTTCTACTATAAAACACAACCAATGTGTATATTTTATCATTACACAACTAAACCAATCAAATCCCCTTATATAGAGGGTTGATGCTTATTGAAAGCATGAAAGTAAATTCTGACTAAGTCTCGCCATAGAAGAAGGAAATATAACAACCACGACAGAGTACAATAAAGTTTAGATAACTAATTTTAAGAGACTGATGAGCACTGAGGAAATATAGTAGAGTTGTTTCCTATATTCCCTGGAATGATGGGTCCTTCCTAGTAGCGGCATGGTCCTCAATGTTGTGATTGCTTTCTCCATCATAGATGGAACTTCAACGCATTTTCTTCAATGTGGTCCATCCACTCTCTAGTTGCTCCTTGTTTTCCTGACAAGTTAGTAGCATGCGGTAATTATACAAATCAACTAGTCAATTCTTACCCAAATATTAGAATATAGATTAAAGTAGCTATATGAAGTACTACAATTTATATATAATGTTCAACATATCATATCTAACTACCCATAATCTTGGTGGTTCTAACTATACTTATCACAAGTTCACATAGTTATACGTTCATAAAATGTATTGGAAATGTTTCAACAGAGCATAAAGATTATAAAAAAATAGAGACAATAAATTTTCTCATCATCTTCCCCCTAACAAACATAATGCTTGTCTTCAAGCATTACATTTTATGGTTATAGATCTAAAATCACCAACACTTGTCTTTCCCTTCTTCCCACTCTTAAAAGTATAATAGAATCCTCGTGTCCTCACCAAATAATCTATATGATACTCCTCCTGCAGCTAGTCTAGTCTGGTGGCATTTATATCATACAATGGCCATAAGAGTGTTGGTGGTTGGAAAGATAAGGGAATCCACAATTCTCTTCTAGTCTGATGCCCGAGCTGCATATATCTAGTTGCTCTATTTGTACCTGCTTCAAAATTGATTGGGCTATGTGGCTCTATTTTCTTAAAGGCCTCTGGTAACTTATTCCATTGGCCCCTTACCCCTGCAAGAGCTCTCTAAAATGAAAAATAGGGCAACCCTTGATACTCCCTGTAAACTTTGTCTTTGAGTGCAAAGACCTTTTCTCTGATTTCAGGTTTAGGATTTCCATAGGTTAGGTTAAGCCAATCTCTTAGGAGGACATTAGGTTTTCTTGACTCATCCCTTAAGGGTAAGGGTTCATATTTTCTAGGTCTCTATATTTATTTAGCTTCTTATCATAATTTTCCTCATTGTGCATCCATGACATTAGGGCTCTCAAATGGATATCACCTATGTAAAGCAAAGGGTTCCATTTAGTTTCACGAGGAATGACAAAATTATACAGATAGAGTTCACAGAGTAAGTTTTGTTGCCACAAAGGAAGGGTCTAGTATAATCCATAAATTTTTTGAGAAAATTTAAATTCACATTCTATATCCTTCATAGTCATCATCAACTAAAATAGGAGAAACTACTCTTTCAAACAAATGGCATACACTCTAGGAGGTGGTCTAGAAGCTATAACCTGATTAGCTTATTTAAGAGCATGATCCATTTGTTGCTTCTACTTCTTTACCCATTCCTTAAGAACTTCTATCTCCTCTTGCTTGTCATCTATCTCTTTTTGCATTATGTTTCTTTCTTGTTTCCACCAAGTTTTTTGGAAAACAAACTAGTTATATAAACTAAAGAGAATAAATTATATTGTTGGAGGGCCAAATTCTTGCAGCTGGGTGTTCTATTTTCTCTTTTCCTTAGAAGCCTATTCAAAATATTCAGTAAACCATGTTGCTTTATAAGGTACAACAGACATATGGGAATAAACATGGTCTGGTAGAGGAGTCATCTAGACATTTTCAACAATGTTTTCTTGTGCTACACTAGGGTTTTCCTTAGGTACACCTAGATCATCATGTGATATGTTATCACAAAATTCTTGCAAATTTTGGGGTTCTTGTAGATTTTGGGAAGATGTAGGTACTTCTATTTGCTTAGGGGAATTGTTAGAAATATACTCAACATAAGGCTCTGTGGTAGGTTTTGCCAATGGAACACTTGGGTTTTCTTGGGAAATTGGAGACACTTGTCCTCGCATCTGAGGACTTCTACACACTGTTGTTTCCACAACCTCTATAGTCTTCTTTTTGAGGGTTCTTTTTGGTCTTTCTGTTGCAGAAATAGATGCTGTAGGAACTGACCTTTTCCTTTTACTTTGTGGAACTGCATGGGTTTGAATTTCATTCTCAAGATCAAGAGTTTCTTCTCCAACTTTTCATTTTCCTTTTCTTGTGGAAGAGGTAGGGACATTACTTTCTGGAACGGGTGAGGGCCTATTTTCTTGAGGAATTTTTGGGGCATTTTCTGGTGTAGTTGTTTCCATAGTAGGTGCAGAAGGTGCGGCATCATTTTCAAGGGCTTGCTCAGTAGGGTCAACCTGAGGTTTAATGTTTTGAGCTGGACAAATTCTAACCATGCTAAGGGAGAGACATCCCTAAGGGATTTTTTGACTAGTAGTTTAATTAGGGCATGGAGGGTGACAAAATCTTCATTCCCTTTTTGAGTCTCCTCAGCACTAATACTTAGCATATTATATAAGAAATTAGGGACATTTAGTGGGAGACTATGCCTTATGTAGCTAAGTAGCTTAAAATGATGAGCATGCAAATTTGAAAATCTTCCCTCACATGTTAGGTACCTGATAATATGTGTTGCTAGCTCGTTGAATGGTGGAGGAAGAGACATTCATTTTCACCCTTGCTTGCTAATCTCCAGAGGAGGATCACTTGGAAGGAAAAATTGGGCTCGTGATGACCTAGCATCATGTACATTGGGGTAATGTTCCCCAATTGTGGGTAACCCAGTGACCTCTGCTATTCTTTCTTCTATCGCAACAACTGTTAAACCCCATACGGTCGCCTGCCCTTCCTCAAAAGTATTCATAAACTCAGCTGCCACTTCCTCTTTAAAATCTGATAATTGAAGAAAATAACCCAACCAACCACATGCATTAAACCTCCTGATTGCTTCAATATCTGCAAGTAAAAGGCCATGGTGCACTGGCTCATGTTTCAATAGCTATCCACCCATTTGTTTTCAATATCTAGCCTCCAAATTTTTTCTCACTAATTCCTCTATTTGTCTTTCAATTTCTCTTGTTCTGCAAATACCTGAAAATACCTTATTTCCTCCTTGAAATTCAAATGCTCTTCTTAAAAACACTGAGTTTTCTCTCTTAATTATATATTTATTGCAGTACTAAATATAATTACCGAAATCTATGTGCTAAAAATGAGTAGAGACTAAAAAAGTGGTACCTATCTGTTGATTACCATACGTATGAAGAAAAGGTGGTGAGAGTGAAACAATCCAGGTGGCTACACGTGTCAGCTAACATGGCTCTTATTGAAAATATTATAAAATAGAAAAAGTGGATGACGTGGAATGTGAATGGATGGAAGAGAGAGAGATGGAATGGGTTGGAAAGAAGAATAAAGAAAAGTGAATGGAGAAATGGAATTCATAACAAATGAGGTTTTATTATGGTCATTATTTGAAGGCATTTTATTTTGAAGCTGCAAGAAGAAGGTTTTCACCTTCTATTGCAGGAAGTGTTACCTGTTGTGCTGCTGAAGTGTTATTGCATAATTGTTGCAGGAAGTCCTCCTTTGTTTGGGGCTGGTGATATAGGTGCAACCGATGTCTGTTGACGAGTAGTTTGAATTGCACTAGATCTATTATTGTCAACTGGACTGCTTTGTTGTTGAAAACTTATTCAATTGCATAAGGTCCCAACCATCTAATCTGTAACTTTCTTGGAATTTCTTTGAATCTAGAGTCATACAATAATGCCCAATCACCCACATGAAACTTCTTTCTCTTAATATGAGAATCATGCCACCTCTTTCATTGTTTATGTACCATCTCTATACACTCTAATGCGGATTTACGCATTTCATCTAAGGAATTGAGGTGTAGAAGGTGTTATGTCTGTGCCGTTGGAAGATTGATGTTTAATTCTAGCGATGTATGCAATATCTTGTGCTCGAATTCAATTGGTGACATTACCACCTTTCCATATACTAATTCAAATGAGGTGAATCATGTGGTTTTTTTCCAAGTTGTGCTAGGCCCAGACTACTTGTGAGTCAGCTGCTCCAATCTCATTGGTGCAGGTGAACCATTTTTGTTAAGATGGCCTCAATTTCTTTGTTTGTTACCTCTGCTTGACCATTTTCTTGTGGATGGTAGGGGCTGGACTTCTGGTGCCTGATATTGTATTCCTTCATGAGTTTGGTTATCATATTAGATGTAAACTGTGATCCATGGTCAGTTACAAGTTCTCTTGGCACTCCATAATGGGTGAAGATGTCCTGATACAAAAACTTTGCTACCTTTTGATCTCGTGCATGATGCATGGCTTTTACTTCAACCCATTTGGTCAGATAATTCATGCATACCAGTATGTAGGATTTCCCATTTGAAGGAGGATCTATTGGACCAATGAAATCCATTCCCCATTTGTCAAATGGTGTTACCACCACCTATAGATTTAAGGGCATTTCATCTGATTCGGTGGGATGACCCATTCTCTGGCATTTGTCACATTTTCTTGTATAGCTGGTTGCATCCTTGTGTAGTGTTGATCAGTAGTAACATGTTGTTAGGATCTTTAGAGAGGTCCTCTTGGCTGCAAAGTGGCCTCCACATGGCTCATCATGACAAGCCTAGAGTATATCATATGTCTCATCCTCACAAACACACCTTCTCATGATTTGGTATGGTCTAGTGTAAAATAATGTATTGTCAATCTAGGAGAATTGGAAACTTTTCTCAACAAGCATTCGTCTGTCCTTTGGAGAGAAATATGGGGGCATTTTACTAGATGCAAGGTAGTTAGCTATGTCAGCATACCATGGATTTTTTAAAGCAATATGAAATAGGTGTTCATTAGGGAATGTATCATCAACCATAGTAGTGTCTGAGTCTGCATTTTAAATTCTGGATAAATAGTCAGCCACTACATTTGCCATCCCTAGCTTATCAATAATGTTTATATCAAATTCTTGCAAAAGAAGAAGCCATCTTACTAACCTACCTGTGATGGCAGGTTTGTTCATTAGATACTTGATTGCTGCATGGTTAGTGTGAACAAAGATGGGGTGACCTATTACATAATGGTGGAATTTTTTTAGAGCATAAAATACAGACATTAGTTCTTTTTCAGTTACTGTGTAGTTTAATTCTAGTCCATGTAGGCTTTTATTGATATAGTAAGTAGCATTTTCAAGGTTACTAGGCTTTTGTCCTAACACAACACCTATTGCATAGTCTGAAGCATCTGTATGTATGTGAAATGGGAGAGACCAATGAGATCCTTTAAGGACTGGTGTAGTTGTTAGAAGTGACTTGAGCTACAGGAAGGAGTCATCAAAAGCTGATGTCCATATAAACTTGGCCTCTTTGGTAAGCAAGGTGTATAGAGGACTAGCTATCTGACCAAAATTCTGAATAAAATGCCTTTAATAGCCAACATTTCCTAATAAAGATCTTACATCTTTTTGTTTAGTACGTGTGGGTAATGTAAGAATTACCTCAATTTTGGCTGGGTCTACTTGGATTCCTGCTACTAAGATGAAATGTCCAAGTACAATGCCTTCTTGCATCAGCATGAAACATTTATTGCTATTGAGAGAGAGATTGTATTCCTTGCACCTAATCAGTACCTTTTCTAGATTCTGTAGAGCTTCATCAAAAGTTACCCCAAATGTTGTAAAATCATCCATGTATATCTCCATGCAATCATGTGAAATATCAACAAAAATACTAATTACAACCCTTTGGAATGTTACTGGAGCATTACACAATGCAAATGGTACGATAGAATATGCATAAGTCCCCTAGGGACATGTGAATGTGGTCTTTTCCTAGTCCTCTGGAGCAATACTAATCTGATTCTATCCACTCTACCCATCAAGAAAGAAAAATACTTTTTACCAGCTAAAGTATCAAGTACTTGATCAATGAAAGGTAAAGGGAAATGATCTTTCTTTGTTGCTCTATTTAATTCCCTATAATATACAAATATTCTCCATTTACCCACCTTTTTAGGTACTATGACCAAGGGTGATACCCATTTACTGTAAGAGATAGGATATATAAAGCCAACATCTAGCAGCTTTTGTAGTTTTGTTTTGACTATTTCTCTTAATGTTGGGTTAATCCTCCTCTGAGGCTGGCAGAGTGGTAGACTTCCTTCATTGATATAAATCCCATGGGTACAAAGTATAGGGTTCAGTCCCTTCATTTCCCCATAGTCCCATGCAAAGGCTTTTTTATGTGCTTGTAGGAGTTTGGTTAACTTCTCCAACTGCTATGAAGGCAGCTTATTATTTACATGGAGGTTATGACCCTTGGAAAGCTCAATAGTAGTAGTAAGGTTAAGCATGGATACTTTAGAGATAGGACTTGTAAATACTTCATAGGGTAGTAACTAATGGATAATATTGGGTTTTGAAGGCAAAACACAGTCGCCAACATGGTCCTCATATGTAGTTAATTCTAACATAGAGCTCTCAAATATGTCTTTGATCACAACACAATCATTATTTAGGATGCTTCTAATCACTGAATCTTCCTCTTGAAACTTTAGAAAATATTGCCTATGTAACATCATCAGCTAAGCCATAGAGTTCAAATCTTCTTCCCCATCTCCTAAATCTGGCCATGAACATCTCATCTTCTTCGATGCATGCAAGTGAGTTAATGAACTTGTGAAGCAAGCTCACAACTACTGACTATTGACTAAGAATAGAAAACTATCTTAAAAATAAATGACTCATTAAGGTTCTCAGTTTGACACCATCCCCAACAATGGTGCCAAAAATGAATAGTCTCATAATAGGTAATGATAATCATGCCATTGTCTCTCATAGGAATAATGTATTCATACTAAGGATTGTATGCACCCTAAAATGGTTGCCTAGACTTTGGGCCCCATTCTTCAATTTATCAATTTCCTGAATCAATATTTTAAAATAATATTTTCAATCAAATCAATTTCCTTGATCAAATCCTAATGCTATCATTTATTCGATTATGTTCTATGGGTTAACCATTTTATCCTAAGTCTTTATTTAATTAAAAGGAATTTCCTCCCCTTTTATTAAATAAAAAGCCCCCACTTACCTCTTATCCTAAGTTGCACAAATAAAGCATTATTGTTATTTTATAAAAAGAAGAAAACACCTTTTTGTCTCACATGGGGCACAAAATTCAACACTTCTTTCTCATTGGAGGAAATTTGTTCACAAGGATTGATCCCACTTTCAAGCTCTACCCTTGATCAAATCTTTTGCCTCTTAATCTCCACGGTCCATTTATCTTTAAAAGGAGAGCTCTTTTCTCATTCAAAGGATCCCTACTCTTGATGTTAATATTGTGCTGCAGGTTTTCTCGGTGACTTTGGAGCTTTAGAGAGCTTGTGCATTTTAGTCTTCATTCTTTCATCATAGCTTAGTTTTCATGGCATTCTTAGCTTAGTTTCCTTTCAATGTTTTAGCTTAATCCACATAGTTTAATTAGCAAAGGCTTGTAATACTTTCATTTTCATAGCTTAGTTTCATCCTTGCATCTTCATTCTATCATAGCATTGCATTGCATTTCCATTTTGATTCTTGAAGATATTGGCATTTTTTCCCTTGTCTCTTTGAATCTCCCATTGCATGGTTTACTAGCAAGGTTATAAGCTTAATAGCTATAGCTAAGAGCATTCTAAACACCCTTGTGACTCCATGCCTAGGGAGCTCTAGGTTGCTTTCTCAAGGTTTCCAATCCATGGATGCCCTTGGAAGTAATGACTTAGAGAAGTGCACGTCTTAGTGTGTACATTTTTGGCACCCACTGTGGGGTAGAACACTTCTATTTTGCCTTTATTTCCTTGCATTTACGCTCATTTTTCATCATTTTTTTTAGCTTACTGTTTCGACTATTTTTCTATTTTTCTAGTAGAGTTTCGTACAACAGTCTTCCAGTATCGTACGATAGTTCTTTCAATACCCATGTGATACTTTTCCAGTAAAAGTATCATGCAACCATACAGGACTCTGTCGCATAGCCATACAACACTCTATTGCCTGGATACAGTACGAACTATTGCACAGAGAAAAAGTATCACACTCTTATATTGCAAAGTATCATGCAAAAATTTTTCTGACAAAACTGTCACCCAGGCCTGGTAGTGACTAATTTTGGTTCTTTATTTGCAAGATTTGGATTTGTTTGCTTGCTGGTTTTGACTTGGTGTGTTAGGATAGAGATTCACTTTCAGAACCTTTGTGGGCCTAACAAGTTGTGTTTGTAGGTGTGCCCTAGTTGCTTGCAATATTTGCTAAAAGAACGCATGTCAAAACTTCAAATACACAAGGGCTAGTAATCTTTCTTGTAGGGCTGCCCAAAGCATAAAAACAATCAAGTGCTTGTTCTTTGATTTCATTTTTAAGTGTGGCATATACCAGTTCTTCATTTTATTAAGCACTTAATATCTTGTTATTAGAGTCTTTTGGTGGTAGGAGAGTATGCTCTTCACCCTTGTGGTGAACCAGAAATCTTGACCCATCTTTAGATTTCAAAAGCAAGAGGGCTAATTGAACATTGCTTGGTGTGTTTGGGAAATATTTTTGAGATAGGAGAGTATTCTCTTCACCCTTGAGGTGAACCAGAAATCTTGACCCTCAAAGGTTAATCCACTTCTTGTTTAGTTTAGAATCCTTTAGTGGGCCTGCTCTTGAGCAATCAAGAGGAAAGACCCAAGTGGGGACAAGCTAATACTTGACTATTCTAACCCACTATAAAATCAAGGCTATCAAGGACACAAAACCTTGGTAGACGTAGTACTTGTCTTCACTTGGTGTGAGTACTTATGGGATTGTGACCATGAGGAAAATGCTAAGAAAGAATGCTTAAGGTACTCTTGTGGCCACAAGGTCTGTTACTTGCCACAAGGTAAGGAGTCCCTTTGTAGAGAAAGAGGGGTATTGCGAATGGAAGCCCTTATTATGAACCTTAGATAGAAGCTACCCAATTTTTCCGCTCAACATCTTGGTGCAAGGATCGATCCTAGTGGACTAACTTGGATCACCCCAAGATTTTACTCACCATCTGTGTTCCTTTGGTTGTGTCATTGGCACTTCCATGACAAAGCCAATATCTATTGTGGGCAACCACTTTGTGTGAGACAATGGGACATCAAGTGTGGGACAAGTTGTTGAGTATTGAGCCTTTTTCTTTCTAGGCTAGCAAGTGCTTGATTTGTCTTCGTTGTGATCTACCCGTGTAAATGTTCTTGAACATCAAACATCACGGTAGTGCTTAGAGGATTTCTTGCTTTGATATCCCAAGTGCTTGTCTTGACAAGGTTGCTTTTTCCCTTGATTCAAGTTCTTTATGACATGTTTGATCACTTACTATTTGCAAACCTGTCTATCTTCTACCATTATTATGTTTGGAATCGAGAAATTGAAATCATCAAACTGAAACTTTAGCCGAATTGCCTTCAAAACTGAGATTTACACACTCATTGGTCAAATATCGTATGATACTACATAAATATCACATCAACTACCTGGAAACTATCACATGACCTTTGTGTGAAATATCATCTGGACATATTGTATCATCCCAATACCCTGCGGATTGTCGGACAGAGTAATCTTGTTGTCTCACTGATTTGTGTCATTTTCAAGTTTTCCTTGGTCGATCAAGATTTTAGTAGGTCACTTACCTCATATTTGGAAGCCTTTTTGTTCCTTGGGTTCCTGTGTCTTGACCTCTTGAATTAGCAATCTTTGATTTCACACATGACCTTGCTTGGAATCAGTTAGTTAGAAGTCATCCTTGTTGAGAAAGTAAACCTTCAAATTCTTTGGTAACACACTTGGAGAGTCTTAGTAGTCTCTTGTCCAATTCACTTCCATCCAAAATCAATTTCAAATCAAATATAATTTGGGTAAATCATCCTCTTGATCCATATGTGTTAGGATACTTATCCATTGATTGGGCACCTCTGTGGCAGTGTTGGTTTGCACCTTTTGCAATTTTCTATCTCACCATCTCTTTTTTTGGACAATTGAATGCTTCTACTATCCTAGTTTGGTATCGACGTTTCTTAGGGTCATCTTATCACCTAAGATTTTTTCTTTCATGTCGGTTACAACTTAGTATCAAGTAAATTAAGGAAAATGACCTTAAGTAGTCTTTGATCAATTACCCTTGGTCCAAAATCATAAAAAATGTAAGGGAAAAGAGCCCATCTTTGATCAATCCCCTAAGAGTACCTCAGAAGCTTGGTTTGATCCCAAGAGCAATCCTAGTGAGTTGAGCACATCCTTAGCACCTTCTCAATTAGATATGGATATGAGTTACACCATGACCCGAAAGGAGAGGGAAGAAATGGATCAAAATCTTGATGACATATTTCAGAGACATAGAGACAATATTCTATTTAGTGGTTCCTTTCATGACAATCAACCAGACTCACCCCCTATCAATACCAGATATTTAGATGCACATCAAAGAGCCAAAAGGTATTAGAAATGAACTCACCAAGATGAATGGTCACAACATGAAGACCTAGACAATGAACCTTGTGATGCTCATGTCAATGCAGCATATGCCAATGACTTGTTCAAACATTCGAGACCAAGTTCACCACTCCAAACAACTTCAAGGTATACAAGTGAAAGGCTCAAAAGAATTGAGTGTGAAAAGAAAGCCTTTTTAGATGAACAGGCTGTAAAGGAAGAGAGGTTTAGACTCCTAGAGGTAGAGAGACAAGCCTTATTAGAATTGGAAAGGAAAGCCTCTCAAGAGGAACAAGATAGACTTTTGGCCCAATAGCTTAATTCCCAATTCAACAATAGGGGTTTCAATAGTGGAAACAACTCTCCACCATCTACTCCTTCGGGGACCCCATGAAGTAGAAGGCGTTCAAGAACTCCTTCAAGATCTCCTAGTCCTAGAAAAAAAAGGACTTCACAACATGCTCATTATAGGAGACAAACACCTCCTAGGAACTCAAGGAAACCCTCACAATGAGCTCATCATGGTTCCCAACATGGAGGTTGTAGCTCAAATTTTGATGCTCAAGACTTCATGAGGATGCAACAAGAACCACTCTTCCAACAATATGTGGAGAGATATCTAGAGCAAAACAAAGACAAGTTCCTAGAGAGCTTGATCAACAAGGGTGCCAGAGTTCCTTACAACTTTGATGTGGATAGAAAGATCAAGAAACAAGGTCCATCCCAAGAAGAGGAGATCAAGCAACTCAAGCATATGATGGAAAAGGTGTTGGCACCTAAGAGTTCCTTTTCACTTGACTCAATCTATCCTAATACTTTTGACAAGAGTGCGAGCATGAAAGATTTTCCTAGGAAGGTGGAAATTCCCCAATATGACAAGTATGATGGTAATGGGGATCCACATGACCATGTGTTCCAATTCTACATTATGAGCTTTGAGTTTAATGAAGATGACTCCTATCTCACGAGGTTGTTCCCAAGGAGTCTCAAAGGTCAAGCAATGGAATGGTTTACAAACATAACTCCCCCTGTCAAGACTTTCAAAGAACTTGTTCATGGATTCGTCCAACACTTTGCTTACAATCTTTCAAGATCTGTCACCATGTTGGACCTATGTAACTTAAAACAAAATCAAGGGGAGTCCTTTGTTGGTTTCTTGTAAAGATGGAGACGTCAATGTTCTCAATACTCTAGGACCATTCCTGAAAAGGAGAAGATTGACATCCTTATTAGCAACTTGATTCTTGAGATGCGGTATGAAGTGAGGAAAATGGTCTTTGACTCCTTTGACACCATGGTCGAAACCGCATGCAGAATTGAGGATGTTTTGAAAGAGCAAGGAATTTTGACCAACAACAAGAACAATAATAATGGTCAAAATAACAACAATGCTAATAAGGATAAAGGGAAAAACTTGCACTGGAATAAGAACAAGCAAGTGGTCAATGATGGCATTGTAGACTCTTCTCAACCTAAGGATCAAGGTGTTCTTCACTTATCTAGTGTTATTCAAGCAATGAAGCTCAACGCATCCAACCAACACGAACATAAGCCAAGATACCAAGAAAAGCCTAAGAAAGAGAGGCGTCAATTTTCAAAGCTTGGTGATTCATACGAAGATGTCTTCAAAATGCTCATTGCCAACAATCTTGCACATCCTCAAGATCCCGCAAAGCACCATATTCCTAATGTTAAACCACATTGGTGGGGTGAGAAAGCTTTCTGCAAATTCCACAATGGTATTGGACATGATATCAAACATTGTTGGAAACTTAAGCATATCATCCAAGATCTCATTGAGAATGGAAAACTTCAGATAGATGGACTAAACACTAATGCTGATCACAAGGCTTTCAAAGAACCTTTGCCTAAATATGAGAAGGGGGAAACCTCTAAACCAAAGAGTGGCAAGGCCAATATCAACTATACTTACACAACTATAGAAAATGTGGTCAATATGCTTGAAGTCATGGAGGAAAATGTCAACATGATGAGGAACAAGGATCCTTATGGTTATGATGTGGACTCTCCTCCTATCTTTGATGAAGAACCCGTTGTGGTGCTAAAGGGTCCTCACTCTAGAAGGTCATCCCAAGCTCTTAATGCTATCATGAGAAGCCAAGGTCCTATGGTCATTAGAGGACCTAGTTCCAATCAATCCAATAAACCAAAGCAAGTGACATCCAAGAATGTCACCACAAAATCAGCAGTTAATCCCGAAATGAGTTATAAACTTGTTGACTAGTTGCAGAGAACCCCAGCTCAGATTTTGATCTTTGAGCTCTTAGAATTGTCCCCAAGACATAAGCATGTCCTTGAGGATGCCTTGCGCACAACAAATGTTCCTAACAATTTAGATGTCAATCAATTCCAAAACATGGTCAATCATATTGCTAGCCCACATTACCTCACTTTTTCAGAAGATGATGATAAAGCTTTGAGTCACCCGCATAACCTCACCCTTCATATTGAAGTCATGATCCATAAAACCCACGTCAGATGTGTGTTGATAGATGGGTGTGTTGGGCTCAATATCTGTTCCTTAAGTCTTTTAAAAACATTGGGTTACTCAAAAGAAGTCATAGATGCCCTTGGAAGTAATGACTTAGAGAAGTGCACATCTTAGTGTGCACATCCATAGCTCTGGGTGTTAAACCAGTCAAACAAAAATTGAGAAAAATGCATCCTCACATAGCTCTTCTAGTCAAAGCAGAATTAGAAAATCTCTTTAGTGCAGGGTTCATAAGAGCTATTGACTATGCTAAATGGATATCAAATATTGTACTAGTTTCCAAACATGATAAATCCATTTGAATTTGCACAAAATTTAGAGATCTCAATAGAGCATGCCCAAAGGATGATTTTCCACTCCCAAATATAGACATGATAGTGGACATGACCGCGGGTTATGAGATCTATTCATTGATGGATGGTTTTTCTGGATATAATCAGATCAAGATAGCTCCTAAAGACCAAGAAAAGACTACATTCACTTGTGCATGGGGTACCTATTGTTGGAATGTTATGCCTTTTGGATTAAAAAATGTAGGAGCCACCTATCAACAAACTATGACCACTATTTTTCATGACATGATGCATAAGAACATGGAAGATTATGTGGATGACACCTTGGCTAAATCTAAAAAGAGAGATACATGCTTAGGTGATTTAGAAGTCATTCTAGATCGCGTGGAACAATTTTAGTTAAGGTTATATCCTAAAAAGTGTGCATTTGGTGTCACCTCTGGAAAACTTCTAGGATTTATTATTTCAGCAAAAGGAATAGAGGTTGGCCCTGAAAAAGTCCAAGAAATCATGGATATGCCACCTCCTAAAAACATTAGTCAAATGAGGAGTCTTCAAGGACGCCTCCAATCAATAAGGAGGTTCATTTCATAGCTGTTAGATAGAGCTCAACCTCTCAATAAGAACTTACATAAGGGAGTTAAATGTATCTGGAATGAGGATTGTCAAAGGAGCATGGACCAAATCAAGAAATAGTTGGCAAATCCTCCTATTTTAATGCCTCTTATCCTAGGAAAACCACTTAGTTTGTATGTTTCGGCAATAGACTCTTCCTTGGGGGCATTACTAGCTCAACTTGATGAACATGGGAAAGAAAGAGCCATATATTACATCAGTCGTATGCTTGTTTCATATGAGGTTAATTACACTAGTATTGAGAAAGCTTGCCTTGCAGTGGTGTTTGCTTCTCAAAAGTTACGACATTACATGCTTGCGCACACAATACACCTTATAGAAAAGATTGATCCACTCAAATATTTACTCAGTAAGGCTGCTCTTATAGGTAGACTTGCTAAGTGGATGATGATCCTATCAGAATTTGACATAGAGTATGTTGAGCGTAAATCCATAAAAGGACAAGTCATTACAGATCAATTGGCTGATTTCCCAATTCAAGATAGTGCACCTATTCAAGTTGACTTTCCAAATGAGCACCTCATGTACATGATTGAGAGAACATGGAAGATTTTCTTTGATGGATCTTCTATGCAAAATGGTTCAGGAGCTGGTGTGTTGTTTGTTTCTCCTCATGGGTACATGATTCCTAAGTCATACAAGTTATTGTTCCCATGTACAAACAACATTACTGAGTATGAAGCTTTGACAAATGGACTTAAGATGGACATAGAATGGAGAATCATAGAGTTGCACATCTATGGGGATTCACAGCTGATAATCAACCAAGTTAATGAAGAATATCAAACAAAAGATGAGAAATTGGTACCTTACAAGAAAATGGTTGATTCCTTGAGATGATACTTCACATTTGTCACATTTCAACAAATCTCTAGAGAAAAAAAAAAAAGTAGCTGATGCTATGGCTACACTTGCTTCACTCCTTTAGTTAGAGTAGCATGAATCTAGATTTGAATTCTTGGTGGAAGAGCTACATTATCCTATCTATGACTCCCAAGAAAGCCATGTCATTTGTACCCTTGTTGGTCGTGACTCATCCCATTATGGTTGCATTTACTCATACGTTCATGATGGCATTAAACCTGAAACCTTTAACCGATCTGAATGAAGAAACCTTACCCAAAATGCCTCTCGCCATACCCTTATATCTGGTGATTTGTATAGGAGGGGTCTAGATGGGACACTTCTTAGATGCTTAGAAAAGGAAGAATCTGATCAAGCATTAGTTGACATTCATGAGGGCATTTGTGGGGGACATTCCAATGGTCTTTCCATGGCCCGAAGGTTGCTTAGGGTGGGGTACTATTGGCCTACAATGCAGAAAGATGCAGTAGCTTTTGCAAAGTCATGTGAAAAGTGTCAAAAATATGGTAACTTGATACATGCTCTAGGCAGGGATCTTATTCCTTCTATATCTCATTAGCCATTTCAGCGCTGGGCCTTTGATCTTGTTGGGTAGATTCATCCCAACTCATCAGGTGGACACACATTTATCATCACTACTACTGACTACTTCACTAAATGGGTAGAAGCTGTCCCACTTTCTATTGCCTCAGGCAAGACAATTTATTTATTCATTTTGAACCATATCATCTGTCGATATGGAGTGCGTTCTGAGATTATCATAGACAATGGAGGTCAGTTAAAAAATAAGGACCTTAAACAAATCTACAATAAATTCAAGATTAAACAACATTGGTCCTCCATTTACTTCCCGCAAGGAAATGGTCAAGCAGAGGCATCAAATAAAACCATTCTTAAAATCCTACATAGAACAGTTCATAAGAATGGTAGAGATTGGCATTTACAGATAAATCTAGCTTTGTGGGCTTATAGAATGAGTATTTGTACTCCTACTGGGGCTACTCCTTTTTCCCTTACTTATGGTGTTGAAGTAGTGTTACCTTTAGAGGTTGAGATTCCTTCACTTAGAGTTTCCCTCAAAGGTCTAGTTACAGATGAAGACTACCGTGCCATGCGACTTTAAGAGTTAGAACTTCTACATGAGAAACATCAAGCATCATTTGACCATATGAGGGTTTATCAAAAGTGCATGTCCAAAGCTTTCAACAAAAAGGTTCACCCTAGAGAATTCCAAGTGGGAGATCTTGTCCAACGTGAAAATCCTAAGAACCAACAACATAGAGATCAAAAGGGAAAATTTGAACCTAATTGGCTTGGACCTTACATCATTACTATAGCTTTTGGGATAGGTGCTTATTTATTATCTACTACAGAGGGAGAACAACTCCCTGATCCTATCAATGTCTTGCACTTGAAGAAGTTCTATCCATGATGCATGTTCTGTCTGGGGCATCCTTTGTACATATTTATTGATACTGAAAAAATTCCAAAAAAAATTCATATATGATGTTGAAAAAATCCTAAAAAGCATATAAAGTCCTGAAAAAAGAGCATCCTAGTGAAAACCTAGCGATAGGCGCTTTGATGTCTCACCAAAAAAATAAAAAATTGCAAAAAATTCAAAAAAAAAAAATAGAAAAAGTGCCTTGGTGAAAACTTGGAAATAGGCGCCTTGGTAGAAAAAAAATCAAAAAATCTGTCAAGTGGTGAAAACCTGGAAACGAGCACTACTTGAGGCCTTTGCACCCTTGTTTCTTAGCACGTGTCCTCGACACTTAGCCTTTCTCCATCATGCCTTGTCCTTGTTGCCTTGGTTTGGAATTGGTCTTTGTCTTTGTCTAGGGGGCATAACTGTGTTAGCTTTGGTCTCTTGGATGAGTTAATCTTTAGGACATCTTGCAAATGGTGTTTTTCAACACCCCCCAACTATATTTTTCAACACTTCCCTAGTGTCAAGTGTTTCTCAACACTTATTAGATATCCTACCCATAGTTTAGAATGATACAATATTTTCCACTGGAAGATGGGATACTCAAAGTTTGACTCTATGACCTACACACACACACTTAAACACTTGACTCGCTGAGACTTGCTTGACTTTATTTCTTTGTGTGCTGTCTATGATGATTTCTTTGATGAGTTTTCTCTCCCTAATAGTTTTCGATGATGCATGGCTAGAAGATTGGGGGCACGAGGATATGTTTTATTTATTTTCTGCTTGTGGGTATATTTTGTTGGTCTTAACTATCATGAGCATTTATGCTTGTTCCACTTGACACTAGGACCTACAATGTATTATCCTTGACTATTTTCTGCAAGTGCATGCTTATAGTCATCTTGACTTTCTTGTGTCTCGATGCGAGCATAATCTTGCAATACTAAACTTAGAGACCCTCACTGCACTAGTCATCTTGACCTACATGTCTTTGATGCTTAGGTGGGATTCCCACATATATATCTGATAAAGATCATATTCATATACCCATAGTCATACTAGCATGTATTGTATGATCTTGCGATGGTACCAATAAAGCTCGATGATGATTATTAGAGTCTAATGGCTTTGTGACCTTGCAAGTAAACCAATTTTCATAGTAGCTTGCATTCTTAAGATCATGTTAGTTTAGTTTTGCATCTTGCATATGGAGAGAGCTCTCCTTTCATCTTTCACGGACTTGTCGGTCAATTGCGCTCACCTTTCACTTCTTCTCAATCATGTCTTTCGCTCCTTTTCCTTCACATCACATCCTTTTCTTGTCATCACAAGGGGTTAATCTTATCATCATATCTATATAAAAAAAGAGATCATTTTCAGAAACATGAGTCTATATCATAACATGAGAACTAAAACATACATCTATGAGAGAGACTATACATGAGCATATATAAGCATATATCATACATTTGAGAAATATAACAAGACAATAATACTGAAACATCCATCACAAGTGAGACAAATACACAAGATACATTGTAAATCCAATCATCTCATATATATATATATATATATATATATATATATATATATATATATATCATGATACAAGTACAATGTGAGATCCCAAAATCTAGATCAAGTCTCAAGTTATGACTATACATCTAAGCCCTAGACCTAGGACTGACTTGCCCCATCATGTGGAGGTGGTGGTGGTGGAGGTGGTGGCCCCATCCTGTCACCTGCCATATCTGATCTCCCCACCCTCTTAGAGTAGAGTGGCGCTCTCTGTCCTGCGGCTATGGCTACTATGTATAAACCATGATAATACACCACCCGTGCCACCTCTCTCTGGATCTTTGCGGCATCCTCTCATGCTGCTCTCTCCTGTCACTCTATCTCAGCTCATGCATCTAGTAGTTGCTAATCTTGGATGGCAATAGTGGTCCTCAGCTACTGTACCTCAGCCTCTAAGGCCTGCACCCTAGCATGAAGATCCTTTCCTCCCCTATCCGTGGGCTACTCCTGCCCTGCATCCACCTGTTGACAAGCTGATGGTCTTGCCTCCTCCTCATCATCATCTGATACCTATCTCCATGACTATCTCCGGCCACTTGATCAAGACCCCTGTCCTACTACTGCTCCTCCCCCTCCTCCGTCTCCCTCATCATCATCATCCCCACCTACTGCCTTCGGCTGTGCATTTGGGATCATGAACCTAGGAAATGGCTGTCTCTGACACTCTACTCTATATGTAGCATCTACCCCTACATCCACCATGTTAGGTAGGTAATACCATGGCTCTCTCCGTAAACTTGTAGTCTCCTGTGCTGCCTGTTGGTAGTCCAGCATCAACAACCATCCCAATCCCTCATCCTCCCTCACCTTGGCATATGTGGTAGTCTCCACTGGTACCCTCTACTGATGACCAAAATGCCTCCATACCTGAGTGATAACAAACCACTCAACGATCTCTGCATGTTGACCTAGTAGTGGCCGACTGCACATCATATACCTGAGCTTGCAATCCCTGTCACTCCACTGCTCACACTGCATGTAGGGCCTCCACTTGAAGGTTGTCAGCTCATCCAGTAGCCTCCTATAATAAGTTAGATCACCACTATGAGGCTGGTTGATGAATCCTATATACCTATATATATAGGGGTGTTTATGCTTCTGAGGCTATACATGTAGTTGCACAATGACTATGTGCTCCCACGCCCATAACTGTGCCAGGACAGCTCCGCATGCCCAAGATCTGCCATCTCTATATACAATCTCATGTAACTCATGGTACATATCTACTAAGATGGCTAGGCCCCATGCCATCCATCTTGGGTGAGCTACCAAATCTACTACCAACCTACCCCATCCTAGCGGGAACCCTCTCTGGCTCCTGTCAGTAATCAATGCCTGTGCTACTATCGAGCACATGATACATGCCACTAGGTAATGCCGACCATACTGCTCTATTAGCTAGTCCTAGCTGAGATGTCTATCAATGATGGTCACATCCTGGAATAGGTCCTGAATGGCCTGTCTCCCATCTGTGGGAGTCTGATCATAGTATACCCATGCCAACAGAAAATCATGTCAGTTTTCATCATATGGAAACCTTACATTAATGAACATCTATAAACATGATTATACTCATTGGATCTCCATGGCTGGGTATACGTAAGATCCAATAGACGTCCTCCAGTGTGATTGAGGCCTCTCCGGTTGGCAGATGGTAGGTGTTATGCTCACTGTGCCACCTCTCTGCCAAAGCTGTCAGTAACCCATGGTTTGCTCGTATATGGGGCATATCCAACAGGTATTCGAACCCCATCCTAATTAGGTCATCCCTCCCTGGATCATCTAGATCTCAGACATAGCGTAGCCTGACCACTCTCGGTGCTCTAATGGGGAGCATCGAAAAAGCCTCCTGTAAGCCATAAACTGCAAACCAAATGTCAGAACATATCACGATGGATGACTAAAATTAGTACAAGTAATATTAAACATAAAAATTGTCTGTACCCATGTTATTTTGCTCAAATTAACACTATGTGATATTTCTTATTATAATCTTGTGATACTTTTTGTTGATATTGTATCGTGCGATAGTTTTTTACATAGTGGTGCAATACTTTTCTTTGGAACGGTAGTTCGCACCATATCGCACGACCTTTCGTCCAGCATCATGCGATGCTTTCTTGAATGGATGTGCGATACTTTCTTGGCTTATGAACTATCGCATAACACAATGTATAACATGCGTGTGATACTTTCAAAGTGTCATACGATATTTCACATTAATATAATTTGAAAACTTTAAAAATGTTGTTTAAATGCAATAAATGACTCAAACGACTAGTTTTTTTGAAAACTTGTCGGGGCACCATACTGAGGAGGTCGGTTGTGCAACCGACCACGCTCAAATCGATGTGTGTGGATGAGAATCACTACCTACTAAGCCATGGTCTTTCTCTGATCTCTTGAAGTTCTCAAAATCACAAAGGACAAATGAATTTGAAAATGACCTTTTTACCCCTTATATAGCATTTTGACTTTTTGACCAATTTTCAAAACATCTTAGAATTTTGCAAAAATTGCACCCCTTGCTAATGTCGACATCCTGGATTCATTTTTGGGATTGAAATCAAAATCTGAGTTCATCTTGATAGTCAAAATTGCATTTTAAAATTTCTCCTTCTTCTGTGCAGTTGGCCGACCATTTGAGGCCTGATTCTTCAATCTTTGCTGGGGCATCTTCATTTCTTCATCCTCATCTCTCTCAACCTTCTAGTGTCTCATTCATTTTCATTCACTTTGTCTCTCTGAGGTTTTGACCTCATTTTTATCCTATATCTTTTTTAGTCAAACCTAGTCAAACTGGGGCATATTTTTCACTGCTTGATGGTTATCCTATCATCTTTCATCTTCGATTATGATTTCTAGTGAATTGATCATGTTGTTCTTGCGGCTGCATTCCCTCTACCTAATTTCAATTTTGATTTCGAGGGGGCAGTACCTATCAAATTTCAATCCTTGATGCAGTTTTATCAAACCTTGCTTGAGATTCTTATCTCTTATCTTAGACTTGACAATTACCTATTTACAGGGGTGTTGGTCTTGTCTTTTTCAATCAACTTATCTTTGTCTTGATGTGTTCCCATCCGTTGAACACATGTTTGGGTTGTTTTGTGATCCCAAATTGATCTCACATTTCAACTTCATTCTTTGACCACATGTGATCCCAAATCGACCTCACATTAGTCAAAGAGGGGCAAATGTATGCACCCTAAAATGGTCGCCTAGACTTTGGGCCCCATTCTTCAATGTATCAATTTCCTGAATCAATATTTTAAAACAATATTTTCAATCAAATCAATTTCCTTGATCAAATCCTAATGCTATCATTTACTTGATTATGTTCTATGGGTTAACCATTTTATCCTAAGTCTTTATTTAATTAAAAAGAATTCCCTCCCCTTTTATTAAATAAAAAGCCCCCACTTACCTCTTATCCTAAGTTGCACAAATAAAGCATTATTCTTATTTTATAAAAAGAAGAAAACATCTTTTTGTCTCACATGGGGCACAAAAGTCAACACTTCTTTCTCATTGGAGGAGATTTGTGCAAAAGGATTGATCCCACTTTCAAGCTCTACCCTTGATCAAATCTTTTTCCTCTTAATCTCCACGGTCCATTTATCTTTAAAAGGAGAGCTCTTTTCTCATTGAAAGGATCCCTACTCTTGATGTTAATGTTGTGCTACAGGTTTTCTTGGTGACTTTGGAGCTTTAGAGAGCTTGTGCATTTTAGTCTTCATTCTTTCATCATAGCTTAGTTTTCATGGCATTCTTAGCTTAGTTTCCTTTCAATGTTTTAGCTTAATCCACATAGTTTAATTAGAAAAGGCTTGTAATACTTTCATTTTCATAGCTTAGTTGCATCCTTGCATCTTCATTCTAGCATAGCATTGCATTGCATTTCCATTTTGATTCTTGAAGATATTGGCATTTTTTCCCTTGTCTCTTTGAATCTCCCATTGCATGGTTTACTAGCAAGGTTATAGGCTTAATAGCTCCAGCTGAGAGCATTCTAAACACCCTTGTGACTCCATGCCTAGGGAGCTCTAGGTCACTTTCTCAAGGTTTCCAATCCATGGATGCCCTTGGAAGTAATGACTTAGAGAAGTGCACATCTTAGTGTGTACAAGGATTACTTTTCCCATCATGAAATGCATTTAGATTGTCAACCTAGGGATGTAGAATTGAAATGGGATAGCACAGTTTGTTCACCAAGTTCCTCAAAGAGTCATACTACCTATGCTGTAGGAAGATGAAATTCATGAAAGAAACCTATGCTACTACTGAAGGAAAGTAAGCACACTTAACTACTTAATGAAATTACTGCTGAAAGCTTGTAAACTTAACCTAAGCTTGTTTAACCACTCAAAACGTTCACTATGTCTATCTTTGCAAGTGTTGCAGGAACATTCACAGTAGTAATACTATAGGAGTAAAATAATAATTTCTACTTGAAAACACAGAAGATGCAAAAAGAAATTCTACTCTATCCTAATCTACTCCACCTCCCCAGTGGGCCCACTTGGTTGGCTTCTGCTAACTACTAACACAAAAGATACTTCAAAATCACTCTTTCATTATATTCTCATAAACTAATTACAAAGTAATGGAACAATACATAAAGCACATAAAGAGTAGTTCTGCTATAAAACGCAGCCAACATGTATATTTTCTCATTACACAACTAAACCAATCAAATCCCCTTATATAGAGGGTTGACGCTTATTGAAAGCATGAAAGTAAATTTTGACTAAGTCTTGCCATAGAAGAAGGAAATCTAACAACCATGAAAAAGTACAATAAAGTTCAGATAACTGATTTTAAGAGACTGATGAGCACTGAGGAAATATAGCATAGTTGTTTCTTATATTCTCTAGAATGATGGCTGCTTCCCAGTAGTGACATGGTCCTCAGTGCTATGATTTCTTTCTCCATCATAGTTGTCACTTCAACACCTTTTCTTCAATGTGCTCGATCCACTCTCCAGCTACTCCTTGTTTTCTTGACAGGTTAGTAGCATACGGTATGTATACAAGTCAACTAGTCAATTCTTACCCAAATATTAGAACATAGATTAAAGTAGCTATATGAAGTATTGTAATTTATATATAATGCTTAGAAAAATATATCATATCTAACTACCCATAATATTGGTGGTTCTAATGGTACTTATCACAAGTTCACATATTTATAGGTTCATAAAATGTATTGGAAATGTTTCAATAGAACATAAAGATTATAACAAAATAGAGACAATAAATTATGTCATCACCATCAAGGCCAATGGGGGAGATTGGTAGGAATGAAAGCTAAATATGTCCTATGGGGGAGTATTCAGAGTCATTCCACAATAGTTGTATGTTGCATTCATGACTGTGATTGTCATTGATGTTAACATAGTGATCTACAGGAGATTAGCAGAGAGGCAAACAATATTTGAATTAGCGCACGTGGAGTATTGTAGATCAAGCTATGCAAAGTTGAGGATTTATTAGAGTCAACTATACATAGAACTATATTGTGTCCAGAGATTGTGGTCAAGAGTGCGTACAAAAATTCAATTAGTCATGACAATTATGTGTAATTTAGTGGAAGCAGTATTCAGACAATGTTCCTGAGAAGTGGCTTGTGATAACTGGATTATATCTCCTAACTAAGATAGAATCTAGGCATGACGAGTTATATATTTGATGAAGATATTTTGGTGGTGACCTGGATGAGACAAAATGGTTTGAGGTTGCACGAGTGAAGACTTATTTTATTTTGAAGCTGAAAGTTTTATGTGATTATGGAATATTATGTAACATGTGAAGGTTTATATTTAATTGGTTAAGCCTTGTTGGATGACTCATTTGTAATTATTTGAGTGTGGTATAAAGGAAGGATTGTTTTCCTTGATGATAAATATGATATATGAGATATAGATATGAATTGTGGAATTGAGCAATATATGTTGATGTTGATATTGTAAGAGGATATGCGAATTGCAGAGATTTGGTATTGAGATCTGGTGAAGTAGTTGGTGCGGTTTGGCATAGGAAGAGGATCAAAGATAAGTTTCTGAGATCAATAGTTGTTGTTATTATTCTATTTGTATAATACAAAGATCAATTGGACAATGTGTTAAGTGATCTTGCCCTTGAAGTTGTTTGGACAGTGGGTCCTTTTGTCTTCCATAACTCTTAACCGGGTTAGAATCTTTTAACAAGGATTCAAAGTCTCCTAACAGGGACTCATATGTATTGAATGTATTTCATAAGGGTCCTAATAGAGTCCATCCTCTCATAAGGAATTTTTATATTAGTACATCTTTTGTGGGCATCATTCCCACTGGGGTTTACTCTCTGATCAAGGGGTTCCCTAGTCAACATATCTTGTGTTATTGTGTTGTTGTGTATGTTTATCTTTCTATGGTTGTTGCTTATATTATTTACATGGTTGAAATATTATAATGGTGGTAAAATTTATTTTTATCTGATACCTAATTCACCCCCCTATTAGTTATCTTGGTGGACTTTACTTTCTAACATTATTCCTTTGATACATGAATCTTTTTGTGTTGCATCTTTGTTTTCATAATCCTCTACTAGCTTTCCTAGGTCAATGTGCATGTTTGAGTTTTGTTGTTCAAACCCTAGGTCCAACATACTAGCAAATTCACTCTTAGTTATGGACAAAATTTACTCCTGAGTATTTTTATTCACAATTGCTTTTCTATTTTCATCATAATTTTTAGCGCAGACCATGACAATTTTTGGGAAAGGGAATACTTGAGGTAACGCCATGCATGCCGACCCAACAACCCATGGTGCAATTTGATTTGATGTTTCCTTTACCATGTTTTTGGTTAAGGAAAATAGGTTTTAATGGGGCCCTGAAACCCTTATAGCTAAAAGACTAGTATAGATAGTAACAGTTTAACACAAACCAAATGAAACAACCAAAGCAAAGAAAAGGGCCAAGCACGGCTAGTCTTAAACAACTAAACTACAGAAAGCCAATGAAAAAGACCAGGGACAAAGAACAATAAACCCGTGCAGAAAAAAGCTAGGAGAAAATTAGGCAATCTCGCTGAGAGTCTCCGCCGCCCGCATTTCCAGCTCAGTCGGCTTCTCAGCAACCTCCTTGAGAGCTTCCAAATCTTTGTCAGGCTCCTGGGTGTCAGTCTTCCTCATGCTAGCTCTCGTTCTCTTTCTTAGCCCCTCCTCTTGCAATTTTTCTTTAAAGCTGTTGGGAGAATCCTCATTACGAGCTCTATTTTCCTCAATTTTGTTAATCAGTTCTTTGATATGGTCATTGGAAGCCTTGAGGATGTTGTGGCATTGTTTAGCAATTTTCTGAAGAGTGGCCTCCACCCCCTGGATCCTTTTCATAACAGCTTCCATTTTGTTTTCCCTTTCAGCAATCTCCTCATCGAGTCTGGCCTTATTACTGTTGTTCTCCCTTTTGAGCCTGCCAACCCTAAATCTAAGATCTTGTATCTCATGATAGGTCCATTTGGTGGTCCTATAGCTATCAATGACACTATTCTTGGCATTATTAAGGATGTCCATCTGGGGGTTTTCTTTCGTGACATCACTAAGAATGACCAAGGCAGGGTCTATAAGATCTTCCATTTTTATTTTTCCCTCTTTATTTTCCTTTACCATGGTTTTCATAATCTCTCTTTTGAGACCCATTTTGACAAAGACATTGTGGAAGTTACACCACACCACAGTCTTCTCCGTGTCCTAAATTTTGCAGGAGAAATGATCTGCCTCCTGATTCTCCTCACCCTCTTTCCCCTGATTCTCCTCTATCTCCTCACCGATCCCCCTTCTTCATTACCTCTCTCCTCCATGACATTAGGGGAATTCCCCCTTTTTCACTTTTTGTCCCCAGTAGGCAAAATAGACTTCTCCTCTCTATCCTTGGGAATTTTGATGGTGACTTTCCTCTTTCCCTCCGGATGAACATAGGTATCCTCCTCCTCCCCAACCAAATCATCCTCACTATCAGCAACATCTTCCCTCATTTCCATGCCCTCGACATCCTCATCATAATCCCTATCAAAAGAAACATCCACCCATTGCTTGGACTCCTGAATTTCCTTCTTCTCAATTTTTGTTCTCTTGGGTTTCTTTTTCCCTTTGGTAGAGGTGGGGGAACCAACTGCCTCCTCATCAGAATGCATATCAAAGCTCCCCTCTATCTCAGAGGGGAAGTACTCTTCATCCCCTTTTTCAGTATCATCATCCGAGGTACTTTTCCTACCTTTCCCCTATTTAATGGTTTTGCCTATAGTCCTAGCCTTCAGATAATCATAAATTAAAAGCAGAAGCCCTTCATGGAAGGAAGGGTTGCTAACAGGTCTCTCTCTATAAACATTAATATTCTCGTTAATTGAAGAGTACAGATAGAAAGGGATAGAGATTTTTGCATCAGACTTGAAGTGGTTGAGCAAGATGAAATGGTAGGAGTATATGCGGTCGAAACGGGTGTCTAGTGAAATGTACTTAATGATAGCCCAAAGCACAAATCTCCACAGAGGCTTGATAGAGCACGGTTGGTAGAAGGTGCCTTTTTTTGACCAGAGCCATCTTTTCATCACTTCCCTTAGTAAAATTCTAAATCGCCTGGGTAGAAATACTTCTGTCCCTGTAAAACTTCTTCTCGACTATGGGAATACCCATCATGGCTGAGATGACCTCCTCAGTCATGGTAAGCTCAACCCCATCAATTTTGACTATGCCCTCATTCCAACTTTTGGTCATGACATTGGTGACGGAAGGCTTCCAGCCATGTAGTCTCTCAATAAAAGAAGTGACGTTCCCTTTGCCGAGGATGTTCCAGACCTTAGAGCGCTTCCTCCATTTTTTAGCTTCCTCTTTCAGTTCTCTTCTATGCCTCTCACCCACCATCTTGTTTTTTCTTCTGCATTGCTTCTTATTTTTCTCAAAATGCTTGCAGAAACGGGCTTTGGGAATGAAGTGCGAAAAATTCTTGACACTTCCTCCGAAGCTATAATGAAGAGGCAAGAAAGCTAGCCTTAACATGTAATGATGGCAATCCATTCGAAGCATACTTTGGCTCATGTTCATACACCTCACGCAAAGGCACAAATCCCATAAAACAATACCTTCCATAATTACAAATTAATGCTTCCCAATCTTCCCGAGATTCTCTCTCCTTCGATTAATTCCCTTATATCATCCAGAATTAATCCCCCGTCAACCCAAATTTTCATTTCATTATTTTTCACTGCCCTTTTTGCTAGCCTGTCTGCCACGTGGTTGGCCTCCCTATACTCATGGGTCACATAAACACTTTCAAACAACTTGAGCCAGAGGATGCTCTCATTCATAATGCTTTCAGTGTTCCATGTCGAAGCATTTTTCCCTTTTAGACAGTCGATGATGTTTTTTGAATCTCCCTCTAACCCCAGCCTCCTGACCCCAGTGTCCTTGGATAGTTTGATAGTTTGGTGAGCAGCAGTGGCCTCTGCATAGTGGTTGGTCTGCACTCCCAAGGGAGCCATGATGGCAGCAATTCCTATACCATGGTCATTTCTGATCACACCTCCAATCCCCGACTAGCTAGGGTTGCCCTTAGTAGTCCCGTCGAAATTGGCTTTGCACCACCCCATCGGCGGGAGGGTCTAGATGCAGTCTGCCCTTTTGTTAGTGGCAGTCTCATTGTTGTTGAGAAGGGGGTTGGTTCCTTTGACAATCGTATAGTTTTCAACCAAGGCATTGAGGCTTTTGTGAAACACCACCTTCGGATTGGACTCTTTATCTTTGAAAATGTGGTTATTTTTCTCCTTCCAAACCCCCCAGCAGATGTGAGGGAGAGCCCAGTCCCAAAAGATTTGATTGCCCACTCTGGCAACACTACCCTTCCAATGTTGAAAGAGGTCAGTAATGTTCTTTGGAAAAACCTAGGTCAGTTTAAAAAAAGATAGGAAGTAGGACCAGGTGGTTCTGGTGAACTAGCAGTGAACAAAGAGGTGGTCAACACTCTCTGCCTAATTTTTGCAAAGAATGCATCTATTAGGAAAATGATGGCCTCTTTTCATAAGATTATCCACCATCAGAATATAGTTTTGGAGCATGATCCAGAAGAAGATGTTGATTTTGGGGATGAGACCAGGGAACCAAGCTTTAGCCTAGACTAGATCTTCCACACAATGCTGCAAAGAAGCATAACCTGACACCACAGTGTACTTTCCATCATTGGTGATCCCCCAAACAGGGAGTCCTTGGTTTGAGAGAGAGGAATCAGCCTGATCATGTCCATCAGCGGGTTGAGATCCTGAGAGACCTCCGTCAAGTTTACCCACTCATCATTGACCCTATAGTCTCTGACCCTACACCCATATTTTTCCATGCAAGGAAGGGCCCAACTTTTGAATTGTTGCATATTCCATAGGGGTCCCACACAAAGCCAGTCATCAAGCCAGAAGTTGATGTCCTCTCCATTACCAATTTTCCATTTAACCTTCCTAGTAGCAAGCGCTTTGGTTCTCATAAGGCTATTCCAGATGTTCGAGCCCTTCAGATCCTCTTCCCTACTGATGAACTACTTGAAGTTATTATTGCCCAAGTATTTATCCTTTATGATTTCCTTCCATTCACCCTTTGAATTGAAGATTCTCCAAATTTTCTTGGATTGCAACGCCCTATTGAATTGTTTCAAGTTCCTAATGCCCAAGCCCCCTTGCTTCCTAGGTTTGCATATATTATCCCAAGCCACCAGCGGATACTTCTTATTGCCATCCGTAACGGCCCAGAGAAACTTCATTTGGATAGATTCCAGAGTGTCAGCCACCTTAGTGGGAATGGAAAACAAATTGAGATCGTAAGTAGGTAAGCTCTGAAGGGTGGATTTAATCAACATAACTATCCCGGCCTGGCTCAGAACAAGACCTTTCCATCCCGCAAGTTTCCTGTTAAATCTATCTATGAGATTATCCCAAAAGAGGTTAGGAGGTCTAGCCCCCATTGGGAGACCGAGGTAAGTGGAAGTAAGGGACCCAATGACACAACCCAAAATACCAGCAATCTTCCTTTGCCTGCTATCAGGGGTGTTTATGAAGAAAACATAACTCTTTCTCTAGTTTATAAGTTGGCCCAAAGCTTTGGAGTAAGTGTTGAGAATGTTTTTCATAGTCCTGGCTTCCTTCATAGTAGCCTCCCCCCCAAGGATAGTGTCATCAACAAATTGCTGGTGAGAAAAGACTAGAGGACCAGAAGAGGGGCACAGACCAGCCAAATCGCCATTGTTAAATGGATAAAATTTTGAATCCTTCTTTAGATCGTTCCACTTATTTTCAAGTGCAAATCTAATTTCCATTATTCCCTTATTTCCATGGATAACATGATCATAAATATCATGGAATTCATCAGTGAAACCTGGTTTTTTAACTAGATTATGAAAATCTATTATCTATGTCTCCCATCTTTGTCTTTTACTTGTAATCATGGTATTTATTTTGGCCATTGTGGTATTTACTTATAGGAAAATTAAAATAATTATACTCAACTACAATTCACATTTGTGATTCAAAATTAAACCCTAATTCTAGTTCTACAATCTAAACAGTAAACCACGAGATTTGAAAAATTAAAAAGGTGAGATGTAGGTGTTCTAGATTTTACCAAGAATTTCAATTTGAGTAGACTATGAGTGGACAGAGAGATGAAAGACTCTATTGTATTCCTCAACTTAGAAGCCATAACCCCTTTTTGAATCTCCAATACTAGTTACAACTAAAAAACTTAGATTGAAAACCTAAAGGGAAAAATTTGTACAATTGTGACTCGTGTTAACTTTCATTGCTTCTTTCTAAAGACTGATATTTGATGTTACTATGACACATGTCACTTAATCATTTGACATTACAACTTTAGTTGAAGACCCAAAATTGAGCTTATTAGTTATTACATTTATTAAAGGTTTACTTTTACTCCAATTTAGATTTTAATTATACTTAGTTGAGTGTTAAATCATGACACATGCCTTATTTCTGGGGGACATTTGCAAAAAGAGGTGACCTATGCTCATCCAACAGTCGTTGGTAGTCACTGTCAGGTGTCGTAGGTCCCATTCACTTTTGGCTTGTTCATCTATAAATAAATAGTGGTATGATTGTATTAAAAAAACTAAAAAACATGGTATGATTGTATAAAAAAAACCAAAAAAGTGGGATGACGGGCCATGGGTAACACTAGTGATTTTCCCCTCCATCTAAGTAGAATTCTCTAGAGAGGATTAACTGTGAGAATTCATCAACCCAATTGTATTTCCCCGCCTCCACTTTGTCGAGAAAAAACCACTTACAGAGAAAATCCCTAGCAATTAGTGCCCATTTCCTATGGCGCTTCAACTGCTCAACATTCAGGCCCAACAAAAAAGGTTGCATGGCCACATTCTGGCCTGGGAGGAGAAGCTTGGGTATTTCACTTTCCCAAGGGATCCCCACCCCTATTTTTGCAAACACAATAACATTAACATTGTCCCCTAGGTATTCTTCTTTGAAAACCTTCCTTAGCAACATCAACATGTCCACCTTTTCTCCTCTGAGGTCGAGAAGAGATGCCAAAAATTAGGATGTAATGTTCGTGTTCACTCGGTGCCTGTCTTCATTGTGTAGAAACTCTCTGCCAAACACCATTTTAACAACCTTATTTATGAAAGGCCCACCCTCCCTACAAATTGATTCCAAGGTTTCATCTGAGAAGGAGCCCAAAAAGGCCTTCTGGGCCTCCTTCGATGTGCATCTAAGCCTAATAGGAGTGTCCATCTAAATCTTCAAAAACCTAAAAATTAAATTATTTACAGACTAATGACCTAAACCAAAGGCAACTACAACATTTATCTAGCAAAGAAAAATTGAGGAAGAAAGATGCTAGATCATCTATAAATAACCCTTGATTGATACTTAGCAATTAATTATTCTTTCTTTAATCATATTAAATTCATTGTCCTTAATCTTTCATGTAAATCTTTCCCATAAATGCATGTGTGCAAGAAATTTAAATCCATTGTCTTTAATGTTGGCAAGTTGTCTATACTAAAGTATATGACTAGATATAGTGTTTTCATTATGGTAACAAAGTCATATAGCAGTTTGGAGTCAGTGCACTTAGTGTAAAGATCAGAATTCAGTTAAGTGTTGAAGACTGGATAGTGTATAGAGTTCCTACAGCTCAGAGCATCAACGCACGTGTGTACGGATGACTTATGGTATGCGCCCTGGAAGTTAAGCTTGTTAGACTATACTTATGCTTAGTCTTTGAGCGCATAAGTAGATATGCAAAGATGAGAAAGTTACAGTCAGTTGAAGTTGAACAGCCAATGTGTGCCAGCAGAGAATAGAGCATGGAGCCGATAGTTAGCATTTTGATTTGCAATTGTAATGTAATATTGTAAAGGCCATGCGCCTATTGTATTTAGGTTTCTGACATGTTTATATGTATAATTGTAAGCACGTTTAAGCCAATTCTTTGGAAGTGTTGTCTATAATTAGTTATAGGGCCAACCTATTTATGTATTTTGTATAAGCGCATAAATATAAGGTGCGCCCATTGTATTCGGCATGGAAGTTGTAATATAGTTGTGATAAACAGAGCAGAGGTATGTGAAGACAACATAAGATGTATTAGAGCTTTGATCGAGGTCAAAGCATCAACGCACCAAAGGAATAGATCAGACAAGTAGTGTCAAAGTAACAGTTCACTAGCAGATATAGTGTGTATCTGAAATTAGAAGGTTGTAGCCTTTACCATTTGAGTAGTGAGCTCTAGGATAGTGATTCCACTCCCCTAATAGAGATCATTGTAAAAGACTCCTAATAGGGTCTGACCCTTAACAAGGTCTACTATACTTAAAGCATTGTAAAGCTACTCCTAATAGGGTAAAGGATCTTCTAACAAGGATCACAAAACACTAGTGCAGAATATTAGTGGGTATCAAGTCCCACCAAGGTTTTTACCTATTTGGGTTTCCCCGTAACTATATTGGTGTCATGTGTTGATTTCATGTTTATGTGAATGTTTAATTCAGTTCTTAAGCATTTATGTTCAGCATAAAGATTAAACTAAAAAGTTAAAATATAGTGAACACTGATTCACCCCCCCCTCTCTCAGTGTTCCCATTCCTAACAATTGGTATCAGAGCTCTAGTCCTCAGCATAGAAGTTTAACCACTTGAGGAGATCATGGAAAAATTTGAAATGAAACATCTGAAAAGAAATCTTGAAGTTGCTCTTGAAGATCTGGACAAGTCAGGAAGAGAATCTGAAGAACTAAAAGATAAACTCAGTGATGCTTAGTTAGTCATCAAGAAGCTAAGGAAATATTTAAAAGAATGCTCTACCAGTGATCTAGGGACAATGGTAAAGAAGCTCAATGAAGAAAACAAATCCTTAAAAGAAAAACTTGAAGAGGTTGATGATAAGTTGACTAATAATCAGACAGTCTATGATGAACAAATCAAAGAGAACCTTCAGCTGAATGAAGAACTAAGGAAAGCAAATATGGAAATCTTGGAGCTAAGAAATAGTAAAGAAAGCTTGGAGTATGAATTGAAAGAAGCAAAGAATCATATTGACAAATTACACACCAGTGCTGATTTGGTAGAATCTCAGTTATATGCAAGAAGAGCCAAAGGAGACACCAGCTATATTGGATATAATGAAGCACAAAATTAGATTGACAATATGCGAGCAAGAAAGGATTAAAAAATGGACTCTACTGATGCTAAAAAGATTGAAGGTCAAACCAAAGATAATAGTGGACCACCTAAGAATGAGCGCAAGCAAGTAGAATGCATCTGTTTTTCTTGTAACAAGCATGGACACATTGCGAGGAACTGTACAGAGGTAAAACCTTTTAATGGTTACTATTATTCATGCAACAAGTTTGGTCATAGAGCTATGAATTGCAAGACTAGTAAGAAGAATAGAATTCAACAAGATTAGAGAAATTAGAACCAAACAAATGTAAGAAGTGCTTAGAATATTACATGCCAGATATGTAACTATAATGGTCACACAACAAAGCAATGCAGAATGGTGACTCATGTGAATGCGCTGAGGAATATAAGACCTCCAATCATTTGTCACTCCTGTAACAAGGCTGGACATATCTCAAGGTTTTGTAGATCAAGGATGGAAGGTCAGGGAAGCCCTAAAAAGGCCGAAGAACCAGTTTTGGATCCTGTAGGAGAAGTTAACTTTGTCAAAGCATCAGATGATGTGAGCATGATTTGTCCAGAGAAAAAGAAGGAAAGGACTAATGAAAATGTATTGGATGCATCCCCAGTGGACGCACCCTCTACATCTGCATGAATGGCCCTCAGGGTCATAGGGGGAGCTAATTTAGCTCTAGACCCTTGCGTGGCTGGTATACTCATCCTCAGAGTATGCGCCTTTGGAATTAAGCTTTTGGAGTGTATAGGAACCCTCGTGCAAGAGCGCACATGCTGATTGTTAGCAGAGATTGAGTTTGAAATTTTGAAATGACAACCTGGTTTACGCAATGTGCATTAATGGCAGATTTTTCACTTTTAAAGTACACAAAAGTCATTTGATTTCTCATTACATTCAAATTCAGAGTGATAGAGAGTAGAAGGAGCCTTGGAAGTTGTTGTGAAGTCTTGGTGATTGATCTATCAGATATTTTCTATAGTTATCAGTGCATTTGATCGGTTGCAAAAACCCTAGCTCATTACGCCATTTCAGAAGCCGTCAGATTATCTCTAAGTTCAGTTGGAAAGCAATTTACAAGTAAGTCATGGCCACTCCCATTTTTTATGATGTCACTGAGAAGAAAATATATGTTTTCAAGAGGCACCCATTTAAATCAATCCTAGATGATTTAGAGGGAGCTTTCTCTCGCACGCCTATGGGTGTCATGCATGTGTAAGACATAAGGGCTTACATCTACTGTAAGAAAGAACCTATTGGACTTGATAGGTTAAGGGTGCACATGGATACCATGTTAAAATAGGATAAAACATTCATGGATGAATATGCCAAATCGAATGATCACCCTATTTTTGAGTATGCTACAACATATGAATTCTATGAGACAGAATGGATAAAGATCTTATTAAGCAGAATCCATGATGATCTATTTTGGATTGGAGATGTTCCTGTAAGAATCACAAATGACTTAATTCATGAGATGACATGGCTTTCTAGAACAAGCATCATCCTTCCTGTGGGCAAGGATGTCAGAAAGATGGTTGAACAAATATGTAAGTCAAGGAGCGATAAGCGCGGTATGACTATAGAGCCTATTGAGCAAGCAGACATCAAATTGATGTCAATGATACTGGGGTACATATTTCATCACACTAGTAGAGTGAATAGTTGTGTGTTTGTAGGCACTATTCTAGCAGCCATCAGACTAGTGAAGGAAGATGGAGAATTCAACTTGTGTGAGATCTTGCACACATAGTTGATAGATAACATCAAGGCCATCAAGCATGAAAAAACAAAGATATTCAAGTTTGGGTCTCTAATCATCTATATGTACCTTCATATAGTTGGAAAAGTTTCAGATATGTTTTTGGACAATTCTATTCCAACCATGCCACATATATCCCTCAAAGCATCCACTGAAAGTACATTGAGAGACTATATAACATTAGAATTGAAGACCTTTAGGGTTAAGATGCAAATGAGGTACATGATTCCATAAAGCATTGTAGAGAAGTATAAGGATTCAATATTCTTTATGGTGGAGACTAACACTACATGTATGGAAGCTGTTGAACCAAGAACTAAGTGGATTCATCCACTTGGCTATGAGGTAGAAGAACAAGTTCTTGAAGCATATGCACAGGTACTTCTAACAGCCCCTAAAGATCCTAATGAACCTAGGTGGGGAACTTATGAGGAAAAGACTAGAGAAGTTGATGCAAAACTTAATAGTGCAGCAATTAAAAGAAAGGTTGCAAAGGTCACTTCTGAGATCTTGAGAATACATGGTGTGTATCAAGCAGACCTTGATAAAGCAAGGGATGAAAAGATTGCCCTAGAATTGAAAGACACAATAGCAGAGGAAGAACAAGAAGATCCTAAGTTGAAGAAGATGAAAATTGAATCAGATGACAGTCAGAAGGGTAAAGAAGATAATACTCCTTCTACGCCCATAGATACTATTGATCTTGCCACTCCTCTGAAATACAAACCTATATTCAAGAGGAAGAAAGAAGCTAGCTCTAGTCATCCATCCTCACGAGCATTAAGGAGCAAGAAAAACATTCAAGCACCTCCTAAGGTAGGATTCAGACCTAGCCTTAAAGTATTGAGCACTAGAATTATTGATGAGGGCAGAATTCGTCAAGTAGGGAAGTTTTATGAAACTTATAGTGAGATTGACAAATCAGAGATACATGAGATGATTGTCAAACATATGATAAAGTTCAAGAAGATAGTTCTTGAATTGAAAATAGAAATTCTAGATAAGGTATGGGAAATAATGGACACCTTAAAAAGGCAAGCCACTGAAGAAGATCTGAGAATAAGGGAACACATTCTTGATTCCACTCTTCTAGTATGTTCTATTGAAGAAAGGTCATTGTTACTAAATCTAGTGAAGCCGCACTTAAGGACAAAGATGATAACTCTACACATTATGAACAAAGACTATGAGCTGATAACAAAGGAAACAAAGAAGGCAATTGAAAAGGTGTTATTAGAACAACACATAAAACCACCTACTACGCCCATCACTCATGAACCTAGTAAGCAAGACAAAGAAGCATAGACCTTCAATGTACTAGTAACAGCTGCTTAGGACTCAGCACCCATAGCAGAAACTCAAACAGAGGCAGACAAGTCTGCTCTGATCTTAGAATCACACAAAGGCAACACTATTTTCATAGATAATGTGGAGATAGCCATGGCAGCTACTAATAAGGATTTGGACAAGTTTGAGGAAGAATTTGTTAGTAATAAAGAAGCTGAAATCCTATGCAACAATTCACCTCCCACTCAGCAAGAAGAAGTACTCATAGAAGATGTATTTGATAAGAAAGAAGAAGAAGAGGTAGAAAAGAAAGAAGAAGATACTTCTGTTGATCTTGCAAAAGTAAAACTAGAAGTGATGGACAACACTCCCATCACTCCCTCCTTAGCATTGTTGTCAAGTTTGACACCTGGCACAAGCAGTTTGGACTCTTGGAAAGAAGAAGACTTGATTAAGTTCAGTTTCTTGGCTATGGAGAAGGCAAAAGAAAAACAAGTTATGATGAATCCTCTCCTGATAGAATCAATGAATATTTTGAATAGTTTGTTGCTAGAGGATAAGAAAGTGCTAAAATTACATTCGGTTGATGATGTGAGTTTAGTCCTCTCACAGTTCAAAAGTAATTTTTCTACCCTAGAAGAATCTGCATCCATAGTAGCAGAAGAAAAGTACTTAAATAAGAGACTGAATGAGTTAATGAGCAACTTTGCACTGGACTTGAATTCTCTTAAGTCTGGTCAAGCATCCTTGAAAGAGTTTGCTGATGAAGGAAGAAGGATCATTGCAACATGCATGGATCAAGACAAGCTCACCGATGCTCACTTCAAGAAGATAAAAGAAGTAGAAGCAATGATTGAGCAGGTAAAGAATTTAGTGTTAGGCACATCCACTGATGTGAACATGTGCAATAATGTCTATCAAGGATGGATAGACAAGATTGAGAAGGAAGAAAAAGAGATAACAAGGATAAGGTCCAGATAGACTCAGTTGAGGAATGATCTTGCACCCTCTTTAGACATCCTCAATTAGAATATAAAGGAGATTAATGCCACCATGGTAACTTATGATCATGGTCCCATCAATGACTTGGAGAAGATGGAGAAGCTTCAATATGCATTATGCGCCCATCTCCAAATAGTTAACTCTCTAATAACCTTTTGGAAGAAGGAGATCCAGAACCTCAAGATTGCATATCCAGATGTTTTCCCTCAGTGAGTATGTGTATATACAATTTTTTGATGCACCTTTGTCATTAATGTCAAAGGGGGAGTTGTGTATAGAATATGGAGTATATATATGTATAAGGAGATATAAGATAAATGTATAGAAGACAAAAGTTTTTGTGTAAAGGAACAGTTAGAAACTTGGCCATATTCCTTTGCTGCCATCAATGACAAAGGGGGAGATTGTTGGAAAGTTGTCTATACTGAAGTATATGACTAGATATAGTGTTTTCATTGTGGCAACAAAGTCATATAGCAGTTTGGAGTCAGCACACTTAGTGTAAAGATCAGAATTCAGTTAAGTGTTGAAGACTAGATAATGTACAGAGTTCCTGCAGCTCAGAGCATCAGTGCACATGTGTATGGATGAATTATGGTACGCACCCTAGAAGTTAAGCTTGTTAGAATATACTTATGCTTAGTCTATGAGCGCATAAGTAGATATACAAAGATGAGAAAGTTACATTCAGTTGAAGTTGCACAGCCAGTGTGTGCTAGCAGAGAATAGAGCATGGAGCCGACAGTTAGCATTTTGATTTGCGATTGTAATGTAATATTGTAAAAGTCATGCGCCTATTGTATTTAGGTTTCTGACATGTTTATATGTATAATTGTAAGCACGCTTAAGCCAATTCTTTGGAAGCATTGTTTGTAATTAGTTATAGGGCCGACCTATTTATGTATTTTGTATAAGCACATAAATATAAGGTGCGCCCATTATATTCAGCATGGAAGTTGTAATATAGTTGTGATAAACAGAGTAGAGGTATGCAAAGACAACATAAGATGTATTAGAGCTTTACTAGAGGTCAAAGCATCAACGCACCAAAGGAACTTATCAGACAAGCAGTGTCAAAGTAACAGTTCACCAGCAGATATATTGTGTATCTGAAATCAGAAGGTTGTAGCGTTCACCATTTGAGCAATGAGCTTTAGGACAGTGAGTCCACTCCCCTAGCAGGGATCATTGTAAAAGACTCCTAACAGGGTTCGACCCTTAACAAGGTCTACTGTACTTAAAGAATTGTAAAGCTACTCCTAACAGGGTAAAGGATCTTCTAACAAGGATCACAAAACACTAGTGCAGAATATTAGTGGGTATCAAGTCCCGCTAGGGTTTTTACCTATTTGGGTTTCCCCGTAACCATATTGGTGTCATGTGTTGATTTCATGTTTATGTGAATGTTTAATTCAGTTCTTAAGCATTTATGTTCAGCATAAAGATTAAAGTAAAAAGTTAAAATACAGTGAACACTGATTCACCCCCCCCCCCCTCTCAGTGTTCCCATTCCTAACACTTAATCTTTCATATCTTCATGTAAATTTTTCCCATAAATGCATGCATGTCAAAAATTGGTAATATCGTCTATACAAATTTGGAAGTAGTCCTTGTTGAGTGGATGACAGTTAAAGAATGTCACTTGTCACTGACAAGGCATTTATTTCTTACTGAGTTATGAGTTACAAGTTGCACTATAGGACTGTGCAACATTATCCACCCTCCACATGTGACATTTTAATCAATGATCATGATTGTGGTGCAAGTTAAGGTTTGATACATGTCATCATTCCGGTGACTTCCTGGAGAACTCTGTTTCCTTCAAGAAATTGAGGCGAAAATCAAACTTCAGCCATTGATCTAGGATCATCAAATGGTCTCAAATAATACATTTAACATTATAAAATGATGGATGTTAGGTTACGTGTCGATGTGACTGGTCATGCTTATCGATACCAACATGTTAAGCTTGCAAACAAGTTGACAACCCTAATTTGATATGTGTCAACATTCCAGTGACTTCTTGGAGAACTCTGTTTCCTTTAAGAAATTGGGACTGAAATTAAACTTCAGTCATTGATCTTGGATCATCAGACGGTCTCAAATAATACATTTAATATTATAAAATAATGGATGTTACCGTTAGGTTACGTGTCGATGTGACTATTCGTGTTTATCGATAGTAGATAACACTACTGAATTTGCAATAAAATTGCATCCCATCTTTTGAAAACCACCAATAATTTTTTTTTTCCATAATTAACAAACAATTAGCCAATAAAATAAATAAATTTTCAAACGGTACATTAAATTCGCCGATACAATTATTTTTTTCCCTTCAAAAGAAAAACATTCGCCTAATATATTATAATTTTTTTACTTCAAAAGAATTTTTTTTGCCTCATACAATATATATTTTCCCCCACATTACTGTATAATTCGCTAGGAATTTATAGAATTTTCATTGGGTAGGGAAAACATCGCCAATATAAACTATGGAAATTCACAGATTTGAAGAAAAAAATCGCCTTGATTAAGAAAAATTCCCCCCTAAAATAATGTAGGATTCACCAGAATTTTACAATTTTTCCTAGGAGGGGGTTTCTTAAAGTTATTCCTGCCTCAATCCCAATCCATAGAAATTTTCTTTGAATTCTTTCCATTTTGTGAGCCATATTATAGGAAATTTTGAATAAGGAGAAGAAGTACACTAGCTAGGATATCTTGAAGGGTGGCAGTTAAAAGTTGTAGCTTTCTCGCATGGTGTTATATTATATAGTGGTCATAACATTCTAGAAATCCTTATCCTACGTATGCATTTAAGAGTTCTTGAATAAAATTTTGTTTTTTTCCTAAAAAGGTATTTCATTTTTTAATCTATGAAAAATCCAAGAAAATATGTTTCAAGCTTTCATTATGCTAACACAAAGTGTATTTAACTAGTTGAACAATCATACTTTTCAATCCATCCCCCATAAACAACTTTCAATGTAGGATTTTGTCAAGTATTTTATAATTAATAATGTTAGCTTTAGACCTCCAAATTTAAACACTCCAGTTTTTCCATGCATTTTATTAATAAATACATTTTCATTTATGGTCCATGAATTAGTACATAAAATCCACAATCAATCTTTGTAAAAATTACATTGTATAGGTATACGTAGTTCTATATTAAGTTCACAAGAATTGACAATTTCACAAATATAAAAAATGTTTTAGACCCGTTGCTTAAACTAATAATGCTTTTACAACTTTTTCAACTTGCCTCATCAAATGTAATAAAATCCTAAATTTCACCAAATTGTTAAAACACTTAAAAAAATAATAAACTTACATTTAGAAAGAAATGACAAAATATGAGTTACTATTCCACAATATAGATGTCATAAAGCTAAAACCATGTTGCAATGAACTTTTTCTATTTATGAACTTGCAAACTTTTTACCAAGCCTTCTAGATGGAATAAATAGAAAATGACCATTTTATGGAAAAGTAGAGGGCAAGAAGGATTTTGTCTAACCATCTTACAAAATTATCATTTCTCATTGATGAAGCAAGACTAATATGGTTATGAACCAAATTTTTTCATAGTTCTTCTCTTAATTTTTTTTTAATTATCCATATAGTTGATAAATAGATAGTTTTTATATTAGAATTTAAATGATCCAGTCTATCATTATCTTTGGTTGTATATAATGCAACAAAGAATTGAATATGAAACTAGCTTCTTCATTCCAATTAGATCACAAAATTTAAAAATGATTTTATTTAAGTCTTTATATCCTTTTTTAAAGGTCATTCAAGATGAAGAATAATAAAAATGTTAGTTGAGTGATATGTGGATCACAACTTAAATCTTGCCTACTAATGATAGAAATGTGTTTCTCAAAGTATAAAGCTTGTTTTTCAACTTAGTAATGAATCAATTCCACATCTCAAAAAGGATATCCAGGTAATGGATGATTTATATACTTTAATTTCATTTCATTGTTTTAGAATCTAAAATAAAACTAAATCATATTAAAACATGAAAAAAATTAATTTGATAAAATGTTAAATTTGAATTGAAAAAATAATAATATAATTTTTTTTTTTTTTAAAGTAAAAGTGGACTAGCCACTATATATATATTTTATTTATAAACTGATTCGAAGACTCAACTGGGAAAGAACCAGAGAAGAAAACCTGACATCCTTGTCATAATAATATAAAATTATACAACATCTACAATATCATTTTTTAATTTTTTATATAAGAAATAAAGTCTCATAAAAAACAATTAAAATTCACTTCACTAAAGTTTGAATTCCATTTTTATGAGCTCGTGTGAGAATAAGACCATTTTGTTATTTAAGATATTATATTAAGGATCCAAGCTAAGGGAGGAAAAAAACACACAAACTAAGGGCAACTCAATCTAGAGTAAATTGTTAAATGAAGAATGAAATTTTATTATATTTTTCACTCAATTTCTCCCTTTACTTATATAGACGTATTGAAATTTATTTCAAAATATAATAATCAGTACTTTAAATTTAAGTTAGATATTTTTAACAACTTTATTATAACGTGTGTATATATGTATATGGGTATTAAACATTTTAAATATTTTATATTTAAAAATAAATTTTAAATAAATAGATTTTGAATAGATACATATATCATTTACATCATATAAAGATTTACAATTTACATCAACACTTGCATAACATAATGGTATGCACATCCATTTATTATGTAGACATCTCATCTTCTAGATATCTTGTATCTTTGCTTTCTATCGACAATTGATATTGACTAATATCAAAGATATTAATAAATTTTGTTTTTACCAATAACAAATCTGAAAACTAGACTGTATAACAAACAAGATAAATATTAATTTAATATTAAGCATCTAATTGAGAAACATCTAGAATACAAGATATTCAAGCTTGACTTGTACAATATATATGCACTTACACCAACCAAACATATATAATTAAAAAAATTTACAACTCGCAATGAATGTGACTTATTTTTAGTTCAAATTTGTCCTCTAGTGCGGTAAAAGCATGTGTTTGGAAAAAAAGAAGCAAAAAAGTTGACTAAGCAAGTAAAGTGATGATGAACTAATTATTTTATGTGTCTTCCACTAGTAAAAGGTGTAGGAACATCCCTCCACCACTAGACATGCGAACATGGAGGGACCCCTACGTTGGGGTATTGAGGTGTGTTCACTTTAACACTTTTGGCACACGCGTTTAATAAAGTTTGTCCTTGTTCTTTCTAAATTGATAATTATAAAACACACTAACACAAATTGATTAGGGACTCTTTTTGGGTTGTGTGTTCAAGTGACATAATTTTTTATTTTTAAATTGAAATAATGTAGAAGAATATAAATAGAGAGGCATCAAGGTAGTCAAGAGTATAAAACTAAAATAGTAGCTTGAGAAACAAATTTACAATAATGGTACATGGATATTGGTATGGTTATTTTTATAGGGTAGATTATAATATTTAGAAGTAATTTATATTCAAGTTTGAAATTGTTTTTAATATTTATAAGTTAGATTATTGTAGGTTTTGTTTATTGAAGGCATTTTTAGAAGAGAGTGATTTTGTTTTTTTATTAATTGTCGAAATGTCATAATATGAAAGTCATTTCAATTGATCATATTTGTTATCTATAATTTCTCTTTGTCACACGTGTATTAAATAGTGATTTCTAATTAGTTCAACTATGACATTATGTTCATGCATTACAAGCTATTGCAAGATGCTTGGAATTGTACAAAACACCAACAACTATAAGCTATGTTTGGTTCCTTACCTAATTTCATCTAACAGAATGGAATTTATGTTAGCAGTGATTGGTAAAGAAGAATGCATAAGACTTGCAAGCCCGTTAGAAACTATTTTAGGTATATGGCTTGTATAATCTATAAGGTTATGCATATGACTCTCTCCCAACTCTACTATGCCTTCTCCATATTTGATCAACTGATCTAAACATGGGACCCTCAAATTTATAGCTACTAAAATAGGGATTAATTGGCTCTCAAAGAACCAATCCTTTTCTTAAAGGGAAGATTTGATAAAATAAGGTTCTATTGTTTTGAATTAAATGATATTGAATAAAGAAAAATAAAAAATATATATTGCCAACATTATTAAACAAGTTCTTTACTGGAACATGGCATTAAAATGTTAATGATATGAAAGGGAGAAAGTAATATGGAAGGAAAGCATTGGATAGGCTAAATTTTTGTAAAGGTCAAGTATTTATCTTTTTATTTTTTGAGTGTTTGAAAAAAATATTAGAATCACAAAGCATTTAAATTTAGCTCCAAATCCATTCACAATAAACTCAATAAAAAATCTTCCATATTTGACTATCAAACTAAAATATTATTGCAAATCTTTAAGTTTCAAATAGACCTAGCACATATGTTGTTAACCTTAGTTGTTAGTTCAATAACATTACACAACCTCTAAATATACTTTTTTGGATGATCTCAAAAAAGTGATTGCAACTTAACCACTAGAGATTAAAAGTTCAATAAAAATCACAAACCTTCTTGCTTTAGCTACCACACTAAACTAAAACCACAAATCTTCTACACTCAACTACAATAATAAGAGAAGTGGAGAGAGAAGAGGGAAATATACAAAGAGAGAAGTGAAAAAGAAAGAGAGAAAAATAGAGAATGATACATATATATATATCTATGCCTATGTATATGTATTTATGTATCTATACATATACATATATACTTGTATATATACATATTAAATAAATAATCTACTCATTGAAATAATAATGCCTTCATGTTCAACACTACAATCTTATCAAGATTCACATGAATTAAAAAAATCTACTTTGTTCTTCTCTGCTACAAAATGTAGAACATTTATGCATCGCAAATAATACACATGAATGATTTTCATCACACAATTGTCCAAAACTTTTTTCTTTTTGAATCATTCACATGATTGATATTTTATAGGGAAGTTGGTCTCATAATGATTAAATTCATAATAATGGACTAGAGGTTGGCAACCCAAAATAATAATTTGATAAGCATTGTTTAATCTTTTGAGTCATCCATGTATGTGAACTAGTCATTCATAATAGCCACCATTTTACAAGTTTTAATGGGATTTTTTTATCATGAGTTATGTGGGTAGGATCAACAATAATTCAAAACCTTGGCTAGATTTGAGTATTTTGTCTTGGAGAAATGTTGCGGCAATAGTCATTAATCAATTGGGAACTACCATGAAGAAGTCAACCTTCACAACTCATTGGTCAGAGTTCACACAACAGAAAAATTCCTTTTCTAATATGGAGAGACATGCATGTCCCTATGGAATTGACAAGGACACATGTCAATTAATTGGGTTTTATCATGGACACATGGAAATTTATCATATTATCGTGGTCATGACTAGGTCCTACTTCTCTTCTCTCATGATCATGTATTAAGCTGACATGTGAAAACTCTTCTCTATATAGCTTTGAGAATATTGATAAGCTTAAGGATTGTAACGTCATAATTAACACTAGGACATTCTTTTATCCTCTTTCAATTACATGATAAGGTTTCATTTGGATAAGGAATACCACTACCTTTGGTTGAAGAAAACAATAAGTTTGGGAATCCACCATTGACAAAGAAATATGTAGCACAAGCGTGCACCATCATAAATTTTTGATAAGGTACAAAATTGTGTATAAAATGATATGTGTTTGATGAGTGATATGTTTCCACATGGATTCTACTATCGAAAATCCTTTGCTACAATATATTGACATAGCCAATACATGTGTCCAAACATCACACCATCATGGTCGTAACTGGTTTAGTCTTTTTTTACCTCTATTCCCTTGTCAAACCAATTAGGAACAACCATTTGATTGGCCTGAAATACATCTAGATAAATATTTTTTTATGCCTCATTGAAGAACATGAACTTGTCTTGAAAGATAAACAATGGTGCAAGAATGCACCGTTGCAACTCTGATAATGTGAAAACTTAAGGAGTATGCTATAACATGATATCATGATATACACTGATAGTACACATTATCGTAACTTTAAGGTGGTCAAATTATTTGAAGCTTATGATAATCCTATATATTTCACTATAATGAAAGTGTACAACATGGCGCTAACTCTGATGTTAGGTGTGGGCTGCAACACAACCACTCTTTAGAAGACTTAGGAAATTAAAAATAAATTCAAGGCAACCAAAACATAAACAAAGACTTGGATAGCAGGACTAGAAGACACATAAACATAGAGGCTCAAGTTATAAATTAGATGAGCGGACATAGGCCATAGTAGGTCAATGCTGAAATATAACAAAAAACTAAGGGAAATTGAAGTATTTAAGGGTTTTTCAACCACGAAAAAAGGACAATTTAACAAGAAAGCACAAAACCTAAAATTTGAAATAGTGATACTAGTGGTTGATCTAAAATGTCAATCATAATTATTTTTACAACATGATCCCTTGACATCAATGATAATATTTTCAACAAAAAATTTAACATTATCCCTTGACATCAATGACAATGTTTCCAAGTCTTACCATCTACAAGCTCTTGGCTTTCATCTATTTATTTAGAATATTCCTCCTCAAAACATTTGGATTCTTCTTCTTCCATAAAGTCATGTGTTAGATCAACACATTTATCTACATCTTTTGATAAATTGTAGCATTGGTTTCTTTATTTCATTGAGTTCTTTAACTTTGTCCTCATACCAATCAAGTGATGGAACTGGCCTATTAGTTAATGTTGGCTATTTTTACCACCATTATCCCATCATAGATATATGATCTAAGAGACCTTTTGTGTGATAAAATCAATATGAATTTCTCTCCTTGGTTCATTATGTTTACATTTCTAGAATTAACTCCTTGAACTAGTTAGAACAGTCAAGAACATAATATCAGTGAGACATATGTCATGTCTCACTGAAATACTTAAGTAAACTTCATCAAAGTCCAAAAGGTAGAATGTCAGTGAGACATATGTTATGTCTCACTAACATCCAATGATTGGCATTTAGAGGCTTCATAACAGAATGTTGGAGAGACATATGGCATGTCTCTACAAAATATCAAGAGGCAAGGCTTCTTTGGTGTCTGCTTTTGATTTTGGTGGGACTTCCTTTGGGTTATGTCGATGTGTGAGGTTTATTGGATAGACTGCGAGGTTCAGAGGGAGATTGAAAACATATCCTGAAGGGTGAAGTCACCCCCATAGGGTCAATTTTGGTGAGAGTCTCATTGAAATCTAGTAAATCGAGGTTCATTGGGATGACCGAGGGTGATTTCTACGTGCTTCCTTGACAGTGGATGTCACCTTGACTAAACCAATATTCAATGAGAGTCTCACTAAAATGTATCATTGACAAAGTTTATCGTTATGACAAGGGGTGTTCTCTAGATATTTCTTTGATGGGCGATGCCACTTTGATCAAATCAAATGTTGGTAAGAGTCTATCTAAAATGTACACAAGGTGATGTTCATCTAGGTAACATCGGTGGTTGCCAAAGCCTTTGTCGATGGTGTTAGTCATGCTAATGAGGTCAGCAGTATGACATCGGTGGGAGATTCAAATGGGTCACCTCGATGTTCAGATGAGATTTTCATTATGGGCAATATGTTCATTATATGATATTGTCATAAGGGGGGGGGGGGGCTCCTCCAATGAGTAGAGTGATCATTTTGGGCGTTAATGAACATGAAGGGTTAATTTGGGGAACTCTTTGCAATGGGGGAAGAGAGTAGACGACAAAACATTAATCTCAACTGCCCCAATGACTTGCTTCCCCTACAACCCTTCTATTCAATAAATACCATTATTATGTTTTGTGCTTTTGGTTGATTTTATCTAGCTGTCTCAGGTTGTCTGATGCCATTATGGTTGCAGGTGGTCTTTGAGCCATTTTTGTACACCATAAGTCTGAGCATTGTGTATTCAAAGGGATATGGGTCATTCCTTTTCTACTAAAAGGGCATTCATTTTGTCTCCTTTTGTCAATTTTAGATTCATCTTGTATGTAGGGATCATATATTTGATCTGATTCATCTGATCTTTTTGTAACCTAACCCTGATTAGGTTTTGAACTCATTGTTCAATCAAAGTTATGATAAATCTATAAAGGAAAAGTTTTTACATATTTTTGGAGGCTCTTCTCTAGTTCTTTGCAACAGCTTAGGCTTTGCAACTGTAATTTTCTTTTGTCATGCATTAATAGAAATCCTTATTTTTCCTTATCTTACTAGTTTGATATATTGTGCATTTTATTTCCTTGTATGGATTGTTTCTCTTATGTTCTTCTTGTTTGTATGTTGTGTTGTTGTACTCATGGATGTTGCATTGTGAGAACTATCTCCCTTGCACCATTTCATTAGTTATAAATTGTATATGATTCCTTAGAGGGTAGATCAGAGTTTAGATCTATGTATTTGGGTACTTTATTGATGTTATGTGCAGTTGTAGACAAGGAACAACCACAACTCAATTTAGCACATCACCACATTTCCCTTTCTACATTCCTTCTCCCTTTTCCCTCAAAATTCTTAGTTTAGGTGCATCTTGATTGTAAGAAAGTCATTTGTCTCTATATATTTAGCCTAACATGTGCAAGTCTCACACTTGGAGATTGTCTCAATGTTTCACAAGGTTGCTTGGGGCTCATACCCTAAGCACAGGTGTAAGATTTTGTGATAACAATTTTTGGCATGCTCAGTGGGACAAAGATAAGTTTAGTTTAAGAACATCCCATGGTGGACCAATACAAGCTTTATTCACTAAGAATCTACGTGTTTTCTTCATCCCATCAGCCTTTGGAGGCATTTTATCAAACACGATAGTGACTCTGAATCCAAGATCTACTGGTTTCAAGCAGTCCTTGTACTGGTATGTGTAAGATAAAATTTGATCTTTCATGTTTTTATATATTTTTTATGAATTTATTCTTTACTTGAATGCTTTAATATGGAGCCTTTTCATAGAAACACATCCTATCATTCTGCATATCATGATAATGCTTCCCCTTCCTCCTCTTATAGTTCATCTCAATCTGAAACACAACCTAGTTATGGCCCAAATACCCCTTCTCAACCTATTGAACAACCCCGCATTGTAGCCAACCCAAGAGTTAGTGAACTCTACAATCATATAAAGAATGTTTCCTTTAGGTTCGCAAGCCTAGGCCTAAATTTTGATTGATTTCACAATCCATTCCCAGGTAAAAACTATGGGGGTTATACTTTTCATTATCTCCTTATAGTCAATTGGGGTTTGATACACAAATGCAAGAGATGAAATATGAGGTGTATCTCATATGTATGGAGGCTCAACAAAGACAACAAGAGGAAGAACTAGAGTGGGATGCACAAAAAGGGTAGTTTAAGGAGGAGTTTCCAAAAAGGAAAGTGACTGTAGAGGAACAAACGGGGCTCAATCTTGCTCAAATGAAGACATATGAAGCACAAGAGGCTCCTTGATGTAAATTTGCCAAGTTAAAACAAAATAAGCCCTCATCATCAGTTGACTATGCATAAGAGTATGAAAACCCACCCCCATGTAATGTCCCCGCTAGGGAACCCATAAGGAATCAGGTCTTATGACCAAAAATTGCAACTAACAAATTATTTTCTAACATTACATCATTAATACTTCACATTTACATTCCTTAAGGTTCCCTTAATGAATTCATTTACTAACATATTTACATTACTTATCCAAATAGAATTTCATTTCTTTTCTTTACTTTCACATTTCAGAAATTAAGAGAGAGGGTAAGAAAATAACATTTCATTTACAATTATATTCCTTACTTTATTTAAACTAATTTCATTTCTCCTTCCTACACATTGAATAACTATTCTTTACAAATTACATTTTAGCCTTAGCATAATAAACATTTCCTTTCATTGAAACATAAGATAGATAGAGAAGATAATTCAACATTACATTATATATTTCCCACTTTTATCTTTCAAATAACAACCCTTGAAACAAACCCTAGAACTATCCCTCCCAATTACATTTCTTTTCTTTTCGATTACATTTTTTTGATAATAAATCTCATTACAATAACAAGTACATGAATGGACCGAAGGAATTACAACATATCTTCTCATCTTTATTTTCAATAATACATAATACAAAATAGAAATATCTTCATTAATGCATAAAATTGTACACATCCAAGTCACGAACCATGAACAAGACCTTGAAAGATTTTTTGCTACCCAATCATGTGAAATTGGTGAAGTTCCACCCCCCATGCTAGGAGATAGAACCAAGATACTCACAAGGCCCTAAGCATTCTAAGGTTTAACAAACCCTAACTTGAAAACCAAAACAAAACATTACAAGTTATCATATTACTAATCACAAGGGTTAGGTTTCTAGTATACCCTCTAGGTGAGTGTCATCACATATCCAATATTTTGGGATCCTCCCTGGCAACCATGTAACCCTGGTACCCCCTTTCTGAATAGGGATCCTCCCTGTCAGCTACCTATGGTCCTAGTACACCAACATGACTATGTAGCCTTTATTATGTTTTCTTTCATTATCTTTTGTTCCCCCTTTTTTCAAATTCATTATTAGGTTATCACTTTTTACTAACCCACCCATAGGATCATCTGGAAACCACTTTAGGGTTCCAACACCTATGGTGATCCACTCACCTAGGATACCTAGTCCCCTACCCACACACAAGCCATGAAAACACCAATTACTTTCAAAAGATCCATCTTGCAGGTCTAGGGAACCCTCCGGTGCACTCTGGCCACCCGAACGAGTCCTAACCTCAGATTATGGATTCTATCATAAGCCAAGTGCTGAAATCACACGAGTAACATCTTATAGTGCCAACAAAACCATGTATAGTCATTCATAAGATACAACATAAAAATTTCCACATGCATTAACACAACGTTCCATAGCTTGTTTCATAAGTCTAGGGAACCCTCATGTGCCTGAAATTTGGCTAAGTCTGAAATTTTCAAAAAACCCCAAAATCTAAAATTTGCATCTTAACTCCTATGAAGCTGAAACCTATCTCAAACATCCTGAAAGGTATTTATCAGAGTCCAAAAGGAAGAATGTTGGTGAGACATATGTTATGTCTCATTGAAATCCAATGATTGGTGTTTAGAGGCTTCAGAATAGAATGTTGGAGAGACATATGACATGCCTCTTTGCAATATCAGTAAGTCACGTTTCTCTGTTGTTCATTTTTTATTTTGGTGGGACTTCCTTTAGGTCATGTCGATGTGTGAGGTTTATCAGGGAGATTGTGAGGTTCAGAGGGAGATTGAAAACATACTCCGAAGGGTGAAGTCACCCAAATAGGGTCAATTTTGGTGATATTCTCACCAAACTCTAGCAAATAGAGGTTCATTGGGATGACCGAGGGTGATTTCTATGTGCTTCCCCAATGATGGATGTCACCTCAATGGAGCCAATTATTGGTGAGAGTCTCACCAAAATGAATCAATGACTAAGTTCATCAATATGACAAGGGGTTTTCATTGGATATTTCTCTAATGGGCAATGTCACTGATGAAGGGCCACACCACCCTTACCAACTCATAACCAAAGACATAACAACATGGAGACAAAGAGAAGACAAAATGCTTTACAAAGCATATATTAATACTTACAAATTATTACAAAATGAGAGATCTTACAACATAAGATCTTCCTCCAGATATGAGATCTACAACATGAGAGATCTTACATCCTCCAAGCTTACAATCCAAGAGCTTCCACTACTTGAGAGATTCTTCTCCAATACAAGATCCTACAACTTGAGAGCTTTTTCCTCAATACAAGATCCTACAACTTGAGAGCTTCTTCTCCAATAGGAGATTCTACAACTTGAGAACTTACAATGTGAGAGCTTGCTTATGAATGCTCCTATGCCTTCTTTATATAGGCATTTCCCACCCAAGATATTACAATACAACCAATGTGGGATAAAAGATACATGCAACTACCTTGATACAAATATTAAATGCCCACGCAATTAATATTAAGCACCACCATGCAGGCCAATTAGAAAATTACATTACTTTTGTGGCCAATAATAAAATAAAAATGTGTAACTACCTAGCTACAAATATTAAATGCAAGAACATTCTACAAATTTCTAAAATGCCACCTACACACCTCGATAAATGAAATGATTTATTTTTTATTTTTATTTATCTTTCCCACCTATGCACCTTGGTAAACAAAATAATTTTATTTTTTTTCTTCTCTTTTTTTTCATTTATTTTATTTTCATCTCTTTCTCTCTCCTCCATTTTTTTTTATTATCATGCCCCCTTTTATTTTGTGATGCAAGATGCTCCTGCATCAAACACCCAAGGTAGGAAATTTTTTGTGAATATGGATTCATAAAATGAAGTAGCTACTGCTTATATATAAATTTTTTCTTGTCTTCCAACACCTTGTAGGAACAAGTATCTATTGCCGATATATTTCCTTTTTTCTTTTTTTCCAACTCCTAGTTGGAACAAGTATTTATTGCTAACAATACTCCTCCGCAATCAAATTCATCTAACTATAACTCTTATTCTCCTCCAAACTTCTAGGATCTAATGCATCTGTAATAAACTTTGTAATACCATACAAATCTTCTTTTGTATACCAAACATTACTTGCAAGGTCCTCATACAAACCATCATATTTCAAATCCATCTCAAAGTTAACATCCCATGATTCATAAAAATTTACCTCTTTCACATCTTCATCTTTGTTTTCTTTTTTTAAAACTTCAACAAGGCATGTAACAACTTCTCTACTTTGACCTCCAACCAAGGTATTCCACTCTTCCTCAATTGCTACAATCTTCATTAATAAACCGTCATCTTCAATTGCAAGTTCATGAACCTTTGCATCTTCATGCTCTATCTCTTCTTTTGTATCACATGCATGATACTCCACTGTAACTTCCTTCTTTCCCCCATCCAAAGAATTGTCATCATCTCTTTGAATCACTCTTCCCTTTTTCAGCTCCGCTTCTAATTTGGCCACTTGCTTCTTCAAATTTAGTATTGCAACTCTTGTCTCTTCTTGATATCTCTCTCTAATCTTATCAAGTCTAGGAATTCTAAGATTCCATCCAATCACAAAAGTCATATTCTTCTTTCTCTTCTCCATACTCACATCCTCTTAAGGAAAAAATCATCCAACTCAAGGTCCTGTGCAAACTGCCTCACAGTCGGCGATCTGTCTACACACTTAAGAACTCTTGCTCTGATACCACCGATGAAGGGCCACACCACCCTTAACTCATAACCAAAGACATAACAACATGGAGACAAAGAAAAGACAAAATTATTTACAAAGCATACGTTAATACTTAAAAATTATTACAAAATGAGAGATCTTACAACATGAGATCTTCTTCCAAATATGAGATCTACAACATGAGAGATCTTACATCTTTCAAGCTTACAATCCAAGAGCTTCCACCACTTAAGAGATTCTTCCCCAATACACGATCCTACAACTTGAGAGCTTCTTCCTCAATACAAGATCCTACAATTTGAGAGCTTCTTCTCCAATAGGAGATTCTACAACTTGAGAACTTACAATGTGAGAGCTTGCTTATGAATGCTCCTATGCCTTCTTTATATAGGCATTTCCCACCCAAGATATTACAACACAACCAATGTGAAATAAAAGATACATGCAACTACCTTGATACAAATATTAAATGCCCACCCAATTAATATTAAGCACCACCATGTGGGCCAATTAGAAAATTACATTGCTTTTGTGGCCAATAATAAAATAAAAATGTGTAACTACCTAGCTACAAATATTAAATGCAAGAACATTCTACAAATTTCTAAAATGCCACCTACACACCTCGATAAATGAAATGATTTATTTTTTATTTTTATTTTTTATTTTATTTATCTTTCCCACCTATGCACCTTGGTAAACGAAATAAATTTTTTTCTTTTCTTTTCTTTTCTCTTTTTTTTTTCTTTCTTTTTCTTTTTTCTTTTTTTTTCTTCTCTTTTTTTTCATTTCTTTTTTTATTATTTTATTTTCATCACTTTCTCTCTCCTCCATTTTTTTTTATCATGCCCCCTTTTATTTTGTGATGCAAGATGCTCCTGCATCAGTCACCCTGATTAAATCAAATGTCAGTGAGAGTCTCACTGAAATGTACATAAGGTGATGTTCATCAGGGTAACATTGGTGGTTGCCAAAGCCTTTTCCATTGGTGTTGGTCTCACTAATGAGGTCAGTGGTATGACATCAATAGGATCTTTGGATGGGTCACCCCAATATTCAGATGGGATTTTTACTGCGGCCAATACGTTCATCAGAGGATATTGTCAATGGGGGGATTCCCCCTGATGCGAAGAACAATCATTTTAGGTTCCAATGGACATGAAGAGTTCATCGAGGGAACTCTCTATGATGAGGGAAGATAATAGATGATTGAACATTAATATCAACTACCCCACTGACTTTCTGCCCCTGTGACCCTTCTATTCAAGCGATGGCATTAGTATTTTTTGTGCTTTTAGTCAATTTTCTCTAGTTGTCCCTAGTTGTTTGATGTCATTATGGTTGTATGTGGTTTTTGAGTCATTTTTCTATGCCACAGATCTAAGCATAGCATACTCAAAGGGATATGGGCGATCCCTTTTCTACTACAGGGGAATTCATTTTGTCTCCTTCTATCACTTCTAGATTCATCTTGCACACAATGATCAAATCTTTTATCTGATTCATATGACCTTTTTGTAACCTAACCTTGGTTAGGGTTTTAACTCATTGTTCAAATAGAGTTATGCTTGATCTATAAAGGCAAAGTTTGTACATATTTTTAGAGATTCTTCTCTAGTTTTTTGTAGTAGCTTAGGCTCTACAATTGTAATTTCCTTTTGTCATTCATTAATTAAAATCCTTATTTTTCCTTATCTTACTAGTCTAATATATTGTGCATTTTATTTCCTTGTATGGATTGTTTCTCTTATGTTCTCCTTGTTTGTATATTTTGTTGTTGTAATCATGGATGTTGCATTGTGAGAACTATCTCCCTTGCACCATTTCATTAGTTCTAACTTGCATATGATTCCTTGGAGGGTAGATCAGAGTTGAGATCTATGTATTTGGGTTCTTTATTAATGTTATGTGAACTTTTTGGTAGGAAATAACCACATTTTAATTTGGTACATCATTGCATTTCCCTTTCTACATTCCTTCTCCCTTTTCCCTCAAAAGTCTTAGTTTAGGTTCATCCTAATTGAAAGGAAGTTGGTCTTCTTTGGAGATTTAGCCTCACATGCACAAGCCCCACACTTGGAGGTTGTCTCAATGTTTCACAAGGTTGCTTGGGAGTCATACCCAAGAACGGTTGAATTTTTTTGTGATAATAAATACCTTCATATGTTATCCATGTTGTACCAATCTCCATCATCCCCAATCTATTCAGGGTTTCTCATCTTAAAATTTCTAATGTATTCCATATAAAAAACTTGAGTAATTATTTTATCTAACCTAAATTTCATTAGGTAAACTTTCTCAATATCCTTATGTGTGCATTGTACATTTTATGTGCATCATGCCTTTATTCAAGTTGTCACCCTATTCTAATGAAGATTAATTGGCAGTCAAAACCATGCACTTTATAAAATAAAACTATGAGTAATAACAAACAATAACAAAAAATGGTTTAACTAATCTTAACTAAGCAATAGAAAGTAATAGTTAAAAATAAAACAAGATTACCCATTCCTAAAGTAACTTGAGAACATGCCAAACTGAAGTTATTGAAAAATTGTCTAAGCTATAGAAACATCATGGAGTCCCACAATAATAACCTATAGAAGCTAAATTATTAACTACAAAGCTAATTATTTATTATAATGACACACCAAAAAAGTACCTCAAGTGGCCAGCTTGAGGAAAAATCTAGTTATGCTCAACAAGATAAAGGAAGTAAATTAGAAGTCTATATATTCATATATGCATGCTAGTTAAAAAAATTACTATATTCAATTGAAAGGAAGAAAATATAAAAGAATGTCATTAACCACCCCATGTGCATTAGACTTATATATATAAATACCTAGCTATCAACTACATTCTCCAACTACCTACAATTAGCTCCTTAGATCTAGAAGGAGGTTTATTGAATCAGAAAGAGAGCTAATAGCTACATAAGAATTGTATTAGGACTATATAATCATTATTTATGAAACATAATTGTTGATTTCTCATGAGACAACAAAATCATTAAACAATTTGTTGAGATAACAAACTTCTCATTGAACAAGTCTTTAATCATCACGTCTTTTGATAGATCAGTAAGATGACACATTCCATTTGACTGGTTTAGACTTGTTTTGTCACATGGTTATATGAACTGTAATAGTCTTGAGTTGGAGGAAGTAATCCATCTAATTTTTGTTGAAATGTTGTAAAAGGTGTCAATGTACAAATTACCACATACAAGACATTTTCATTCATTCTTATCACATTTATCCATATAATCAAGCATATAATGATATTATCATGATCTATTAATAAACATCAGAATGTGTCACATGTATCTTTAGTATACAAAAAATAGTCAATTATTAAGGCATCATAAGCTTCATATTAAAGACATAAAAGTCTTAACTAAAGTCTATAAGAACCATATAAAAAGGGAAATTACTAAGCCCATCACTTTACATCCTCAGACTAGGAGGTAGGAAAAGTGCATAATCACTTTCCTATAATTATTGGATATGATACTCCAACTTTTTGCATATCTTTCAAAATTTTGTTGGAGTGCATAAGTACTTAGTGACCTTGAACAAAACCATTTTGTTAGTAGAATTGTTTGGATTTTGTAACTGCCTGAGAAGTTTCTTATCCTCAAGTATACTATTTTTGAGAATTTGATATACATACAATTATTCTATTGGACCCTAATGTTGGTAGTTCAAAACTGGTACATCAATTAAGAAAGGAGAGTAGAATCTAGGGAGTGAGAAGATATATTTGAAAATATTTTTCTAGTGCATTCTCATTTTGGGATGAGCATGAGCCAATACACAAGAAACTAAGAAAGATCAAGAAAAATATATTTAAACTTGTACTAGAGAACATATACTTAGAACCATGCCCATCACCCTAGAGTTTAAGTATGGGTTGTTAGTGGATTGGTTGGATAAGAAAACACAACCAATACAAAACATATGCTACAAAATTCATAAATAAGAAGAAGAAGAAGACCCTAAACTCAATATTTAGTAGGAAAAATAACAAGAACTAGAACTAAGGAAAGAGTCTAGTAAATATTAGAACTAACCACTAAATCTTAGAGAAGAAAATACAATTTCATCAAACAACCCAAAGATGGAAAAAATGAGGGACTATTAGGATGAACTAGTTGTTGGAATAGTAATTGAAATACTCATCAAAATGGATGGAATAAAAGAATAGCTAGTGACTAGAAATCTAGCTAAAAGAAGGTACCAAACTACACTTAAAGAGACCATATTGTTGGTCTTCCTCCTCAAACATCCACCAAAATGGATGGAATTAAGGAAAATCCAATGACTATGAAAGTATAGCTAAAAGAAGATACTAGATCACATTAAAAGTACTTAAAGTACTTAGATGGATGTCCATCACATAGAGATATCATATAGATTCTATAGAGATTCTATTCTTGGGGCCAATTTATGTGTTGTATTGTAACAATGGGATTATATTTAATGTGGGTATCACATTGGTATAAATGATATTGTAATTATTTAATATTGGGAAAAGATAAAGTAAAAAATTAGTACTCAATGTTAAATGAGGGTTCAATATTATTGTGTTCATGGTTTTGTGGTACATGGTTTTATTTTACCACTTGTTGTATTTTGTGTGAGTGTGTTTCAATAAAATAAAATACATGTTAGTGGTTTGTGTTGGATTGCAGTGTGGGCCATCATTATTGAGTCATTCTGAAGGTTGCATTTGTAAAGCATGACATGAGATGTGTGGGGAGATACTTGGACACATGGGAATGCATTGGAAGGCTTGATGTTTTAGAGATGCTCATTGTAACTCTATAAGTGCTTTATTTTTCATTATGACTAAATAATACAATGGAATATGAATGCTTTTGGAGGTTGGGCTTTTCCCTCATGATGTTTTCCCAGGGTATATATTGTGTTATCTTGTGGCTTGTCTATTTGATGTTTGCATAATGGTATTTTGTAAGCTTATCTCCTATGAGTTATGTAGGAAATGTATTAAATGTATCTGTATATAAACATTATTTCATTACAAGTGGTATTAGAGCTTTCACAGTTGATTTGGAGTTATAATTCTAGCTTGAGCATATAAAGTGCAAAGTTGAAGCCATGACTATGAATGAAGAATTTAAGATGTTACAAGGTATGGAATACATTTTCAAGTTGTTTTATTTATGATCTAAGAGTTTTGGTTTTTTGTTATGATGGGTTATTAGCAGTTTAGGACTTGAGAAATATTAGGTCAAATGGGTTTTTTGGATATGCATTTAAATGAGGATTTTTTTGTTTATTTTGGGGAGGGGGGAGTTAGTATAAAATACCTCCTAGGAAAAACCAAACATAACCATTGGATCCAAGTTGTCTAAGTGTTGATTTTTTATATATAATTTGTCCCCTTTTCACCAAAGTTGAAAAAAGTGCCAAATGTTTTTAGTCAAATGGCCCAACAACCTTTAAATTTTGGAGCATTCCACTAAAAATAAAACTTAAAATATATTTCCCATCACAACTACAAGAAAAAAATAAAAGTTATAAAAAATTGTAAAGGGAGGGGCATACCCCCCTACCCTTTACACATGTGTTGGTAGTGACACCCTTCATAGGAGTCAATACCCTATCCCTATTTGCAAGTGTTGTATGATTATACTAATCATTTCCATAGGTATTTTTGCACCATTTAGTGGATAGTGAGTCACTAGCCCTCCCCCTCGTGGGTTAGTTTAAACTGCCTATGGGGTAAATCAACTCATAGGCTCATACAAACTACCTCATTAAATGTTTTCACCACCAATTCATATTTTAAATATGATTCTGAGTTAGGGGGCATCAAATCAATTTTTTTTGGATTATATAAATAAGCCAAAAGGGATAATTTTTTTAAGTCCACCTATTTATTGCTTATATAGCCTAATAGGCTATTTTTTTTTCTAACGAGCATAACTTTTTCCCATGATGTTTATTTTTCAACTTCTTACACTTGTTGAAAATATGGTTTAGAGAACTACATGATGATACAAGTTTGGTTCCCAAATTTTGTCATTTTAACATGTTTTGGGGGACTATAAGCTATATGTTCTCCTTCACATGGTTTTGGTCATAACGTTTGTATACAGAATCAAATTTTTTATTATGAATGGACATTAGAGGGAATGTTTAGTTGACTTATTAGTGGTGTCATTATTTATCACTTTGATGAGTATAGAGAGTTGTGTACTTATTTGATCACTTATAGGTGTGTATGATTTAAGGTGTGATTGTGTGAGCATCCAAACAAGTTGAGAGCTTAAACCTTGAGAGAGTGCATGTTTTTATGAGATATTTATGATGCTATAGTTGATTATCAGATTTGGTTCTTTCTGGTACATGTTTATAGGTATTTTTTAGAGTTGGAATTTGATGGTGATAGGTACACATATTTTCTTTGATTTGAGAGCGTGATTGGACAAGATTTAAGACTTGGAATCTCATGTAGATGATATTTGAGTGCAATCCGTTGGTGTTTTCTATGGAGTTGAGGGTATATAGGTACATGTTCTACATTTAAATGAAATAATCAAGTTTGTGGTGATTGGTGGTGATTTGGTTTGATTATTAGGAGGTTGTTTCTTATCTCTTTTATGTTTATTTGGTTCCCTGACTATGGTACAAGTGGTTGTAGACATGTTTGGAAAATTAGATTGGACTTTGATTTAGTGTTTAATTAATTTGGTCTATAAGATTATCCTCTTTGATATCTCTATTTTATCCCATCTTAAAAAGTAAGCACTTACTTTTGGGCCCTTTTGTGGGACCACTTTAGCCCTCCTTAGTGTATTATTCTCATTAGGATCTCCCATAGCATTTAATTATTTAAATAAAGGTCCTTTTTCCTCCCACCATGAAATTCACTTTTCTCTTTGGTCCTATTTAAGGCTCTTAAATTTGTTCATGACTGATTTTCTCGTGCATTTCACCACCTTCCTCCTGATCCCCTCAATACTTCTCAGGATTTGAGACCTTTTCCTAGAATTTTGTACCTCTAGTTACAGGTTGACCTTGACTTGTACTCAGTACATTTCGACCTTGACCCATACCTGAGGATTTGATGATTGGTCCCTCCTCTTGATGCCAAGCATTAATCCTTATTTGCTTCTTTTTGTTAGCCTTACAAATTTAACCCTGAAATCACTATAAAATGAGGCCTCATCTTCTTATTTAGGAAATCACATGAAAGATAATTTATGCATCCAAAACCACATACAAGAAATTCATGAGCATCCAAGAAACCAAGAAGTAAATTTCAAGGATTTCAAGAAAAGAAAGCAAGGATTCATTGAAGGTGTTCATTCAATTAAGCAAGCATTTCCTTCTATAGATCTAGAATCTTTGGAGACAAATGAGTTGGCCATAAAAGAAGGAGATCTACATACATTCTTGCATCCATCCATATCTTCATCAAATCTATATCTAGGGAAAAATAAAAAAAATCCATTACATGAGGTTTTATCTTACATGATTTCCTTTCAGTTTTTGGCAAGTCAAAAGCTATTACATTAGCATACTTGATCACGTATTTAGCATAATGACATCTATATGACATGATACACTTCATTACTTAGATTTGATCTCTACTACATGATAGCATTTCCATTATTTCAATTCAAGGTTAATTCCCAAACTAGGGCTTAACTAAGGCAAGCCCCTCCCCACTAAATAAATTTTCCCCTTTCTTGTGTGCAGAGGTAGGTTTTCAAGTTTTTGGGATCGAATTGGTGAGTTTGGAGATACAATTTATGTCAGACTTTTAGATCTCATAATTTTGTACAATATAGGTACAGGTCAACCTTGACCTGTATCCAAGTGCGACCTATACCCCAAGTTTGACCTATTCTTGGGACCTTCCAAATTTCATAGTATGTAGCTTACAACACTCAGATCCCAGATCCAACTCTATTCTAGTTGTTGATATAGTCTGACAACTCATTTTCCAAATATGAACTTAAATCTTTCATAAGCTTTCAAGGTGAGTCAAATTCTTTCTATCATCTTATAATTTCATTTCTCTAGGCCCTTCATTTATGATTCCTTCTCTTAAGAAAAGGAGGAACAAAACCCAAGACCCCCATATTGAGAAGATGATGAATAATTAATTTCTAATTGGATTTCCTTTGTGGTTAAGTCTCAGTCTTCTTCCTATGTAACTTTCCACATTACAATTTTGCAATTGGATGATGAGTTTTCATGCTTCAATATATGTAATCTACAAGTTGTGCAATGTTGTATGCTATCTTTACTTACATATTGCATAGATTACTTAGTTAATTGGCCTTGTTTGTGGTCATTTGTGCATTAGTATGTTTTTATTTGAGATGTGAGGATGGATTATAATTATAATATTTGGATGGTTGAGGTTGTGACTTGTAGCATGTCATTTATCATGATGTCATGATAGTTTGGTTATTCAATGGTTATACTTTTTAGTAGGATCTTTTAATTGTGATGTATTGGTAGTGTAAGATTGATTTTTGTTTGGTGTTTTGTTGTCAGTCGTATGTATCCTCTTCGGTTGGAGATCTTGGTTTAACTTTGTGTTATTAACTTTTTAGTTCTATCTATGTAGACCTATAGCATCATCATATCAATAGTGGTCATGATGCCACATGTGACTTAGTATCATAGCTCAATGAGAGTTGTTGGAAATGATGTGAATTCACCATTATATGTTGGACACAATCTTATTTAGTGCTATAGATATTTGGAGGATTTCTTAGATTCTATTGATGTAGAAGGGTCTTTCAAATTTTCTAGTTCACTAGTAGGAGATGGTTATCTTCATGTTTGTTGGATATGTTTACATATTGGAGCCATGGATGATTCATATAGTCTTTTGTTATGGTGTTGTGTGTTATTTTTTATTTGACATGTTATACTTAATTTATAATCTATTATGTCATGGTTTACTCTTGATACACATTCAAATTTTTGGCATTCTATAGCTATTTAATATGTTTACTTGGAGCATGTGATTTCCTTGAAGGATATGGTTAGATCATTATGCCATGTTTATGTTCTTGATTCCATGGTTGGAACTTTGGCATTGATATTGTTTGGTTGACTTTTTATTGAGTAAATGATCATTTCCTGGTTACTTCATGAAGGTGCTAAGTTGCATTCAGGGTTTGACATTAGTTGATCAATTGTAGGTGCTCATGGATACATGGAGACTTATTATTCGAGAGGTATTTCACATTGTTCCTTTTATGTGCATTATTTTATGTTTGTATTTCATAGATATGGATCTTGATCTATATGTATTTTTAATTATGGAGGATTAATTTTAGTGATGTTTAGCATTGGTTATCTTTGTGTGCATACATTGTTATTTTTATGAGGATATTAAGAGATGGTCAATTGGGATTTTTTCCTTCATTGTGAATGGTTATTATGAGTTTGATATTCTTGATTATTAGAGGCTTATATCCATGTTGGTGTTAAATGATACATATGTTTGTTTGGACTAAGAGATTGAGTGTATTTGAGGTGTTGGTAGAAGAACAAGTTATGGTTTACATGTTTTCTCTCTTCATTCTTTGGTTTCTTCCATGAGGCTTATGATACAAGATTTGGGAGGATAATGACATATTGTGGAAACGTAGACATCTAATTAGGTTGCATGTATGTATAATTGTGATTGTTCTTGGTACTTCATGTTTTGATTTACTTATCATACCTTGAAATAAGCATTTATTGGTAGGCTTGATACGATTTGAGCTTCATTTTAGATTTGGTATTACCCATGTAGTGGGAGTTATCATATATGTATGTACTTCATTGATGGTTTTTGATACAGGGAGCTTGTTTGTGATATATATGGTTTAATATGATGTTGGCACAATTTTACCAATGTTCTTTATACCTAGGAGGTATTGATGGTTAGATGTATTGGCATGTGTTGAGGGTGTCATTTTTTATCATGTGGGTTTTTGTCTTACAAAAATAACTTTTAGCATTTGTTATCATATTAGATTTTACTACTTGTGTTATTGGATTGGTGCATCTTCACCTTATATTATTCATTTTCTTCTAAATATGGCATGTTGGAGGATGTGAGGACTTCTTGCTTGAGATGGTGGCTGCTTGGTCTTATTGCAAGTATCTCAATGGAGCACGAGAGCATTTTGGAAATTGATGTGGTTACATGTATGGATATGATGATGTATTCATTGATTGAGCATTATGTATTGGTGTATACAAGTGGGAGAATATCAAGATAAGGTGTTGTACACCTTGCATAATATTTGTAATGTTATATTTTATTATTGTGTGTTGCACCTAGGAGCACCTAGATGTATGTGCATCATGTAGATATCTCTATAGAGATTCCATTATTGGGGCCACTTGTTTGTTGTAATGGAATATTGGGATTATATTTAGTGTGGGTTTCACATTGGGAAAAGATATTGTAACTATTTAATATTGGGGAAAGATATTTCATAAATAGAAAACTTATTACCCAATATTAAATGAGGGGTTAAAAGTATTATTCTAACATGATTTTACTTTACACTAATTGTATTTTTTGTGAGCTAATGTTTATAAAAGAAAACATACATTAGTGGTTCAATTTGGCTGGAAGAGTTGGTAGTTATTATTGAATATTTAAAAAGGTTGAATTTGTGAAGCATGGCATGGGACACATAGGCATGTGCTTGGACACATGAGAATGAATTTGAGGGTTTGATGTTTCAAAGTTATTAATTGTTACTTTGTAATTTCTTTGTATTTCTTTATGGTTGACTAATACAATGGAGTAATAATGTTTTTGAAGATTGGATTTTCCCTTGTGATGACTTTGCCAAGGTATATCTTGTGTTATATTGTAGCTTGTCTATTTGATCTTTGCAAAATGATGTCTTTATAAGCTTGTATATATGCTAGTCTCTCATGGGTTATGTAGGCAATATATTAAATATAACTGGTTATGAACATTACTTCCTAACACATGTTGGTTAAATCCATGTAAGAAGGAAAATGTGAAACAAAAAAAATATGGATAAAATATTGATAATCAAAATTATAAGCTAGTAGAAGATTTAGAATAGATAGGTACAATGGTCATACGAAACAAAGATATTGGTGAGATATAAGTATGTGTAGATTTATGGGATTGAACAAAGTATATATACATAACGCATTCTCGACCATTTTCACAAAAGAAATCTTAGAATTTGTTGCTAGAAGAGAGATTTATTCATTTACTGATGGCTTATCCAGATACCTCCAGATCCCAAATAAGAGATGAGGATTAGCCTAAAATAACTTTTGCTAGTAAATGGGGATTATTTATGTACACAATAATGTCATTTGGGCTTAAAAACACAAATGGTGAATACTTTCAAAGATTTTATTCATGACTTACTAAAAGCATACCTAGACGAATGGATAGTATATAGATTGGTTAAAGACCACATTCAAGAACTTCAAATAATTTTTAAAAATGTAGAAGCATGTAGCTATCCTTAAACCTTAAGAAATACATCTTTGTAGTCCCCTCGAGTACCTTATTAGGACACATCATTTGTAAAGAGGGATTGGTAGTAGACTCGATGAAGATTGATCTAATTATGAATCTACAACCTCCCATAAAAAGCCCCAAAGTAAACAAATTTCTTAGGTATATCAATTATTACAGTAGATTTATTAAGGGATATACTATCATAGTCTCCAATAGAAGAGCTATTGAAAGTTTGAAAAACAAATAAATCTATCAAATGGACTAACGAATGTCAATAATATTTTGATACTCTCAAATAGAATATTGTTGAAGAACCCATTCTTATTTTCCTAGATTGGTTCATACCTTTCCATGTTCATGTAGAAGTGTACAAGACAATGGTATGTGTTGTACTTTCCCAACCTAGAAGAAACAAGGACCACTCAGTAGCTTTCATCAGTAGGAAACTATGCCAAGTAGGAAGAAACATTAGTATCACTGAGAGAAAATTTGTAGCCATAGTCTATGCACTACACAATTCTAATACTATCTACCATCCACTTCCTTCACATTCTATATAGACCACAAGCCCCTTAAATTATTTTTGAATATTAAATTAGTAATATGAGGGTGTTTATGTAGATGGATATTGTTATTTAGGAGTTAAAATTCACCATTATGGTTAAACCCAAGAGAAACAATCAAGGACTAGACTACCTATCAATAATTGAGATAGTAAAAGAATCTAAGAAGTTGAAGAAGATTTTCTTGAGACCTATATGTTTGGAATCACAACTACTTCCAAATAATTACATAATGTTTTTGAGTTACTTTCAACTAGAACATACACCCTAGACATGAATGATCATGACAAATAATTATTAATATGGGTATCACTACCATGCACTTTAATTGAAGGAGCCTTGTACAAGAGAGGGATAGATGATGTACTTAAAATATTTGTCTATGCACATGAACAAGAACAAATTCTAAGGGAGGATCATGAAGGCATATAGGAAGACACAATAATGATGATGTTAGGATTATGATGGTTGGCCATATACAAAGGTTGCAAAAAAATATAAAAATGTGTGGCATTTGTCAACAAATAGGACACCCTACAACATAGGATAAAATGCTATTACAACCAGTCCTTGCACAAAATTCATTTGAAAAATGGGAAATTGACTTCATTGATCATATCGACCTTGCGACAAATAATGATCATTACTAGGGTAGATTACCTAACAAAAAGAGTAGATGAAGAATTAACTAAAGATTTTACTGTACATACAATAACTATTTTCCTCTAAGAAAACATCATTACTCAATTTGGGTGCCCATTGAGAACCACAAGTGACCAAGGGAAGCATTTTTTAAAAAAACCCATCAAGGAGATCTTAGATAACTTTATTATCACACATAATAAAAAAACTCCTTACCATTGAAAAGTAAACAGCGCGATTGAAGCATTAAATAAGATTTTGGGAGTCACTTTAACCAAGATGTTTAATGCCAATAAAACAGATTGGGATATCAATATAATGGAAATGTTTTAGGCCTACCATGCCACATACAAAATATCCACCTCTCATATACCCTTCAATCTTGTCTATGGCATGGAAGTTATCTTACTATTAAGGTCAAAAATATGTGCATACCCTTGCTCTAAAACTTACTAAAGAATAATTTGTAAATGACCGACTTGAAGCATTCGACAAGTTGGATGAAGAAAGGAAATTGTTTGAATCATACCTATGGGTAGAACATATAAGGGAGAAATCATGGCATGACCAAAACCTAAGGACTAAATAATTTTAAAATTGATATTTTCCTTTTATATCACAAGTTCAAGAAGCAAGGAAAACACAAACTCTAATGGTTAACACCCTACAAAATCAATGACATTCTTGAATCTGAAACAATCCAACTAGAAACTCTATATACTAATAGATCCTTTAGTGTTATATCAAGGAATCTAGGTTAAAACACTTCCACCATGACTTGGGACAAAGTTAACTTGAGGATAAGTCAAATTTTTAACACGGGGATGATGTTGGCCACAAAGCACTATATAGACATTGACCCAAAGATATGTAATTTCAAACAAAAAATAAGGTTCTAAAATATGTAACTTATAAGATAGTATATACTTTAGGGTTACTATATTAGGTCTACATCCCCTTTAGGAGATATAAGTGTAGGAGATAGACATTTTCATCATAGGGTAAGTGCACCAAGATGGTGTTCAAAAAAGTGGCCAGCCACTAAAAAAAACCAAAACGCCAATAACCCAACTGGGTTTCTTTTAATTCAATTAACCTAATCTAGTTATGGTTCAGTAATTACCAAGCCTAGATTCAAATAACTCGATCATGTTTTTAATGTTTAAAAATGTGATCATGTTTTTGATGTTTAAAAACACAATCATTTTTTTAATGGTTAGAAATGTGATGTCTTTTCAATGTTTAAAAAAAATGATGTGTTTTCAATGTTTAAAACCATGATCATGTATTCAAAGTTTAAAAACCTAATCAGGTTTGTAAATATTCAAAACATAAAGCCATACACATATATGGACATATATATGTAAATTTAATATGAGTATACATGTGTATATATGTACGCATACATTATGTGTATGTATGTGAGAGAGAGTGAGAGAGAGGGTAATTACAAGGAGGACATGTGAGAGAGAGGGTGAGAGAGAAGGGGGAGAGGGTAAGATACATGAGGTAGAGATAGAGGGTAAATAGGGATGAAAAGATGGTGAGAGGAGGGAGGGGAGAGAGTGAAAGAGGTTAATTAGAGGTAGAAATGTGTGTGTGTGAGTGAGTGAGTGAGTGAGTGTGTGTACGTACATGTGTGTGTGTGTGTGCGCGTGTGCATGTGCATGTGTGTGTGTGCGTGTGCATGTGTGTGTGTGTGTGTGCATGTGTGTGTGTGTGTGTTCATGTGCATGTGCGTGTGTGTGTGCATGTGCATGTGTGTGTGTGTGTTTGTGGGGGGGGGAGAGAGAGAGAGAGAGAGAGGTTTTAGCTTGGAAATATCCACTACTCCTTGAGAGCATTACTCATAAACAACTCAAGTCCATTGGTATTTCCAAGTGGGTCTAGTTTTTCAGTAGTTCCACATCTATCAAAGCATTTTATCAATTCTAAAACTTTATAACTCACTAAATCTGGTGACCTAGCTTGCCTAGTTGACAGACAATACAATTTGAAGCAATACACACACACATAAATGTATACTTATATACATACATATTGTATCATCTTAAAATGGAAGCACTTCCATAATAAGAGTGTTTAGCCCTCCGAGTAAGTGGTTTGGGGTCATGTTAAGTGCCTTGATTGGGTCTTTGCATGTATTTGGCTTTTCCCCCCATTCTGCTTCCTTTTGCACTTGTTTTCCACTTCCTGTCTGCATTTCTTGGCATTCTGGACTGAGGTCTTTGACCTCAAGGTCAAAGTTGACCTTGAGGGTCAAATTTGACCTCAAATTTGACCTAGGTCAGGGTCAACCTCGAACCTGACCTAGGGCAGAGTCTACCTCGTCCTTGACCCACATTTTAAATTTCAAGATTTTCTGATTTCTGGGTATCAGGTTTCGGAAAGATTCTTTTTCCCGCCTCTGGGTCGGCCATTTCGGGTTTTCAGGATGGTAAATCCTTAATTGCATTTAATATGGGTCCATTTCTAGGGGTTAAGATTAATTGGGATTTAATTCCCCAATGTCGGCCTTCTCTAGAGGTTTGTGCCCTAGTTCACTATAAAAGGAGGCCTTCCTCTCTCATTTTCACATCCATAATCAAGCAATCACATCTCATCTCAAGAAATTTCATGAGCAAGCTCTCAAGTGCAAGCAAGTGAATTCAAGCATTCAAGAAAGCCTTCAAGCATTCAAGTGTTCAAGCATTCATTCATCAAGGAGATCCATTGTTAGCCATTGAAAGATTCAATCTCTTTAGAGCCCCCTTGAAGATTCATCCTTCTACATTCATCCAAGCCTCCTCATATGCAAAGATCCATTCAAGATTGGTGTTGAAGATCAAATGACATTGATTTGAGACATCCTACATTCATTCTACATTCATTGGAGCATCCCTACTTGTGGATTTGATTTGAGGATTCGAATCTGCTACAAGGACTTCAACATAAGCAAGGTGAATTGTTTCATTTACTTTGTTTATGCACATTACAATTTCAATTCAATTTCAAGGTTAATTCCTAAATTGGGGTTTGACCAAGGAAAACCCCCCATACAAACAAAAAAACCATCTTTTTCTTGCAGGTACAGGTGTGAAACTTCAAATCTAAGCTTGGATTTGGATACCCTTTTCGGTGAGCTTTTGAGATCTGTGAACAAACTCAAAGTCAACCTTTAGAATATTAATGTAGCCTTTGACCTTTTATCGGGGTCAAAGACTACCTGCTGTCAGAAAGATAAAATTTTTTTGGGTTTTCTTCGTCTCGGCATTTCTAGTCTGAAAGAGGTTGCAGAATTGTCCGAAACTGCACACAGACATCAGAAAGTGGCATTTCCCAGATTTTCCCTATTTTGAGGTTAGTATTTGCCTTTCAATTATTTCAGATTTCAAGCAAAACTCCCCTATAGGGAAATATATGGTTTTCTTCCTCTTTCATATTCTCCATAGATTGATTCGATTATGCATTAACCTTTTGGTTGATCAATTTGGATCTCTCCTTTGGGAATTTGGATTTAGAAGTAGATCTCATATTTCCCCCATATATTATAGAAGGGAACACTATTTCCTTCTATTCATTTTGGTGAACCCGACGTACTTACTCTCCTTTCTTTTTGTGGAATTGGATGCCCTATTGTGTTTTGTGGTATTAGATTTCCTTTTATCTTGTTGGTATTAGATTTCTCTTTTATGTTAAATCTTGCATGCTAATTGGATTTCAAAAATACAAAAATATTCATGCTTTATGTGTTTTTAGTTGAGTTCATTTGCATTGCATTGGACCTAATAATCTTTTCTGTTCATATCAAGCTTATAAACATTGTAAGATTCTTGAATTAAGCATACCTCCTATGGATCTTAATCATGGTCTTTTGCCTACACCTTCCATACCTCCTTTAACTATGGCTTCTAGTTTTGTTAATCAAGTTCCTCCTATTGCTGATAATCCTATTTATCTTCCTAAAGAACCTGCGAAGGATCTTGTGATTGTTCCTCCTAGTTCTCAACCTATTTCAAATAAATCAAAATGTAATCCATCTACTAATGAACATTGTAAGAAGCATTGTGCTCATGCTAAAACTCGTAATTCTATTCTTCAAAGATCTCTACATTCTTTGGATAAATCTATGCATGATGTGTTAGAAGAAGTTGTTACTAATAATGATGTTAAGATGCATGATTATGATGATTCTATTCGTATCTTAGATCCTATTTTGATTAATTTAGATGAAGAAGATATTCTTGATGATACTGATGATGTTAATGATGAATATGAGACTATTGACATTGACATTGATTTACCTAATATGCTTTCATCACAATTAACTCTTACACCTAGTGTCGAACATTGTGATTCTCAAGAGGATCCTTGTTTGGAACAGGCTATCATTCCTACTTTGTTGGATATAGTCCCTCTTGTGAGTTACCCACCTTCCTTAAATGATATACAATGAGATGGGGAGAGTAGGTGGCACGCTTGATTGGCTTGTCCTTCATGGTATCTTTGTTGTGTGTTTGCTTGCTATACTGTGCTTCTTCCATAATGTGTTTGCTAAATGTTGTTAGATTCTTTTATACGATCCTTGTTACTCAGTTGGTACAAGGTGATAAAGGAATCAAACCTATTGTACAATTCCTCTATATGTATCTCTATTCTTCTATGTGTTGTTTCATGTTATGTCGTAACTGTGCTATTGTTCGTAAATGTTTCCTTGTGTAATCTTCTTGGATTCGAGATGTGGTAGCACTGATTCTTTTTGGTCTCCATGTCATGGTCTAAAAAGATTCTCCATCATATATCTTATGTGATCTTTCCTCCTTTGTGATCGTAGTTCTACTTTCTTTGGGGAATGATGTCAATTCATTTGCAATAATATCATATATATATTATCTTATGATCATACTGACCCTGTGGAAGGTAGATCCCTTCTGTGTTCTCTATATGTTTATGTGATATTTCCCTTGATTTGTCTTCATCTGGGGGCATCTCGACGTGGAAACGTAATCAGTAGAGTTGTTTATGTTTCTGTTAAAGCCATTGCTCTTGTTAAAGTGTCAACAATGACTTTAATGTGGGGGCATATGCTCTGCTCACTTGTTGCACACACACACTTTTCAATATGCACATATTATTTTTCAAGATACCTTTTTCTCCCTTTTTGGATTAGTGACTAATCCTTAAAGCATGGATTTATATTTTAGGATCTCTTGATCCGTCCAGTTTTAAAATATACATATATTTTGATCCCTTAAGGTCAGAGGTGTCTTTAAGACTGGATCTCTTTTGTTTTTGGTTTTATTCTTATGGAATAAAATATTCCTAAGGATGAATCCTTGATGGGTTGACTAGTGAGTAGCCACATTCACTAGGTGGTTCAATTCTATCTTTCCAGTTGCGTCATTTCCTTGTGTGGTTCACAATGGGACATAAGTTATCATTGGGTGAGATAATCACACCCTTTCTTTCTCTCTCTAGAGATGTCTCTCTTATTGTGATCTGGGAGTCAATGAAGACTTGAGTCCCTAGGGGCTTAAAGTTTCTCTTTGTCCCTTGGATTACAATAAGATTATCTTTTCATTACGATCTCCTTTACCAAGAGTTTGCATTGAGTCCATTCTCTTGCTAAAGTGGGGTCTTAATATATCATCTTAAAATTGGAAGCACTTCCATGATAAGAGCATTTATCCCTTTGAATAAGTGGTTTGGGGTCATGTTAAGTGCCTTGATTGGGTCTTTGCATGTATTTGGCTTTTCCTCATTTTGCTTCCTTCTGCACATGTTTTCCACTTCTTGTGTGCATTTCCTGGCATTCTGGACTGAGGTCCTGAGGTCTTTGACCTCAAGGTCAAAGTTGACCTTGAATTTGACCTATTTCAAGGTCAACCTTGACTCTAACCTAGGGTAGAGTCTACTTCATCCTTGACCCACATTTCAAATTTCAAGATTTTCTAATTTTTGGGTATCGAGTTTCGGAAAGATTCTCTTTTTCGCCTCCGGGTCGGCCATTTTGGGTTTTTGAGATGGTAAATCCTTAATTGCATTTAATATGGGTCCATTTCTAGGGGTTAAGGTTAATTGGGATTTAATTCCCCAATGTTAGCCTTCTTTAGAGGTTTGTGCCCTAGTTCACTATAAAAGGAGGCCTCCTCTCTCATTTTCACATCCACAATCAAGCAATCACATCTCATCTCAAGGAATTTCATGAGCAAGCTCTCAAGTGCAAGCAAGTGAATTCAAGAATTCAAGCAACCCTTCAAGCATTCAAGTGTTCAAGCATTCATTCATTAAGGAGATCCATTGTTAGCCATTGAAGATCCATCCTTCTACATTCATCCAAGCCTCCTCATATGAAAAGATCCATTCAAGGTTGGTGTTGAAGATCAAATGACATTTATTTGAGACATCCTACATTCATTCTACATTCATTGGAGCATCGCTACTTGTGGATTTGAGGATTCAAATCCGTTACAAGGACTTCAACATAAGCAAGGTGAATTGTTTCATTTAATTTGTTTATGCACATTATAGTTTCAATTAAATTTCAAGGTTAATTCCTAAATTGGGGTTTGACCAAGGCAAACCCCCCATACAAACAACAAAACCCTCTTTTTCTTGCAGGTACAGGTGTGAAACTTTAGATCTGAGCTTGGATTTGGATACCCTTTTTGACGAAATTTCAAGATCTGTGAACAAACTCAAAGTCGACCTTCAGAATATTAATTTAGCCTTTGACCTTTTATCAGGGTCAAAGACTACCTCCTGTCAGAAAGATAAAAGTTTTATGGGTTTTCTTCGTCTCAACATTTCTAGTTTGAAATAGGTTGTAGAATTGTACGAAATTACACATAGACATCAAAAATTGGCATTTTCTAGATTTGCCCTATTTTGAGGTTAGTATTTACCTTTCAATTATTTTAGATTTCAAGAACAACTCCCCTCTAGGGAAATATATGGTTTTCTTCCTCTTTCATATTCTCCATAGATTGATTCGATTGTGCATTAACCTTTTGGTTGATCAATTTGGATCTCTCCTTTGGGAATTTGGATTTAGAAGTAGATCTCATATTTCCCCCATACATTATAGAAGGGAACACTATTTCCTTCTATTCACATATATACATATATATAAGCATACATACATATATATATATATATATATATATATATATATATATATATATATATATATATATATATATATATATATATATATATATATATATATATATATATATATATATATATATATATATATATATATATATATATATATATATATATATATATAAAATTTACATATATACAGATGTATACACATATTCAATTTACGTATATATGTCCATAAATGGTATGGATTTATGTTTTTAATGTTTAAAAACCTGATCGAGTTTTTAAACTTTGAAAACACGTATTTTTAAACATAAAAATACTATCTTGTTTTTAAACATTAAAAATATGATCGTGTTTTTAAAAGTTAAAAACAAGATCATGTTTTTAAATGTTTAAAATCCTAATCGCATTATGCTTAGGTAATAGGCTTGTATAATGTCCCTAAGGCTTGGGAGCTTCATTTCCCTCCTTTCTTGCATTTTTTGTTCTTCCAGACTAGTTTCTCAACTTCCTCATCATTAGGTGTATACATCATCAATTGGGTGTTTGTAAAACCACCATCATAGTTTTACACATCTTCTAAGCTTTCCAAACATATATTTTTCTCTATTTTTGGACAACATTAGCATATTAAAGTTTAATTTTCTTGACCAATGTCTCCATAGTTCTCAAAGACATATGTGTACCATTTTCTTAATAACTAAATTGATCTACTTGATCAAATTTAAAATAAATTACATATTAGTGTTGTGCACTTGACTCTATACACATTTTAAAAAAAAATCTTTTTCAATTGGCTATGGTGAAAAGAGAAGCAATGGGGAAGATAGAAAGTGCAATCCATCACACCCTTTTCACAGGTGACATATACCTTGGAAAGGCCTTAGAAGGAATGAGACCTTTCAAAAAAAACCTAAATCAGATCTAGATAAGATTGATGTCACCAAGAGGATGTAGGGGCAATAAATTTTTTTTTGGATCTAATCGGGTGCTAAGTAAAAGGATCACTTCTTCTATGAGCCTAAAATATTTAACTAGAAAAACAAGAATAACGAAATTACTAAGGAAATATATTAGATCTGGAATGTAAATAGAAAAAGAGAATGTCAACTTACCTTGAAGTATGAAGCCTAGTTTTGAATATGATTTTCCTACCCTCAGAACAACAAACAGGAACCAATTTGAAAGTGAAATTACGAGATGAACAAAACCCATAAATCTTTTCCCTCTAGGACAAGGTCAATTTTTCAGGTCTAGGCCGACTTAGGGTTGGCCTTGACCCAATACTAGGCCAAAATTTGACCTAGACCTGGCCCATAACTGAATCTTTAAGTTTGCACCCTAAAATATCATGTTCTACAACCCTGTACTTGTAATACTCCGAGATAGGGCCAAAATTTGGCCTAGTCCCAACTATGTCCAAACAAAAACTTGATTTTAGATGTGTAAATTTTAGTCAAATGGGTATCTGGATCTGCACTAGATAATCTACTCTTCTAAAACCTTTAAATCTAGAAAAGTGTATATTTTGGTGGCTATATAGGGGTTTTGTTAGAGTAATAAAGTGATTTACTGATTAATTGAATCATATTGATTTAATTATTCAATCACTTATTATCTCTTTCGACTTAAGCTAAACTTTAGGCATATAATAATTAATTATCTTTATTAATTATTATCATGCAACCTAGTGTTTTACCTTTTTAGGGTTTCTGATCTCCTTTTATAAGGATTGATCTCATAATCCTTTGTAACCTTTTCTCACATTTCATTATTGATTGCAACTTTTGTTTTTGCACATCAAGGATTTCTCCTCTCTCATGGATCAATGCGTTCAGGCCTCCATAACTGTTTGCTTCTCTCTCTTTATATGACAGGTGTTTGTGTGCAGGTGTTCTTGGGAGTTGTGGGTTGTTTTTCATCAACTCCATCATGGTATGAGAGCTTCAGATCTGCTTGCCCCTGTCCTCTTCCTAAGAGATTTGACCGTGTTCGTCAGATCTATATTTTCAGAGAGGGTTTCCTGTCAGATCTGGGGGGACCTATTTTTTTGGTCATCTTGGCTTCAAACAAACCTAACGATTGCATTCAGAGCATCCAAGAACCTCAAGATCCATATAAAATTTATCCAATTTGGATAAAGTTGGAATCTATGATAAATTTTTTTTGCAATCAGCCCCGGCATGGATCCCAAGGTGATCAGTATTTTTTGGAGCACTTCTAGTTCAAATAGACCTCACGGTTGCGTCTAGAAGGCCTGAGATAGTCAAAATCCATATAAGACTTGTCCATTTTCGACAAGTTGGCCTTTGTCACAATTTTTTTTTGCATGCCAGGGCCGTACGACCTTGGCACGCACTCTGAGGCACATTGACACCTATAATTTTTAAAAAATAATAATTTTTTTTTTGGCGTAGCCACCGAGTGGCCACCCAGGCGACACCTGGCAGCCACCGTGGCCATTGCAGTCACCGCCCAATAGCCTTCGCCCACTGCAGGCAGCCACCGCGCCCGCTCCCATCGCCGCTGCCCGCACCCCCGCCACCCTCTGTGCTGAAGTTAGCACCGCCTACTCTACTTCACCCATGAAGCTCCGCTCCACCCAGCCCAGTCTGCACCACTCCGCTCGGCCCGTGCCACTTCGCCCCTTCCACTGAGTTTAGGTCACATGGGGGACCAGCTCCCAGCCGCCAACGCCCAAAATTGCTAGCCCCTGGTCACCCACGTGACCAAGGCCCCTTTTTTTAGCCCCTGGTGCATTTGAGCTATGACAGCCATTTGGCCATCATTTTTAACCTCTTCGTCAGCTGACATCATCAGATTCTTTGCATCTTTTTAAAAGCTTTTTAAGGGTACCTGGGCTTTTTTTTCAAATATCTCGGGCATCTGGGATCGAAATTGGGCGTGTGATATATCATCAAAAAGGTGGTTCCGATCTCGATCCAAATTTGCTAGTATGGTTTTGTGATTTTTCCATTTTGATGCTCTTTTTTTCTATCAAAGTTAGATGTTCTCTGTGATCGTTGCGATTCAGACCTCCTGCCTTCTGGGATTCATTTCTCTTGCATCCGGGCTTCATTTTCAGCAAATGAGATATTGTCGGAAAGCTCTTTCTAAGATTTTATCAGATCTGATGGTTTCATGTGGTTTTTTATCCTTTTTCTGATGTCACCCATCCTCAGATCCTTGCAGACACCTTCTTTGGGCCCTCCAGTGCAGCTGTTGGTATTTTGCTCATATCTTGAGCATACGGTGTCAAAATTTGGCAAACGAGATACTGTCAAAAAGCTGATTTTGAGCTCTTTCCAGATCTGGAGGTTATATTTTCTAGTTTTTTTTTTTGATGGTGTTTTTCTCTGTCAAAGCCAGATCTTCAGTTCTACACTCCCGGAGCTCTATCTTGCACATTTGAACTCCATTTTCAGAAAATGATATATCATTGGACAACTTGTTTAGAGAGCTTTTCATTGCTATGAGTCATTTTTCCAAATTCTACTCCAGGTTCATTTTATTCAAATTATTGCTTTTTTGCAATCTGGTGGATATCTTGGTTGTTTCAGGTCCTGGGATCTCTTCCCTTTGGCTCATTTTAAGTTGTTCTTTTGTTTCAGCAGCCTTTGATCTTCTTTGAGTAGTGTATACTTCACTTTTGTAGCATTCTTTGATGCACACGCACTGAGATAAAGCGTCATTCTATTACTTTGATGGGATCTTGCACATGTTTGTGCTATTTGTACTCGCACTCCATTATAAAGTGCTTGGGGGGTTTGATGTTTGCCTTTGTTTTCCATCTTATTTTGTCATGTGAGCATTCCTCTGATGACATTAGCCTCAGGTATCTCTATTTGTGTTTGTACTCTCTCTGCACATTCGATGTTCCAGATTCATCTTCATCATCCAGTTCATATTGGATGATCTTTTCAGTGTACCTATCATTACTCCCTTGTCAGCAGTATGGGGGGGTTTCTACTATTAGTTCTACTTGTATGGTGAAAATGTAACCACACTTTTATGAATCCTTACATGCAAGGAAACTCAAGAATGAGCCCTCACAAATTGATCCATAGCTCTCTATGCATGGAGTTGCAAGATTTGTGAAATTGCTCTCAGCTAGAGCTATAAACTCATGACCTTGCTAGTCAACCACACAATGAGAGATTCAAAATCAAAGACAAGGGCAAGAGTGCCAATATCCCCAATGAAATCAAGATGGATGCAATGCAATCTATATGAGTATGCAAGTTACTCTATGAAAATGAAAGTATAAATTATGCTATGAAAGGAAAGTACAAAGATTACAACCTTCCTAATTAGGCTATGTGAGATTAAACTATTACATAAAGGAAATCTACATTAAGAATGCTATTATCATGTAATTATGAAAGCAAATATGAAACTAGATGAAATGCAACAAAAGGCTTCAAAGCTTGGATGCAAAGGTATCTTCAAAGCAACCTCCAAATAGACCTAGAAAACTTGCAGCATAACAACAGCATAAAAATATGATGATAAAATGAGGGGGAGAGCTCTCCTTTTATAAGAAATGAGGTGAAATGGACCATTGAGATTAAGAGGCAAAAGACTTAATCAACAGTGGAGAAAAATGAAAGCTTGATCCTTGTGCACAAATATCCTCCAATGAGAAAATAGGAGTTGACTTTTGTGTCCATATGAGACAAAAAGTACTTTTTCTCTTTTTATAAAATAAGAATGATGCTTTATTTGTGCAACTTAGGATAAGAGGAAAAGTGAGGGCTTTTATTTAATAAAAGGGGAGGAAATATTGCTTTTAATTAAATAAAGACTTTAGGATAAAATGGTTAGCCCATGGAAAATAATTGAAAATGATGAAATTAGGATTTGATCAAAAAATTGATAGTGTTGAAAAATATTGATTATTGATAAAATTGATTCAGAGATAAATAAATCAAATAAATGGGGCCCAAAGTCTAGGCAACCATTTTTGGGTGCATAAATTTGCCCCTCTTTGACTAATGTGTGATCGATCTGGGAACACATGTAGTCAAAGAAGAATTGAAATGTGAGATCGATCTGGGATCACAAAACAACTCAGATGTGAGGTCGATTTAGGATCACACCTGGACAAACATAAACAAAGGCCTTTGAATGAAGTTGATTTGGGATCATATCCAAAATAAGAGATAAGAATCTCAAGCTTGAGCGAAAACTCATAGAAGGATAGCTGAATCAAGAAAATCAAGGAATCAAGGATTAAAATCCAATAGGTACTACCCCCTCAGAATCGAAATCAAAATCAGGTAGAGGAGAACAGCAAACTGATAAAGATGATCAAATCATAATCAATCACAATCAAAGATAAGGTCGATAAGATAACCATTAAGCATTGAAACATGCCCCAGTGATGAATTAGAAGAAAAGAAGTAGGGTGAATGAAAGACTATAAAATTGAGAGACATGGAAAGGAAGGAATTCCATCAAAGATCAAAGAATTATGCCTCAAAAGGGTCTGTCAACTACGCAGAAGAGGGAAAAGATTTGAAATGTGATTTTGACTTTCAAGATGACATCGGATTTTGATTTTGAGTCCGAAAATGGATCCAAGACATCAAAATTAGCTAGGGTTGCAATTTTTGCACAATTTTGAGGTGTTCTGAAAATTAGGTCAAAAAGTCAGAATGCTATATAAGGGGTGAAAATGTCATAGAAAAGGATGTGAGATGAAAGACAAGAAGTGAAAGACATGATCAAGAAGAAGAAAAGGTGAGCACAGTCGACTGATAGGTCCACGTATGATGAAAAGGAGAGCTCTCTCCACATGCAAGATGCAAAACTAGACTAACATGAACCTAAAATGCAAGCTACTATGAAAAGTGGTTGACTTGCAAGGTCACAATGCTTATAGATATCTAATTATCATCATCGAGCGTTATTGGTAGTGTCGGAAGATCATACAATACTTACTAGTATGACTATGGGTATATGAATATGATCTATATCAAAGAGAAATGTGGGAATCCCACCTAGGCACCAAAGACATGTAGGTCAAGATGACTAGTGCAGTGAGATTACCTAAGTTTGATATGGCGAGATTATGCTTGTATCAAGACACATGAAAGTCAGGATAACTAGAAGCATGCACTCACAAAATAGTCAAGGATAATACCTTGTCAATCCATAGTGTCAAGTAAGACCAGCATAAATGCTCATGACAGTCAGGATCAACAAAATATACCCACAAGAAGATAAAGAAATAAAACATGTTCTCATACCCTCAGTCTTCTAGCTATGCATCATCAAAAACTTCTCCGGGAGAAAACACTCATCAAAGAAATCCTCATAGACAGAACACAAAGAAAAATAAAGTCAACATATCTCAACGAGTTGATTGTTTAAGTGCGTGTGTGTTGGTCATAGAGTCAAACTTTGATTATCGCATCTGCAAATGAGCAATATTGCATCATACTAGACTAGTAGGTAAGACATTTGATAAGTGTTGAAAAACACTCGACGCAAGGGTAGTGTTGAGAAACATTGTTGGGGTGGTGTTGAAAAACACTTGATTGTGAAATGCCCCAAGAGACAAACACACCTAAAGGACCTATGCTAACAGGTATGCCCCCTAGACAAAGATAAAGACCAATTCTAGACTACAACAAATAAGGTCAAGACATGATGGAGAAAGGTTCAGTGTCAAGGACACATGCTAAGAGACAAGGGTGCAAAGGCCGCAAGTAGTGCCTGTTTCCAAGTTTTCACCACTTGGATTTTTATTGCAATTTTTCTCTTTTTTCATTTTTTTGTATTTTTTCTACCAAGGCGCCTATTTCTAGGTTTTCACCAAGGCACTTTTTCTATTTTTTTAAATTTTTTGCATTTTTTGATTTTTTTATATTTTTTTCAGGACTTTTTATGCTTTTTAGGATTTTTTCAGCATCATCTATGAATTTTTTTGGTATTTTTTCAGGATCATAAAATATGTACAAAGGATGCCCCCTAGACAAAATAGGCATCATGGATAGAACTTCTTAAGGTGCAAAACATTGATGGGATTGAGGAGCTGCTCTCCCTCCTCATCAGTTAACAAATAAGCACCTATCCCAAAAGCCACAGTAATAACATATGGTCCAAGCCAATTAGGTTCAAATTTTCCCTTTTGTTCTCTGTTTTGTTGATTCTTAGGATTCTCACGCAAGACAAGATCTCCTACCTGAAATTCCCTAGGGTGAACCTTCTTGTTGAATGCCTTAGACATACGCTTCTGATATACTCTCATGTGATCAAAGGAAGCCCTGCGCTTCTCATCTAGAAGTTCTAATTCCTGTAACCTCATGGCATGATAATCTTCATCTATTACTAGACCTTTGAGAGAGACTCTGAGTGAAGGGATCTCTACTTCTAAAGGCAATACTGCTTCAGCGCCATAGGTAAGGGCGAAAGGAGTAGCCCCTATAGGTGTGCGAATACTTGTCCTATAAGCCCATAGTGTTGGATTGATTTGCAAGTGCCAATCCCTACCATTCTTGTGTACTATCCTATGAAGAATCTTGAGAATGGTTTTATTAGAGGCTTCCGCTTGTCCATTTCCTTGTGGAAAATAAATAGAGGACCAATGTTGCTTGATTTTAAACTTTTTGCATAAATGCTTTAGGTCCTTATTCTTGAATTGACCTCCATTGTCAGTGATGATCTTAGAAGGCACTCCAAATCGACAAATAATATGATTCAGAATAAAAAGTGAAACAGTTTTGCCTGAGGCAACAGAAAGAGGGACTGCCTCTACCCATTTCGTGAAATAATCAGTAGCTGTGATGATAAACTTATGTCCACTTGATGAGTATTAAAGAAGCCTATTAATAATAATACCACCCGTAAAGAGTTTTATAATAATCAAATGTAAATTATTAATACTAATACTATATTTCGAAAGATGTGACTATTCATATTTATATATATATATTGAGTGGGAAAAGACATTATATCACGGAGGGAAAAAAGAAGAAATATTAAGAAGGAATTTGGAAAACTTGGGAGAAAATAATAGAGAAATTGAAGGAGAAAATATAGGAGAAAATGAAGGAGAAAATAAAGGAGAAAAATAAGGAAGTAATCGGAGCATTCTAAAAGATATATAAAGAAAATGGAATAAGAATCTCCATTTCTAAAATAAGAGATAATTCAGCAAAAGATTAAGGAAATAAAGAAAAGAGTAAGCCCACGTGGAAATTAGGGCATTCGGTCAAATAAATTAGAATAGAGGAATCTTCCCTTTTATAAAATGTATGTAACTTTATTTTTGTTTATTTAATCAATGATATATTTATTTATATTTTGAAATGTACTAATATTATTATGAAATTAATTCATATTAGATAGTTAAACAAATGTAACTTAAATATGTTAGTAAATAAGTAATTCTATATATATAATTGGTTATAAAATAAATATATGTAATTAATATATATCTGAGAATTATATTAATGTTAATTAATTAATAAGTAATTATAATAATGAAAATTATATCAAATTAATATGTATTCTCACTGGTTAAGACAAGAATATATGGTTCAACTTTGTCATAATTAATTATGTACTAATATCATTATGGAATATAAATATTTATTTTTATCATAGAATAATATGAACTATATATGTAAGATATCTATTTGGAATATAAATATAATATATTTCTAAAAGATCTAATCTAATCTTTCTATACATATATATATATGAGATTGTTCTTAATATAATTGGATTTAAATGCAAAAGTGTCATATACTAATCATTGGGAATTGATATTTCTGATTGCAATCTTAATTGTGAATTCTAGGGCAAATCTAGTAAACTACCAATTGAGAACATTACAAGGGATATATAGATATATGAATCTTAAATGATATATACTGATATATGAATCTTATATATATATGGAAATAATAATGATTTAGGAATATGATCTAGATTACTCTAATTATAGTACATAGGGATATATCTCGTCTCATACTACGATATCTTAGGATAGGGAGTTTGTGGAGGGAGAGGCAGAGTAATTTCAAGCACATGATGGATATCCTAAAAGGAGCCACTTGTAGTCTGTTTCACATGCCCTTTGGCACTGTAAGTCTTCCATCTTATGATGATCATAGTAAGGGAAGGAGAAAGATTCATGTGCCCTATATGAAGAGATCTTCTATATGACTACATTCATTAGCTTATCACTCAATAGTTTCCTCTAACTTTAATGATAGTGATGGTTATATGTTGTTAATTATTTGATGATTCCCTAATTTATGCTTAACTGATGAAATTTTGGTCTAGAGGTAAAAAGGGTTCATTACAATTCATGCGAAGAGCTGGTGGCAAGAGATTCAATTGGAGCAAAATTGAAGAGGAATGGATAAAATCAAAATATGGGCTTAGATGGTGGATAAATTGAAGTGACGGTTCATTCATGTTGATTATAAGCTTGACCTACTGAAGAGAATGCAAGGTTTAAAGCAAGTAGGAAGATCTATTTAGGAGTATATGAAGGAGTTCTATCGAATCCTCATCGGAGCAGGCCATGCAAAAGTTGATAAGGAGAAAGTTGTCTGTTACCTTAATGATTTAATGCCAAGCATTTAGGAGGAGTTAAATTTGGTTCGAATGAATAGTATTGAACATGCATACCATTTTTCTTTAAAAGTAGAGGAAAAGTTGAACAAGAAGTTTGAGAGCAGACAAAGCAGAAGAAGTCATGGTGGAAGATCCGGAGGATGGTCATATGGTGGTTGAAATGAAGATCTGAAAAAGAAGGATGAGGCTAGTAGCAGTAAAAATTAGAGAGGAAACAACTTCAATCATTTTCATGAACAGAATAATAGAGATCAGAGAGGAAGAGGACAAAAATTCAGAAGGGGAGGCTTCTGTGGAACATGTTTTCACTATGGAGAAGAAGGTCATAAGACATATGAATGTCCTCAATGCCAAGGAAGGATAGATAGGAGAACTGAAGGCCAAGCTAGAGTTGCACATGTAGATGAAGATGCCAGATCATCACATTCTGAAGATGCTTAAGAGGAGAAACACTAATTAATAGAAGAGTCCTGTTGAGTGGTGAGAATGAACTTGAGCAAAGGAGGAGTTTGTTTCACACTAGGTGCAAGTGTGAGAATAAGTGTTGTGATGTGATTATCGATAGTGGAAGCAATGACAATTTGGTGTCAGAAGAGATGGTCACAAAGTTGAAGCTCAAGAGACAGAAACACCCACATCCATACCGGATTGCCTGGGTGCAGGATGACCACAAGGTCATGGTCAATGAATAGTGCCTAGTGAAGTTCAAGATTGGCGGATACCATGATGAGGTACTATGTGATATTATAGCTATGGATGCATATCATAAATTATTGGGTAGACCATGGCAATTTGACAGGTGTGCTATACATGATGGTCATGCGAATACCTACTCCCTGACAAAGGATGGAGTGCAACATAAGCTAAAGCCATTGAAGGACATAGAAGAAAAAGTATGTGGTAATGCAAGAATAAGTTTTGTTGATGAAAGAAAGTTTCTAGATGGTATGAGGCATGCGCGTATGTGTTTTGTTTTAATTCCAAAAGTTGGTAAGGAGGAAGTAGAATATGTACTCGTAGAAGTTGCAGATCTATTGAATGAGTTTTAAGATATTATATCTGATAATGTGCTTGGGTAAAAGTACAAAGTTGTGTCACACTTTTATAAAGGAAAAGGTCAACAACACACAAACTCTTTAACTTTAATGACATTTATGTTTAGAATTTAGAGATGATGTAAACTAATCAAATGTGTAAAAGTAGATGAATTTTATGCTTATAATTTTAAAAAAAAAATTTGAACAAGAATTCACATATTTTTTTAATTTTTGAAGTCCATTTTTTACTTGTTGAAAAATGATGGAAAATGAGGGTCTTGTTCCCACCAAAAATGTATATGCAAATAATCTTTTTTTCCTAAATGATTTCAAAATATGTTATAGATGAAATGTATAGATAGTGCATAAAATAAGAAAAAATAGTTTTCAATCTTTAGTTTCTCCGTTATAACTACTCAAAGTCAAACATACCCGAAATTGACAGTTTTTATCTCCCACAAAATTTCCTCTATCAAATCTACACCGTTTAGAAAAAATTACACATTCTTGAAGAGAACTCTCTCCTCTAGTGTTAAATATAAAATTTCAATTTTTTTGACAAGCTTTACTATTTTTATTTATTTTTGAAGCAACTTGTTCTCGAATGTTAAAATACCTACTTGCTGTATGCACCCTAAAATGGTCGCCTAGAATTTGGGCTCCCATTTAGCAATTTGTCAAATCTCAGAATCAATATTTTCAAATATCAACAATATCAATTATATCAATTTCCTTGATCAAATCATAATCAATTCAATATTTCCTAAGGTTTGAGCCTTATTTAATTTAAAAGAGAAAAAAATAAAAATCTTATTTAATTAAGAGAATATGCTCCCTTTTAATTAATTAAAAATCTCTTTTAATTAAATAATAAAATCACTTCATCCTAAACTTTTATTTAATTAAAAGGAATTTTCTCCCCTTTTATTTAAATAAAAAATCCTCACTTTTCTTCTTATCCTAAGTTGCACAAATAAAGTATTATTGTTATTTTATAAAAAGGAAAAAACACTTTTTATCTCATATGAACATAAAGTCAACTCCTATTTTCCTATTGGAGGATATTTGTGCACAAGGATCAAGCTTCTATTTTTCTCCATCGTTGATTAAGTCTTTTGCCTCTTAATCTCGATCGTCCATTGATTCTCATTCTCTATAAAAGAAGAGCTCTCTTTCTCATTTTCATATCTTAAGTTTTCATGCTAATATTATGCTGCATGTTTTCTAGGTCATTTGGAGCTTTTTGAAGACATTCTACATCCAAACTTTAAAGATTTGTTATTGCATTTCATTGTAGTTGCATATTTCCTTTTTTAGTTGCATTATCATGGCATATTAGCTTAGATTTCCTTTTATGCAATATATTAACTTGCATTGTCATATAGATTTGCATTGCATTGCATACATTTGGTTTCATTGGAGATATTGACATTCTTGCCCTTATTTTTATTATGAATCTCTCATTGTGTGGTTGACTAGCAAGGTCATGAGTTTATAGCTCTAGCTGAGAGCAATTTTACAAATCTTGCAACTCCATGCATAGAGAGCTATGGATCGATTTGTGAGGGCTCATTCTTGAGTTTTCTTGCATGTAAGGATTCATAGAAGTGTGGTCACATTTTCACCATACATTTCTAGCACCCACCGTGGGGCAACCCACTTTTTGCATGCTGGTTTTGATTATTTTTGGAGCTAACCCTTGTGCAGATTTGTTTGGAGACGAAAAACCCTAGATTTGAAAGATTTGATCATATCTCCCAAATGGCTTGGTGTTTTGGTCTGAAATTATTTTATAGGTTGACGACATATCAGAGAAGCTCCAAAATATTTTTTAGAATTTTCGGATGTAATTTGTATTTTTTATGATTTGTTCTTTATTTTTCATAAAAAATTGATTTTTGGTGCAAATTAGTGTATTTTTTGAAATTTTTTACATTTCTGGAAAGGTCTTGAAATTCTACAAGGGGGTCCATTCACTGTGTTTTTAATTTAGAGATCATTTCATAGCTTATTTGGTCGATTTACAAAAACTGGTCTGTTTTGGTAAAACGGGTCTCTAGGGCACAAATGAAGAGATTTTTTTAAAATTTTTACATTTTTGGAAAGCTCTCTATTTTTTGATAGAGGTCTCTTTTCTGCATTTTGGGTTTAGGGTCTGAATTCATGTGGTATAAGTTCAATCTTGTTGACAAGGTCAAAAATCAAAATTAAAAAAGGGTATTTGATGATTATCATGCACTTATTTTTCACATGGTTCAATGCATGATGTGAGTTGTCATTTGGATTATTTTCTGGCTATTATTATTCCTAAAAATTTATTTTCAGATCTAACCCTAGGGTTTGCATAAGTTGGATATACATTGCATATCTTGTTTGCTTGTTTCTTGTCTTGTTCATTTGAAGGTGCTCTTGCTTTCATGGAAAATGCTTAAAATAAAGCGTTGGACTTGAGGTACTTTGTTCCATCTCTACAACATTTGGATTTTGAGATTAAAATTGAACCTCTCATGTGTTTGGCTTGAGTGTTTACATGCTTTCATAGAACACATTTCAATTGATGCTCTTAATGGGAAATGAATAAACATAGATTTGCTTTCATACAAGTTTGTATAAGTGAATGCTTGTGTTTAAACCTTAAGTAATTTTTGGTTCCAATATCAAATATCTCATTAAGTGATTGAGGGCATGGATTCATTCCTTATTTACATAGGGAGTTAAATGCACCACTTTGTGGACTCACTCTATGTTTACTTGGAAAGTTAGATATTCTATTGTTCAACCCTTTTTCATTTGTGAGTAGTATTGATAAGCAACTTTAGATTACTTTTGATTGAGCTTGTTAGCTAAATTGGGTATTGGACTCGCTTATTTCTAATTGCCCCTCGTTATTTTCCCTTTGGGTGCAAGGTCAGCATTCATACATGGGGGAGGGGTCTACTAGAAAAGAGCGTTAAGTGTTCCACAAAGTTTTGTCCCTTTTATGCTTTCTTGATCTCATTAGTTTTCTTAAGTGTGGACTCACTTTGAGTTGATGTGAAGAGTTAAATGTTCCACTTTTGGGCTCACTTTGAGTTAATGTGAGGAAATAAATGTTCCATTTTTAAACTCACTTTGAGTTGGTGTGAAGAATTAAATGTTCCACTTTTGGACTCACTTTGAGTTGGTGTGAAGAGTTAAATGTTCCACTTTTGGACTCACTTTGAATTGGTGTGAAGAGTTAAATGTTTCACTTTTGGACTCACTTTGAGTTTGTGTGAAGGGTTAAGTGTTCCATTTTTTGGACTCACTTCACATTCTCTTGAAGGGTTAAATGTTTCACTTTTGGACTCGCTTCACATTCTCTTGAAGAGTTAAATGTTCCACTTTTGGACTCGCTTCACATTCTCTTGAAGGGTTAAATATTCCACTTTTGGACTCACTTCACATTATCTTAAAGGGTTAAATGTTCCACTTTTGGACTCACTTCGCATTCACTTGAAGGGTTAAGTGTCCCACTTTTGGACTCACTTTACATTTACTTGAAGAGTTAAGTGTTCCACCTTTAGTGCTCTAAATACTTTTGATAGTGAATTACTTAGTTTTTATTTTTAGAAGGCCTGCTTGGGGACACACCACCTCAAGGGACGACCTTAACTCCTGTGTTCCGACGGAGTATAAATATCGGGAGGTGAATCCAAAGACACCTCTCTTGGGAATTGAGTTTGATATCACTCTTGGCTAAGCCTCAAAGAACTTTATACCTTTGAGAAGTGAAGGAGATTTGGGTTATCATCTCCCCCCGGCTGTATGATTTTGAATTCTTCTCATCTACGGATTTGGGCCTCACTTACCTTGTGTATATCGAGGACTCCTCTTAGAAAGCTATGTATATCCTTGTAGACAGTTTGATAGGATGTTGTTATGTTCTAAGTGCCTGCTAAAACATTCTCAAGAACATACACAAGTAGAATCCCTCAGGAGTAGAAAATACTAAGTCACTATTCTTGTTCATGTGCAAGGTTGCTTTGTCCCTTGCCCATTGCTTGAAGACTGTTTGCTTGAACTCCTTGATTGCTGTCTTATGTGCCTGATCAATGATAAAAATTTGTTGATATACTTGCTTGATTCTTTGCAACTTGCTTGGTTTCCTACCTTGTCATTAGAGACTTGTCTTGACTACAAATTTTTGATTTTAGCCTTCTAAGGATCATTTCAATTGATTTATAAGGTTACCTTGAAAATAATTTGTCAAGTTAGAGAGATATTTCTAGTGAACAATTTGTCTTTAGAATTGTTGATTACACCCTTGGAGAATTCTGATCTTGCTATTGTCCAAATCATTTTCATATATCTCAATTTTGATTTGAGTTTTGGCTAAGTCCAACCTCCTGATTCAAAAGTGCAAGGGTATTCACCCTTTGATTTGAAGCACCTCTTTGACAGTGTTGGTGACACCTTTTATTTTCTATCTTTTCATTTTTTTCTCTTTGGACAATAAAGAATCTTAATTATCTTAGGTTGGCATTGGCACTTTGAGAGATTGACTTATCACCTAGAGTTTCTTTCTTTCATGTCAGTTACAACAAGATACCAAGTTAGTCAAAGGAAACAACCTCCAGTTGTCAAATCCTAGGTGCTGTCATGTTGCTCAACATCTCAATGAACGTTATGGTATCAATTGCATAAGGTGACTCTTAGCCTTCTTTCCTCTCCATTTCCCATGTTCTTTTGAAGTCTTCTCTTCCCATGGAAAATTCTTCTTCTTCTTCTTGATTCTTTTCCTCTTATTATCTAGTCTACTTTCTTCTATTCATTTATTCATTTCTTCTATGCTTGATTCCTCCTCTTCTAGAACCATGAATTTCAACTATCTTGCTAAGGAACCTCTCTTGAGAATAGATGATCTTAATCTCATTGCTGAATTTGAAGAATATCTTTATTCCTCTAATTGTCCTTCCAAATATCTCATGGGTGATAAACTTATGGCAAAAATAAAGGAAAAAATGATTAAATTAGATGCCTTTGCTAGGATCATAAGCATGATCATATCACAACCTCCTTCTTCTAAACGTTCTTCATCATCTAAGTTTTTTCATTCTTCCTCATCTTCCAAATCTTACCATGACTCTTCTAAACATTATTCACATTCTTCATTATCCAAGTCTTCTTCTTCCACCAAGTCTTCAATTTCCTCTTCTTCACGATCTCATTCTTCTTCTGCATTTCCCAAGAGTCTTACTTCTCTTCAGAAGACATACCATAAAGAGCAACGTGATAGTCCTTATGATGTCTCTTCCACAAAGAGTGACACACCCACCTATGATGATGGACAATGTAGTGATGCCCATGAAACTTCTATTCCTAAGCATCATCCTCGTGGTACACTTGTGATTTCTAAGGGGGAGTCGTATTGGGTAGACTATGATGGTGATCCATATGAATCTAAATTTGAAGAATTCTTTGATGATTTTTGCGAACAATACAATATTCCTACTGAGGAAGAGAAAATCTACCGCATTGATTTCAAACGTCAAAAGAATCTCTCCTCTAAAAGTTCTCATGCTGAAAATAAAGGTTGCGCTCTCAAGCAAGATCATATTAATGTTGAACCTTTGTCTTGTGATGGTTCCCTTCCATCCTCTACTTCCTCCAATACCCACACACTTCCTAAAGCTTTTGAGTCTTCCAAATCTTTCATAAATCTTTTATCCAACAAAGATCCTAAGGCTTTCCATGCGGTTCCCTATAGTTATTCTCAAGGGCCACCTCTTAAAGACACTCAAGCTAACCTTCACTTGGCTGCAAATACTTTCAATAATGCTAAACCTAAAGAGCCTAAGCCTTTAAATGCTATAATGCCTATTTTAGCTAGTCTTTCAGCATCTCCTCCAAAGTCTTCCATACAATTCCAACATGCTTCCTTGTCCATAGAAATGGCTCCATGTCAAGAGGACTCTAAAAATGATAAATAAAAAAATATAAATAAAGATCAAGATCAGGAACCCTCCATATCATCCAATTCTCTTCAAGATGTATCTCCTCCATTTCATGCTTCTTTTGATCCTCTACGCTCTTCTGCATTCATTCCATCTTCTCCTAAGCAAGATCAAGTTACTACTTACACCATTGAGCTTATTGATAATCAAAATAACCTTACCACACTTGCGCTTTCCAAAGATGATACTTCCATTAAGGTTATTAAAAATGGTGTTGTTACTTCTGATGTAAAGCCTATTGAAAATCGAGAGAAAAATTTTACGCTTGTGCTATCCAAAGATCCTTGTCAAGATCAAAGTATTCCATCTTCTTGTTCTACCACTCCATGTTCACTTCCATTTTCTACTCTTCCTAAGTCTTCGCAAGCTTTGAATGATTCTATCAATGAAGTTGCTCCTATTCAAGATGTTCATGATACTATTGCAAATCTTAATGCTCACTCTAAAGATGTTGATGTCCTTGGTTGTCATATAGATGTTGATGAACTTATTGATTATCCTTTTGCATCTTCCACTTCCATCCTTGGACCTCCTCCACCAATACTAAGGGCTTCACATCTTCCTTCCATCTTGGGCCCTTATGTCCCTTCACTTTCCCCTCCTAACTCTCCTAATTTGTCATCCATCTTGGATCCTTATGTCCCTCCATCTCCTATCTTTCCTCAAGATCAACATAGATGCATACCCTTGAACCCTTTTCATCCACCCACCCATCTAAACCAATCATATCCTCCTTCTTCTTCCACAAGCACCAAGTCTTTTAGAAGTAACTTGAATGTTCAATACAAGAAAAAGAAGCAATACAAGAATCCATCTAAAAAAGAACATCACCATTTCCCCTCTAATTGACATGGAGGCATAAAGTCAAAAGAGATATCTAAGAAGAAAACTACAAGACAAGTATGGGTTCCAAAATTCATCATTCAAGATATTCTCTAAATCATCAAAAGGAAATGAAAATCTTAAGGCTATATAGATTCCAAAGTCTCTCTTGAAAGAGTCTAATGTTGAACAAAAAGTGAAATTGACATTCAAGCTTCCAAAGGGTTCCACTTCATCTTCTTCCAAAAACATTCTTTCATTCCATGGGCCTGAACCACAACCTCTGCTAAACATTCGCCATATTCCTTCTCGTATTCCTTCATTCACATTTCCTCCACCCTTTCGCCACCCTTCAAGGTGTGTGTTGATGTTGATCTTGTCTTCCTTTCCATCTACCCTTTCACAATCCTTCCATTCATTATCTTTCTACCTTCTATCCTTTTTCCTCATTTGCCTATTCCTCCTATCTTCCAACTCCACTCGCTTTACATAAAACCTTGTCCTCCATTTTCCTCTTCCATCTTCCTTTCCCTATCAACATCTTTGAGCATATCATTTTGGATCCTTGGTATATCAATGATTTATCCTTTCAAGGAGCATTACCTAAAAGCTTGCCTTCTTCCAAAAAAGACAAAATTCAAAAAAAAAAGAAAGAAAAGAGATGAAAAAAATTGAAAATGGGCCATGGTGAAAACTTGGAAATAGGCACCTTGGTAGCAAAAGTAAAGAGAAATAAATTTGTCCTATGGTGAAAACCACTCCCTTGTGGCACCTTGGATAAGTACTATGATGAAAACTTGGTAATCAGGCATCATGCGTAGTTCTTCTACATGTTTCATCCATTCCATCTTCTCTCTTTGGTCTTGACAATGTTGAACTATACGCGAACAATTGGCTATCTTGTGAGCTATCTTATGATGGTCTTGCTTTCATTCCGTTCATTTTTAGCCTTCATATCTATTTTGCTCCCTTCATTCTAGCCTGTCGCTATCCTCTTCCCCTTTGGTCTTGATCTAATAAAAAGAGTAAAACATGATGTTATGAAGCCTCTTGACATGTCTACTCCTTTGGACTGCATCTTTTCCTTTTTTTCAGTGCACTTTTGTGACTTATCCTATGCTGGCCTTTCATTGCTTGTCCAAATGTGCTTTGCATGACAATTTTTCCCTAGCTTGGGTACTCTTGAGGAGTTTGCCTTTGATGATTTCTTTCCTTCACCCTCTTTCATTCTCTTGTCTTCCATCTCTTCCACTAGCTTGTCAATCTCTCTTGTCCTCCACCTTGCTAGAAATTGGAACCTCATGATGTGATCTTGCTTGGGAGTTTGATGCCCATTCTGTCTGGGGGCATCCTTTGTACATACTTTTATGATCTTGAAAAAATACAAAAAAAAAATTCATATATGATGCTGAAAAAATCCTAAAAAGCATATAAAGTCTTGAAAAAATACATAAAAATTTAAAAATTCAAAAAATAAATAGAAAAAGTGCCTTCGTGAAAACTTGGAAACATGCGCTACTTGAGGCCTTTGCACTTCTATTTGTTAGCATGCGTCCTCGACACTTAGCCTTTCTCCATCATGCCTTGACCTTATTTGGCTTGGTCTGGAATTGGTCTTTATTTTTGTCTAGGGGGCATACCTGTTAGCATAGTTCCTTTAGGTGCGTTTGTCTCTTAGGGCATTTCACAACAAGTGTTTTTCAACACCACCCCAAATAGTGTTTTTCAACACTACCCTTGCATCGAGTGTTTCTTAACAATTATCAGATGTCTTTCTCAATAGTCTAAGTATGATGCGATATTTCTCATTGGCAGATGTGATAACCAGAGTCTGACTTTATGACCAACACACATGCACTTAAACAATCACCTCGCTTGAGATATGTCGACTTTATTTTTCTTTGTGTGCTGTCTATGAGGATTTCTTTGATGAGTGGTCTCTCCCTGAGAAGTTTTCGATGATGCATAGCTAGAAGACTGAGGGTATGAGAACATGTTTTCTTTCTTTATCTGCTTGTGTGTATATTTCGTTGATCCTAACTGCCATGAGCATTTATGTTGGTCTTACTTGACACTATGGATTGACAAGGTATTATCGTTGTCTATTTTGCAAGTGCATGCTTCTAGTTATCCTGACTTTCATGTGTCTTGATACAAGCATAATCTCACCATATCAAACTTAGGTAATCTCACTGCATTAGTCATCTTGACCTCCATGTCTTTGATGCCTAGGTGGGATTTCCACATTTCTATCTGATAAAGATCATATTCATATCCACATAGTTATGCTAGTGTGCATTGTATGATCTTACGATACTACCAATAACGCTCGATGATGATAATTAGATGTCTATAGGCGTTGTGATCTTGCAAGTCAACCACTTTCATAGTAGCTTGCATTCTTAGGTTCATCATAGTTTAGTTTTTGCATCTTGCATATGGAGAGAGCTCTCCTTTTTATCATCTATGGACTAGTTGGTCAACTGTGCTCATTTTCTGATTCTTCTTGATCATATCTTTCATTTCTGGTCTTTCATATCACATCATTTTCTATCCATTTTTAGACTCGAAATTGAAATCCGAGTCGCGTTTCCAAGTTTTTCTCATTCTTCTACACAGTTGACTGACCTTTTGAGGCATAATTTTTCAATATTTGATAAAATATCTTCCTTTTCATGTCTTTCAAACTTATAGCCTTTCATTCACCCCTTTCGTTTCCTCTCTCTGAGGTTTGACTTAATTTTTATCCTGTATCTTTCCCAGTCAAACCTAGTCAACCTGGTGCATATCTTCATTATTTGATGGTTATCTTATCATGCTCCATCATTCGATTATGATTTATTGTGACTTGATCAGGTTTATCAATTTGTTGTTCTCGTCTATCTGATTTTGATTTCAATTTTGAGGGGGCAGTACCTATCAGCTTTAATCTTAGATTCAGCTTTATCATTCAGCTCAGCTTGAGATTCTTATTTTTAGACGTAATTATCACCTAGTAGCAACGGTGGTGATTTTGTCTTTCAATTTTTATCTCCTATTTTTCAGACTTGATTATTGCCTAGCAGTGACGATGATAGTTTTATCTAAAGCTTGATTTGCACCTAGCAGCTGTATAAACCTAAAAATGGTCACCTAGACTATTAGCCCTTTTGCTAAATCATAAATTGCTTGCTCTTGATCAAATCCTAGCTCTATCATTTATTCGATTATTTTCTATGGGCTAACCATCTTATCCTAAGTTTTTATTTATTTAAAAAGAATTCCATCCCCTTTTAATAAATAAAAAGCCCCCACTTTTCCTCTTATTCTAAGTTGCACAAATAAAGCATTATTCTTATTTTATAAAAAAGGAAAAAGCACTTTTTGTCTCATATGGATACAAAAGTCAACTCTTATTTTCTCATTGGAGGATATTTGTGCACATGGATTGCTCCTCTTTCAAGCTCCACCCTTGATTAAATCTTTTGCCTCTTAATCTCCATGGTCCATTCCTTCTCATTTCCTATAAAAGAAGAGCTCTCTTCTTCATTCTAGATCCCCAACTTTTTATGCTAACTTTATGCTGCAGGATTTCTAGGTCACTTTGGAGCTTTTGAAGATTTGGAGCATTCTTAGCATCTACATCTCATTCTTGCATTCTACATCTCATTCTTGCATTCTTAGCTTAGCTTCATATTTATGCTTTCTTAGATTAGCTTCATTTCTATGCTCTAGATTAGCTCACATAGATTAATTAGCTTGGGTTGTAACACTTGCATATTTCCTTTCATAACTTAGCTTGCATTTCTATTTCTAGCATAGCATTGCATTGCATTTTCATTCTTGATTCTTGAAGATATTGATATTCTTGCCCTTGTCTTCATTGAATCTCCCATTGCATGGTTTACTAGCAAGGTTATAGGCTTAATAGCTCTAGTTGAGAGCATTCTTAAAAGCCCTTGCACTCCATGCCTAGGGAGCTATGGATCAATTTGTGAGGGCTCATTCTTGAGTTTCCTTGCATGTAATGATCCATAGAAGTGTGACACATTTATTGCACACATTTTTGGTGCCCACTGTGGGGCAGAGTAGATAGACTTTGTCTTTTAAATTTTGCATTTTCATCAATTTCTATCAATTTTTCGACAAGTTTTTAGGTTAATTTTTAGTTTCTATTTTTTTGTTTCAGACTGTCGCGCGATACTTTCCAGAAGTATTGTATGATATACCTCTGTATGCGTGTATCGCCCCAGTATAATGCAAAGTATCGCGCGATACTGGTGTCTGTACCTGGCAGTGACCTATTTTTGAGTTATTTTATCCATCTTGCAAGTTTTAGGTTCTTAGCTATCTTTTTGAAATTTTTTGAAATTTCTAGCATTTTCAAATCTGTGCCACTCTGGAAAATGGGTGCCCATTCTTTTTTTGAAATTTTGCAAATGGTATCAAAAGTTTAAGTGTGATATATTGTTGGAAAGGTCTTTCCGAGCCTAATCCAACCATGATGGTTTCATTTTTAGATTTTATCATTTGATCAGTTATTTTTTTACAGATTATCTGATTTTTCATGTACTAATCATTGTTAGATTTTGGATTTTGATTCTCCTAACTCTTGTTGGTCTAACAAGTTGTGGTTGTGGGTGCTTCTTGCTTGAAATTTGCTAAAATCACATGTCAAAGAGGGCTACTAATGGTTTTTGCAGGGCTGCCCTAAGCATAAAAACCAAATCAAGTGCTTGTTTAATTGCCTTCTTTATTAAGTGTGGCATATACTAGTTGTTTCCTTTCATAGGCACTTAATACCTTATTGTAGAAATTTTGAGGTGGTAGGAGAGTATGCTCTTCACCCTTGTGGTGAAACAGAAATCTTGACCCATCTTAGAATTTTGAAAGAAAGGGGGTAATTGAATCTTTGCTTGGTGTGTTTGGGAGAGATTCTTGAGATAGGGGAGTATGCTCTTCACCCTTGTGGTGAACCAAAAACCTTGAACCTCAAGAATTAATCCACTCTTTGTTTAGCTTAGGATCCTTTAGCGGGCCTGCTCTTGAGCAATCAAGAGGAACGACCCAAGTGGGGACAACCTTGTCATCATTTTCTTTGGTGGCAAGTGATTCCAACTCACTATAATCTCAAGGCTATCGAGGACACAAAACCTTGGTAGACATAGTACTTATCTTCGCTTGATGTGAGTAACTTGTGGGATTGTGACCATGAGGAAAGCATTAAGCAAGAATGCTTAAGGTACTCTTGAGGCCACGAGGTCCTAGTCCTTTATGAGGAGCAAGAGGGGTGCTATGAACGGAAACCCTTACTATGAACCATTAGATAGAGGCCAGCCTATTTTAGCCGCTTAGCTTCTTGGTGCAAAGATTGATCCAAGTGGACTTACCCGGATCACCCCAAGACACTCACCATATGTGTTCCTTTGGTTGTGTTTTTGACACTTCCATGACAATGCCAATATCTCTTGTGGGCAACCACTTGGTGTGAGGCAAGGGAGCATCAAGTTGTGGGCCATGTTGCTAAGTAATGAGCCTTGTCCTTCTAGGTAGTAATTGCTTGAATTATCTTCGATTGTGCTATGCCCATGTAAATATTTTCAACATTCAAACACACGGTAGCATTCATAAGGTTTTCTATTTTGATATCACAAGTGCTTATCTTGGCAAGGTTGCTTTTGCCCTTGTTTCAAGTGTTCTATGACATGTTTGATCACCTACTGTTTGCAAACCTGTCTTTTATCTACTATTACTGCTTGTCAAACTGAGAAATTTCACTATCCAACCTTTGAACTTGATCAAAATGCTTTAAAACTAAGAATTTTATGTTCATTGGTCAAAAAGTCATATGAATCTGCAACAGTATCGCACGCCTTACTGAGAAATATCGCGCGATAGTTCACGCCCTACTATTTTATCATGCACTTTGCTGAGGTATATCGCGCGATAGTTCATGCCTTCTGGACTATCACCTCGCTAGCCTGGAGTCTATCGCCCAACCATACTGTAGTCTATCACCTGGATTAAGGTGAAGTATCACCCAAACTGAGAAGTATCGCCCTGTCTGCCTGGAAAGTATCGCCCAGAATCTTTTTGCTGTCCTGTCATTGTTGCAATTCAGAGTGGCTAAACTTGCACTTTAACCTGTCGTAGAGTGTCTTTTTCTGTTCTTACCTAAAACTGGTTTGTTACCTACATGCTTAGATTTGTTCTAGACTGAAACAAATGAGCTAAAACTATTGGGTTTGAGTTTAACGAATGTTACTCTTGATCACTTGTCGCATCACGGTTACCTCTCTAGCTACTTGCTTATTGAGCTTCTTGCTCGTTGCTCGGCTTTAGTCAATTGATTGCTGTAAGTGCTTGAGCACTTTTGACAAGCCATCTCTCTATTGTTCTACTTTGACAAGTGATCTTTATTAGCTTTGCTTATCTCAAATCTAAGAAACTTTGTCTCATTCTATTAGTCAACCAACATCTCTTTTCATGCTGGTTACAACTCGGTCTCAATTTGAGCAGGAGAGTCATCCTCCGCTCAATTATACACAGTTACCTTCTCCAACTAGATGTTCAAAAGCACCCATTAGCAACAACAGTTCTAGTTCTGACCAATCTAAGAATTCTAAGGCTACACCGTCGTATAAAGGAGGTTTCCTCTTTTCCGCATTCAAGACCCCCAAAAACACAGACAGTGTCTCACTCACTTTGACTGAACAAGAAAAGTTTCAAGTCTTGCAAGAACACTTTGAACGTAAGGATAATCAAGGGCGCTTAGACAAAGAACACAATCAACAAAGGATGGATGCTACTAGGCACATGGCTTATAGAGGGACATTTCATGAGCAACCTGAGACTAGTAATCATGAGCATAGACCTCTTTTTAACAATGGCAACAATGACAACAACACGCCACCAAGATCTCCTCCAAGGCCAACTTTTGCTATGCCTTCTTCACCACCTAGACCTCCTCCCTCTCAACATGAGGTAGAGGCTAATGATGAGATTTCTAGTGAGGATCTTATGAGATGTGGATTTCCAATGAATGATGCATAAGCTTTTAGAGCGTAATGGCGATCAATATTTTCAATATATGACTTCTAGAGGATACAAGCTTCCTCCGGGCTATGATGTCAGAAAAATTGTCCAACAAAGAGTACCAACTGAATTGGAAGTCCTTCAAGAATAATTACGTCAGACAAATCAACGCCTTATCCAAATGGCATTAGAAAGAGAGCCTCCAAAGGTCTCTTTTATAGAATCAATTTGTGCTCTTCCTTTTGATAAAGATCTATACATGGTCCCGTTTCCTAAGGATATTGAGGCTCCTAAATATGACAAGTATGATGGAAATGGTGACCCTCATGACCATGTGCATCATTTTTATGCTCTTAGTATGGACTTTCTTCATGAAGACACATATCTTCTACGCTTATTCCCTCGAAGCTTAAGAGGCCAAGCTTTGGAATGGTTTGCGAAATTGACACCACCGCTTAAGACTTTTGATGAGTTAGCTCAACGATTTACCTAGCAGTACTCTTACAACATCCAACAACCTGTCACTATGATAGATCTTGGTAATCTAAGACAACATCAAGGTGAGCCATTTGGAACTTACTTACAATGTTGGAGGTCATTGTATTCTCGATATCCTCGTCAGCTACCCGAAAGAGAAAAGATTGACATTTTCGTCAACACACTTGTGCCTGAGCTATTTTATGATCTAAGGAAGCAACTGTTCTCCTCTTTCCATGACATGGTTGAAAGTGCATATCGGATTGAGGATGTAGCTATAAGAAAAGGGGATATTGTTATTAATAAAGATGCTAAAGGCAATGGTAAAGACAAGAACAAACCTTGGAATAAGAACAAGTATGTTGTTAATGATGGGGTTGTTGATGCTCCTAAAGTTAAAGAGCCCACTTTCAATCTCTCCAATGCTATCTATGTAGCAAAACAACAAGAAGCTAGCAACACTCACAATGCTCCTAAACCTCAATATGCAGATAAGCCTAAGAAGTCATTTCGAAAGTGAGTCTATACCAAGTTGGCAGAACCTTATGATGTGATCCTTAAGACTTTGGTTGACAATGGATATCTTACGCTTCCTGATAAACCTGGTAACTGGAATCCAATAAATAAGCCGGATTGGTGGAGAGAGGATCATTACTGCCATTATCATAGAAACAAGGGACATCCAATAGACAATTGTTTTAGGCTTAAGGATGATATTCAGGATCTTATTGAGAATGGCACAATCTCCACTGATGGCTTAACTAAAAATTTTGATCACACAGCTTTCAAAGATCCTCTACCTAAGCATGATAAGGGGGAAACCTCTCAAACACATAAGAAGAATCATGATGCTAAGATCAATTACACGTATCCTTCTAATACGCCTGTGATCAACATGGTAGAGCCCGTTGAGAGTGTTCTAATGATGAGGTCTCAAGATGATAATAACACCAATCATGGTAAGCCAAAGTTAGTCTTGCAAACACATGGTAGTTCATCTTCCCGAAGTGAGACATTGAATGCTGTTACTAGGGGGCAAGCCAAGATTGTCCTTAAAACTGTGCAAGATCCCAAGCAAGCTTTGCCTTCCAAACAAGTGGCTCCTTTAGCCACCCCTAGCTATGATCTTGTCCAACATTTGCAAAAGACACCAGCTCAGATATCTATCCTTGAGTTGCTTCGGTTATCCCCTTTGCATAGAGAGATTCTTGATGAGGCTCTACGTACAACACGTGTTCCCAATGACATTGATCCAGATCAATTTTAGGCTATGGTCAACCATATTTCATCTCCGCTATCTCTCTCCTTTTCTGCAGAAGATGACATATCTATTGCTCACCCACATAATCTAGCTTTACACATTGAAGTTCTAGTCTACAATACCCGAGTCCGCCGAGTCCTGATAGACAATGGTGCAGGGTTAAATATTGTTTCTTTCAATGTCATACAACAATTGGGTTTGTCAGAATTGGCTGTGGATTCCAAGAAGAAGATCACTATAAAAGCTTATGATGAAGTGGAAAGATCTTCCAAAGGTCTTGTCACGCTGCCTGTCCGAGTGGGCCCTATCATGAAAGATATTAGCTTCCAAGTATTGGACATCCCACTCGCATATAACATTCTTTTGGGTTGTCCTTGGATCCATGACATGCAGGCTGTTCCTTCCACTTATCATCAGTGCATCAAATTTCCGTACAATGGCACTGAGGTTGTGATTCCTGGAGACCATACTATTGCTATCAATGCTCTTGTTGCTACTGAAAAATTTGTTCCTCATAATGAACCTTTTTTTGATCCTAGTACATCTCTAGCTGTTGCTGAGAAATCACTTAAGATGATGAGCCTTGGTATGGGTGAATATACACTAGGTTCCTTTGCTTCTATACCTATTTCTCCTAGGTCATATGGGAGACCTTCTGATCACATGAAGCCTTCCACTTCTGCTATGGTGATCCTTAAAGCTGAAAGAGAAGAACAAGTTGTTCACGAGTGGATCTATAAAGAAGATGCCCGAAATACTCCCATGCTCATTAATTCAGACACAGATACAGATGAGTCACCGCTACACACTATGGCTTAAATGGGAGATGATCTTCCTTCTACTTCACTTCTTTGGGGAGAAAAATGTATATCTACTGATGATATGGATGTTGATATGGTTCATTCTTGTAGTAACCATCTCGACGTGGTTGATGGGTCTTGTGTGGGATCTGATGAGTTTGTTCCTTGTATTGCCTTAGTGGACCACGCTGGTTCTTCTATGACAAATCTAGATCTAGCTACTTTTGGAGCTTACCCTATAGGCTCAACCTCTCGTGTCACCAGAGATGACATTGTTCACATAAATACTATTGAACCAGTCACTTCATTTCATCTTACATCAACACCTGTTACTTCTTCCACCAAAGAACTAGCAACAAAAAAGATTGAATCAACAATCACACATCACGGTCATCAAGTCAAAAGAAAAGAGCAATGGTCGGATGGTGAAAACCACATTGTGGCAGTATCCGCACCTAAGAAAAGTAAAAATAAAAATCTGCTCAAAAATAATGATTCTCAAATAAAAGATGACAAGCTAATTCTCTACAAAAAAATGATGCACTACTTCAAGCATGATCTCATATCTGTTATACTTCAGCCCATTCCTAGAGCTGAGAACAAAGTTGGTAATGCCTTGGTTACTTCAACATCCATCTTACAAATGAAAAAGCATAAATTTCACTTCAAGTTCCTGGTGGATGAATTATGCTATCCTGCTCACAAATCTTGCAATCCTACCATCTTTTCATATCTTCCACCTCATATTCCTCTTGCAAATCCACCACGCCATTCCTTCCACCATCCCTTACACTTTGCCTTTGTCTCTGGTGACTTGTATAGGAAGGGTCTAGACAGAACTCTCCTTAGGTGTCTAGAAATAGAGGAGTCAGAAAAAGTGCTAGCTAAAATCCACAATGGCATATGTGGATCACATTCTAACGATCCTTCGCTAGCTCAGACATTGCTTAGGGCTGGTTATTATTGGTCGAACTGGTTGAGACCTCCTATCGTCACAATTGTAGCATTTGGGCCTGGGGCCTATTAGTTCTCTACATCAGAGGAAGCAGATTCTTGATGCCCATTTCTGTCTGGGGCATTCTTTGTACATATTTATTGATCCTGAAAAAATTCCAAAAAAAATTCATATATGATGCTGAAAAAATCCTAAAAAGCATAAAATGTCCTGAAAAAATACAAAAAAATCAAAAAATTCAAAAATTCAAAAAAATTGAAAAAGTGCCTTGGTGAAAACTTGGAAACAGGTTCCTTGGTAGCAAAAATACAAAAAAATTATAAAAAGTCCTGAAAAAATTGTAAAAAAATCTATCAAGTGGTGAAAACCTGGAAATAGGCACTACTTGAGACCCTCTGCACCTATGTCTATCAGTCTTGCGTGGTGCTCCTTCGCTCCACTTCTCACTTTGCCTCTCCTGGCCTGGAATTGACTCTTGTCTTAGTTTAGGGGGCATCTGTTGTTTTGACCTTATCTTGGGTCTCTTTGTACGTCTGGGTTTCTTGGGCATCTCACAAATGGTATTTTTCAACACCACCCCAACTGTGTTTTTCAACACTACCCTAGCGTCGAGTGTTTCTTAACACTTATCAGATATCCTACCCACAGTCTAGATGATGCAATATTTCTCACTGGCAGATGCGATACTCAAAGTTTGACTCTATGACCTACACACACGCACTTAAACATTTGACTCATTGAGACTTTCTTGGCTTTATTTCTTTTTGTGCTATCTATGATGCTTTCTTTGCTGAGTGTTCTCCCCCTATGATCATTTTCGATGATGCATAGCTAGAAGATTGAGGGAATGAGAACATGTTTTATTTCTTTATCTGCTTATGGGTATATTTTGTTGGTCCTAACTATCATGAGCATTTATGCTAGTCTTACTTGACACTATGGACCTACAAGGTATTATCCTTGATTGTTTCGCAAGTGCATGCTTATAGTCATCTTGACTTTCTTGTGTCTCGATGTGAGCATAATCTTGCTATATCAAACTTAGGTAATCTCACTGCACTAGTCATCTTGACCTACATGTCTTTGATGCCTAGGTAAGATTTCCACATTTCTATCTAATATAGATCATATTCAGATCCACATAGTTATGCTAGTGTGTATTGTATGATCTTGCGACGCTACCAATAATGCTCAATGATGAATATTAGATGTCTATTGGCTTTGTGACCTTGCAAGTAAACCACTTTTCATGTAGCTTGCATTCTTAAGTTCATGTTAGTTAGTTTTGCATCTTGCATATGGAGAGAGCTCTCCTTTATCTTTCATGGACTTGTTAATCAACTGCGCTCACCTTTTGCTTCTTCCCGATCATGTCTTTCACTTCTTGTCTTTCATATCACATCATTTTCCTTTCATTTCAGGATCAAAACTGAAATCCGCATTCACCTTGATTATTCCTGTCACCTTTCTCCTTCTTCCGTGCAGTTGGCTAACCTTTTGAGGCCTGATCCTTGGATCTTCGCTAGGGCATTCTTCTCCTCTTCATCTCCATCTCTTTCAAACTTCTAGTCTTTCATTCACTTTCAGATCCCAAGTTCAAATTCTTCCCCTCTGTGGTGTTTTCAGGTTGAGGGACTGCTTGGTTCGTGCCCCGGGTCCCATGTGTGGGGCATACCTTCACTGCTTGACGGTTATTCTGTTCTCTTTCTTCAATTATGATTTCTAGTGATTTGATCATGCTGCTCTTGCTTCTGCTTTCCCTCTACTTGGATTTCGCTTTCGATCCTGAGGGGGCAGACACATCATATCTTATTGGCTATCTCTTTCCTAAGTGTTCAGTACTATCGCTACCAGGCTGATCATGCAGGATTTTCTCTCTCTGCACTTCATTCTTTGGAGTCAAACCGCTTGCCTTCTTGGCTATCTGCTTGCCTTCTTGGCTGATCTGAGTTGCTTTGTGATCCCAAATCGATCTCACATTTCAACTTCATTCTTTGACTGCATGTGTTCCCAAATTGATCACACATTAGTCAAAGAGGGGCAAATGTATACACCTAAAAATGGTCACCTAGACTATTAGCCCTTTTGCTAAATCATAAATTGCTTGCTCTTGATCAAATCCTAGCTTTATCATTTATTTGATTATTTTCTATGGGCTAACCATCTTATCCTAAGTTTTTATTTATTTAAAAGGAATTCCCTCCCCTTTTAATAAATAAAAAGCCCCCACTTTTCCTCTTATCCTAAGTTGCACAAATAAAACATTATTCTTATTTTATAAAAAGGGAAAAAGCACTTTTTGTCTCATATGGACACAAAAGTCAACTCTTATTTTCTCATTGGAGGATATTTGTGCACATGGATTGCTCCTTTTTCAAGCTCCACCCTTGATTAAATCTTTTGCCTCTTAATCTCCATGGTCCATTCCTTCTCATTTCCTATAAAAGAAGAGCTCTCTTCTTCATTCTAGATCCCCAACTTTTTATGCTAACTTTATGCTGCAGGATTTCTAGGTCACTTTGGAGCTTTTGAAGATTTGGAGCATTCTTAGCATCTACATCTCATTCTTGCATTCTACATCTCATTCTTGCATTCTTAGCTTAGCTTCATATTTATGCTTTCTTAGATTAGCTTCATTTCTATGCTCTAGATTAGCTCACATAGATTAATTAGCTTGGGTTGTAACACTTGCATATTTCCTTTCATAACTTAGCTTGCATTTCCATTTCTAGCATAGCATTACATTGCATTTTCATTCTTGATTCTTGAGGATATTGGCATTCTTGCCCTTGTCTTCATTGAATCTCCCATGGCATGGTTTACTAGCAAGGTTATAGGCTTAATAGCTCTAGCTGAGAGCATTCTTAAAAGCCCTTGCACTCCATGCCTAGGGAGCTATGGATCAATTTGTGAGGACTCATTCTTGAGTTTCCTTGCATGTAATGATCCATAGAAGTGTGACACATTTATAGCACACAGCAGCGACAGTGTTGGTCTTGTCTTTCAGCTTTTGCTTATTTTTGTGCTGATGTGTTCCCAAAATGAACACACATCTGGATTGTTTTGTTATCCCAAATTAATCTCACATTTCAATTTTATTCTTTGACTGCATGTGTTCCCGAAATAATCACACATTAGTCAAAGAGGGGCAAATGTATGCACCCTAAAATGGTCGCCTAGACTTTGGACCCCCATTTAGCTATTTGTCAAATCCCTGAATCAATATTTTCAAATATCAACAATATCAATTATATCAATATCCTTGATCAAATTATAATTAATTTAATATTTCCTAAAGTTTGAGCCTTATTTAATTTCAAAGAGAAAAAAATAAAAATCTTATTTAATTAAGAGAATATGCTCTTTTTTAATTAATTAAAAATCTCTTTTAATTAAATAATAAAATCACTTTATCCTAAGCCTTTATTTAATTAAAAAGAATTTCCTCCCCTTTTATTTAAATAAAAAATTCTCACTTTTCTTCTTATCCTAAGTTGCACAAATAAAGTATTATTTTTATTTTATAAAAAGGAAAAAATATTTTTTGTCTCATATGGACATAAAGTCAACTCCTATTTTCCTATTGGAGGATATTTGTGCACAAGGATCAAGCTTCTATTTTTCTCCATCGTTGATTAAGTCTTTTGCCTCTTAATCTTGATCGTCCATTGATTCTCATTCTCTATAAAAGAAGAGCTCTCTTCCTCATTTTCATATCTTAAGTTTTCATGCTAATATTATGCTACAAGTTTTCTAGGTCATTTGAAGCTCTTTGAAGACATTCTACATCCAAGATTTGAAGACTTGTTATTGCATTTCATTGTAGTTGCATATTTCCTTTCTTAGTTGCATTATCATGACACATTAGCTTAGATTTCCTTTTATGCAATAGATTAACTTGCATTGTCATATAGATTTGCATTGCATTGCATACATTTAGTTTCATTGGAGATATTGACATTCTTGCCCTTGTTTTCATTGTGAATCTCTCATTGTGTGGTTGACTAGCAAGGTCATGAGTTTATAGCTCTAGCTGAGAGCAATTTTATAAATCTTGCAACTCCATGCATATAGAGCTATGGATCGATTTGTGAGGGCTAATTCTTGAGTGTTCTTGCATGTAAAGATTTATAGAAGTGTGGTCACATTTTCACCATACACTTGCAGTATTTTAAAATTATAATATATTATATCTAATTAAAATACTATAAAACTAATGAAGGGTGCTCCCCTTAATACCAAAAACATATAACAAAAATAGAGAAACAACAACAATTTGCAAGAATAGAAAAATTGGCTTCATATTATTTTCACAAATATGGAATTACAAATTTTAGAATTACAATATGCAAAGCCACATGGACATTTTTTCTTAGAATATTTTGCAAGACAAAGCCTTGAATCATTACCCAGATCTACCCAGAACTGCCCTAGACAACCCTACGGGCCTACTTTGTATAGGCAATTTCCACCACCCGAGAAGGTTCCAGAAATTTAGACCTTAAGGCCGACTATCCTAAGAATTATTTTATTTTCATTTTATTTTACATAGGGTTGGTTGAAAAGAAATACAAAATATATTTTTAGGTATCCCAACTTCTAGAGGCCATAACTTTGTAACCGTAGCTCCGTTTTTTTATTATAACCTCTTTTTAAAAATGGCAAGCCTTGATCTATAGTGCCTGACTCTCACAAATTCTAGTCAGTAGGGGGTTGATCATGATCCAGAGCCTCTAAGACCTTCAAAATTGAGCTCAAAAATTTCATACCCAAAAAACTCAATAACTTCACTAATATGTAGATGATATGACAATGAAACTCAACTGGTAGGTTGATATGACTAAGATTAATCTTTGTGTGCTAAAATGTTGTCACACTTCTATGAGCCATTAAATCCAAGATTGCTCAAGAATGAGGTCTCAAATGGTGACTCATAGCTCTTTATTCATGGAGTGCAAGGGTTTATAATGGAGGCCCTCAGATTAGACCTAGTTTGTGCCCACACAAGTACACCATAAAATGAGAGATTCAAAGAGGAAAAGAAAGAATGCTAGTCTCCATGATCATCAAGTATGTATGCAAATGAAAATGAAAGCTATTCTATATGATAACAATGCATGAAAGCAAACTATTCTATGAAAGGAAATGCTTATGCAAGATTATTCTATAAAAGGAAATATGAATCTGTTGGCAATTTGGCTGAGTTGGTTACATAGATGTTGTCATTATGGCAACATATGATCTACATGAAGATCACATAGGTCAGAAAGCTAGTATGTCAGAGCGCAATGCAAAATTGTCTAAGTATGAGACAGTGTGTTTTTGCCAGTGAACCCGAAGACAGTTTTGATTGGCAATGTTGATTGGAGTAAGTTCAGTGCTTGCGCACTTGAACATAGACTCTATGGTGACTATTGAAGAGTCACCTCAGAGCACAAGTCAGTACGACATGTACGGAAGAAGTTATGATAGTTTTACTAAAGGCAGTGTCAAGCCGACAAGACAAAATATGAAGACAAAATTGATAAAGAGCTAAGGGATTATTTTGTTTATCAAAATAATGACTTAACAATATAAACGGATGACATCCTAGATGTTAACCTTTGGTTAAAGATATTTTGTAATATGATAGCCGACTGGAAGAGGTATTAGCCTTAATAACTTGTATAAATGTAATTGTAAAATGTAAGAAAGATATGTGATATATGATGTGTATGTAATAACGATAGTGAAAGAGCAACAAAGAGAGATTGATGCAAGCAGTATAAGGTTATGTACCTTAACCTCTTTTTGTAATCAGTAAATATTGTATATTACTTGTTTGGGCAGTGGGCTCATCTGGTAATCACATTTTGTACTGCCAACTCCTAACAGGGTTGAGGCTTCTAACAAGGCCTATAGTCCTTTAATCAGGACTGAGACACTATATGCATGTAATAGACTCCTAACAGGGTCAACATCCTTAATATGATACTTTTGAGTAGTGGATCTTTGTGGGTACCATCCCCACCAGAGTTATCCCTTGGCTAGGGTTTCCTCGAGAACAAATAATGTGTTATGAGTTCTTTTATTTTATTGCTATGCATGTTGTTTAGCTTTCTATGTTATGCAAGCATTAAGATTATCTGTTATATCCATAATTGGGAAAAAGTTAAAGTTTGTAGAATACCGATTCACCCCCCCCTCTCAGTATTCTCTATTTCTAACAATTGGTATTAGAGCCAGGTTACTCAGAAAAGAATCATTCAAGGAAAGTCTAGCAGCTTGAGTAAGATCTCTATGGATATGGATCAACTACAAAAGAATCTTGAAGAAGCTCTTGAACAAATTGATATGCTTACTGATGAAAGAGACACTCTGAAAGGAAAATATGATGATGCAAAGAACCATTGAGAAACTGAAAAACAAGTTGGAAAATCTAAAATTTGAAAAGGAATCCGAAGTTCATATTGAAGATTGTGATGAAAACTTAGAAAAGGAAAATGAGATTCTCAAACATGAACTGAAGATAGAAAATCTGAAGCTAAGTCTGAAAGATGGAAATGGAAAGAATGAAGCAAATATGAAATCTGAGAATGAAAATATGAAGATTGAAAATGAAGGATTAAAATCTAAACTTGGTAAAGTAACATCTGAACTTGAGAAATACAATACAATTGTGAAAGGTGAACTGACTCAATCTAAACAGCAACTTGAAAGACTATATTCAACTAGTGAGAAGATTGATGAACAAATATCTTATCAAAAACCATTCTAAGATAAAACTAGTCTTAGATTCAACACTTTTAAAGAAAATGAAAAAAGTAAGGAATCAGATATGAAATTTTTTGAAAGCATAGATGAGAAGAAGTCTGATGAGATTAACAAATTTGAAGATACACCAAAGGAAGAAGAACCACCTAAGCAAGAGGAATCACCTAAAGGTATGCAAGGATAATTCAAAGGTAGATGTTTTGCTTGTAATACTATTGGTCATATGAAGAGAGATTGCACAGGTAAGCAATTTAAACCTCTTAATCGTTATTGTTATAATTGTCATGGTTTTGGACATAGGGATATTGAATGTAGAAAACCTAAATTTGTTGAGAATAACAATAGTAGTAGAATGTTTAGGAATACTAACCATGCATATAAGAAACTCACTGAAGATATGAACAAAAGAAATGGAGTGATATGTTATAGATGCAACAAGGTTGGACACATTGCTAGAAATTGTAGATCACAGATCAATCCACCCGGACCAAGATATGGAAACAATGGAATAGTTTGTCAGATATGCAACAAGATTAGACATACAACAAGGTTTTGCAGAATGAACAATGGAGTTTTTCATCCTAATCCTAACCCTAGAAGTCATGCAAGAAGAAATGAAGATGCAAGTAATAGATAGAAAGGATGCTGTAGTAATTCAAATGAAGTGAAGTTTGTTAAAAGCACAGATCAAGGAGACATTTTCAACACTGAAGGTAATTAGAAAGGTGGAGTCCTAAAATTGCTTTTTTCTAGCATAAATCATGGTCAAAGATGGTGGTGGGGACATATTTAAAGATAGCATTCCATTTCATTTTGGTCCATACACAATCCCAAAACATACATTTTAGAATTTTATTTTGATGGAAAAATGGACATTTATCTAGTTGTATCATAATATATTTCTATTTTTCACCAATAGAGAGCTTAGAAGGAAGAATTTTCTAGGCTAGAATTTAAGGGTTAGATTTTACTTTAGACCTCCAAATTTGAGCACTTAACTATCTCCGAGTTCTCTCCTAAAATTTACATTTCCATTTTTCATTTAGCTTATATTTTAATGTCAAGACTAATGTCAATAGCCTAGCCATAAAAATATTTTTATAAGACTGAGATAAATAATTTGAGTTCAACAATATACAAAACATTTTTTGGCCATAACACAAGATCTATGTTAGATGATCAAATTAATATTTGGTAAAACAAACTAAAATATTAAGGTGATGGAATTTGAAGTCAAAAAACTATTTATTATGACATCATATTCATATTGACTAAAGAATATTTGAAATGTTAAAGGTCATAGTATGTAAAATAAAAAAATGAATTTCAAACCTATTCTTGTCACACTATTAGGCATTCTTAAAAATCAAAGAATAAAGTGGTGGTATTATAGGAACATCTCGTAAATGAATAAGTGGGTTCATAATATCTACTATGTTTGATAAATATAATGACATTAGATGCACCAAATGTGGGTGATCTCACAATAGTGTGTACTAGTCATAAGCTAAGGGAAAAAATGTCTGAAGTGCTAAAAATTACAAAACACCTTGTGAAAATAAATATATACCTTATGCTACTCTCTAAAATTGTAGGTCCACAATCCTAGAACATAGTTTTACCATGTAGGTCACAACTTGTCATTAATGAAGATAAAATAAGCATTCATTAATATATTACAATGGTAATATAATCCAAGAAATTTGACACTATCAAAAAGAAAAGAAAAATTTCCTTTGAGAGTAAACTTCAATAATTACACTTAGATAGGATTAATTAGTTAACATGCTCGAATAAATATAAACTAGTGAAAATATCTCAAAATATATTAAAATGAAAATAAAATTTTAACTACAACAAAATGAAAAATATTGAGAATGAAGAATATATTGTTTGAGATTTGAGATTTCAACCATATAAAAGTTTTTTGTTATGGGAATGCAACTACCCTAAACTATTATTAAAATAATTATTAATATAATAATAGATCAACACTCCCTTCTTAGCATATCAATTTGAAAAAAAAGGTGGAACACTAAAAAGACTAAACATGAGCTTTTTTAAAAATTTGACAAAGCATCTCCACCAATTATCCTCTCTCACCCAGGACATACCAAATTGAACACATTAGAAAATCTCTTGACTATCAAACTTAGAAAGTACTTATCCAGATGAACACCAACCAACTATACATCGAAACTCACTCATGTATCCATAGTACCACAACCGCAAATCAACTAAGAATTTAGACTAACTCAATTATCCACAATAACACACCTACAAAGCAATTGATTGAGACAAATTCAATTATTCATGGAGGTAAACAATTATACAAATTTAGACATACTCTACTATCTACAAACCAAATTTTTTTTCATGCCCCCTTACTCCATGACAACACTCAAGATGAAACAATGCTTCTCATGCAATATATCATCTCTAGACAAGAAGCCAACTTGAGATGACAAAATAACTCCTCCTTTTGATGTCTCCAACCTCCAATATGGTTTATTTAGAAGATATATTTCTCCTCATTGTAATTGTGAGGAAAATCATGATATTGTATTGCAAGATCAAATCTTTCTTCCTAAATTTCAATAGCATTCAAAACATTAATTTTTTTAACTTGACATCAACAAGGTCCCTTGAAAATTGAATATGATTAAAAAGAATGTGTTGTCTTTGATTACAATAATAGCAATTGATTTTTTTTTTCAAATTTCTAAGCGTCCTATAAAATAAGTTAGATAAGGTGGAGTTTCATCCTTATTGAAATTTTTTCCTGTTGTATTTTATCTAAATCTAGAAGCAAAAGTATCATGAGTGAGCCCTTCATGGTTGTCCATACAATGATCATAGAGAGAACTATGAAGAAAAAAATACAGACATAAATTGTTCAACAACAAATAATGGCAAAGTTCATGTTGTAGGCATCTAAATAGTGTTGAGTTTAAAACTTCTACGATATGAAAAAAAAAGATAAACAAATAAATCTTTCTACTCATTCAATAAATTACAAAAAAAAAACTTTTTGTTCTTAAAGATCAAGAAGTTAAAATGGAGAAATATAATAATGTTATTATATAGAAGTCTTGAACAATTTGTAAAACAACTAAAAATAAAAAAGATTTCATGTATGTTCATGCAAAACTACAGCTAGCAACTTTGTGTAAATTGTATTTTTAGAAATCTTATTTTTAGCTGCTAAAAGCTATAGATCAGGAGAAATTTTCAAAGTTAGAAGGGTAGGAAAGGGACATGATTTATTCTAGTTCTACTATCGTGCTTGACATAATTTGGACCTTGCATTTTTTATCACCATCATGTGCCTATTTTTGGTTGAGTGGAAGGGTGTGCACTACAGTGGTTGCTCCACATGATCGTGCTACTAAGTAGATTGAAAAAATCAGCCAATATTTGGTAAAACAAACTAAAATATTAAGGCACGATGGAATTTGAAGTTAAAAAATTATTTATTATGTCATCATATTCATATTGACTAAATAATATTTGAAATGTTAAAGGTCATAGTATGTAAAATAAAAAAAATGTATTTCAAACCTATTCTTGTCACACTATTAGGCGCTCTTAAAAATCAAAGAAGAAAGTGGTGGTATTTTGGGAACATCTCGTAAATAAATAAGTGGGTTCATAATATCTACTATGTATGATAAATATAATGGCATTAGATGCACCAAATGAGGGTGATCTCACAATAGTGTGTACTAGTCGTAAGCTAAGGAAAAAAATGTCTAAAGAGCTAAAATTACAAAACACCTTGTAAAAATAAAAATATACCTTATGCTACTCTCTAAAAATATAGACCCACAATCCTAGAACATAATTTTACCATGTAGGTCGCAACTTGTCATTAATGAAGATAAAATAAGCATTCATTAATATATTATAATGGTATTGTAATCCAAGGAATTTGACACTATTAAAAAGAAAAGAAAAAAATCCTTTGAGAGTAAACTTCAATAATTACACTCAGACAGGATTAATTAGTTAACATGATCAAATAAATATAAACTAGTGAAAATATCTCAAAATATATTTAAATGAAAATGAAATTTTAACTACAACAAAATGAGAAATATCAAGAATGAAGAATATATTGTTTGAGATTTGAGATTTTGACCATATAAATGTTTTTTTTTAATGGGAATGCAACTACCCTAAACTATCATTAAAATAATTATTAATATAATAAAAAATCAACACCCCCTTCTTATTATATCAATTTGAAAAAAAAGGTGGAACACTAAAAAGACTAAACACAAGTTTTTTTAAGGATTTGAAAAAGCATCTCTTGACTATCAAACCTAGAAAGTACTTATCCACATGAACACCAACCAACTATACATCTAAACTCACTCATTTATCCATAGTACCACAACCACAAATCAAATAAGAATTTAGACTAACTCAATTATCCACAATACCACACCTACAAAGCAATTGATTGAGACAAATTCAATTATTCATAGGTAAACAATTATACAAATTTAGACATATTCTACTATCTACAAACCAATTTTTTTTTTTCATGCCTCCTTACTCCATCACGACACTCAAGATGAAACAATGCTTCTCATGCAATATATAATCTCTAGACAAGAAGCCAACTTGAGATGAAAAAATAACTCCTCCCTTTGATGCCTCCAACCTCCAATATGGTTTATTTAGAAGATATATTTCTCCTCATTGTAATTTTGAGGAAAATCATGATATTGTATTGCAAGATCAAATCTTTCTTCCTCAATTTCAATAGTATTCAAAACATTATTTGTTTTTAGCTTGACATCGACAAGGTTTCTTGAAAATTGAATACGATTCAAAAGAATGTGCCATCTTCAATTACAATTATAGTAATTGAATTAGTTTTGAAATTTCTAAGCGTCCTCAAAGATAAGTTAGATAAGGTGGAGTTTCCTCCTTGAATTTCTTTCCTATTAAATTTTATCTAAATCTAGAAGCAAAAGTATCATGAGTGATCTCTTCATGGTTGTCCATACAATGATCACAGAGAGTTATGAAGGAAAATATAAAGACATATAAATTGTTCAAAAATAAATAATGGAAAGGTCCATGTTGTAGGCATCTAAATAGTGCTAAGTTTAAAAATTCTACAATATGAAAAATAAAAAAAATAAAAAAAAATATTTCTAATCATTCGATAAATTACAAAAAAACCTTTTTGATTTTAAAGATCAAGAAATTAAAATGAAGAAATATAATAATGTCATTATATATAAGTCTTGAACAATTTGAAAAACAACTAAAAATAAAAATAATTTCATGTATGTTCATGCAAAACTACAACTAGAAACTTTGTGCAAATTGTAGTTTTAGAAATCTTATTTTTAGCTGCTAAAAGCTATAGTTCAGGAGAAATTTCCAAACAAGTTAGAAGGGTAAGAAAGGGACATGATCTATTCTAGTTCTGCTATTGTGCTTGACATAATTTGGACCTTGCATTTGTTATCACCATCATGTGCCTATTGTTTCTTGAGTGGAAGGGTGTGCGCTACAGTGGTTGTTGCACATGATCGTGCTACTAAGTAGATTGAAAAAATCAGCCAATATTGATTTTCCTTACTTTGCTAGCTTGTAGGAGACTACATTATGACAACCATGGTAAGATATGCTAAAAGGAACATGAAAGAAATTCATGTAAGAGGACAATACTTCATTGCATAGACATTATCAAGAAAAAATTAATCATACATAAACACAAACAAGCATCAAACAAGTTCGCCAATTTCATTAGAACATTTTTTTTACATAAAATATTAACTAGCACTTTCACCTTTGAGGGGTGCAATGGTTACGTTGATAGTAAAATATATATCAAATGATGATATTTTGGTATATTGATGGATCTCTATCCCTCTCTATTTCTATATCTATATGTCTCTCTCTCATCTGCACTCTCTCCATATCTACCTCCCTATCCCTACCTTGCTATCTTTCTTACTCACACACATAGACACTCCTTTCTCCCTCCCTATCTCTATCGTATCTTACCCCTATCTTTACCTTTCACCTCTCTCTATCTATATCCCATTTCCTCTATTTCTATTTGATCTTATCTATCTATTTATCACCTTATATATATTTATCATTCTATCTCTCCATCTCCCCCCTCTCCTCTCTCCTCTTCCTCTGACTCCCTCTTTGTCTCTCCCTTCATAACTATACCCCACTTTGATATTCGATTATGATCCATCTATCTACTCTCTCTCTCTCTCTCTCTCTCTCTCTCTCTCTCTCTCTCCCTCCCTCCCTCCCTCCCTCCCTATTTTTCCCCCAGAGTGGGTGCGGGGGAAAATGTAGAGGTGGATTGAATGTGTGGGAGTTGGAGATAATGTGTGCTTTAGGTCAGACAGGAGTGCAAATATTATGGTTTATGGTTTGGATGAGGGATCTTGGCAATGGATGTCAAAGTGTCCCACTGCTTTTGTCAAGATTTGTGTTCCAAATGCATGGCATTTCAATAGATCCACTCCTTTCCTCCCCTGCAAGTTAATACTTGAAGATCTATATCCTCCTAGGACAAGGGCAGTGGTGTTGTCTATTTTATGTTCTAGATACATCCTTCTACATTAAATAGGAAATCTCAATTAGCTATTTCATAAAGTTCTACATTTGGACATTAACTTGCTATCCTTAATACCTTTATTTTATTCTATTTATCTATTTTTTCAATTTAGGATTTACGAGAATAATGGATTCATAAGTGGTATATTCATAAACTCAATTTGGTTGATAGCTCATTTTACATTAATAGTTAAATATTTTAATTATAATATTTAATTAAAAAATTGTTTATTAAAATTAAATATATTAAAAAGGCTTCACGGTATAAATTTTGTTGATTGCTCGATGAAATTATATTAAATTAATCTTTCTAGCAATATTTACTAGCATTTTCCACAAAATCACATAGGGGACCTTGGAAAGGTGATAAATATCATGTGCACTCTGTTCCAAAAAAAGGGTAGCATTTGCGGTCATTTAGTGGCCTTCAAGTAAAAAGGAGTATGTAAATGAAATCTAAAAAATAAGATCTAATGATAAATAGGAGAAATACTCAAACACCCCTAATTCAAACATATTTTTTGGATTTTTTAAATAAATGATCCCTGAGAAAACAATAAGCAGTTATTCTGTGGTTTAGATCATCTTCTAAAGTGACGAAACATTTTTATTATTTTTAAATAATATAGCTTTAATAGATTAAAGACATGCTAACACCACACGAGAACTTTACATTTATCTTCCCCACTCTGATGAAGTATTGGAGTTGATAAGTAAACAACCCACAGCTCCCAATAACACTTGCATGTAAACACCTGGCATAGAAAGAGTACAAACACAAATAGAGATACTTGAGGCTAATGTCAATGGAGGAACACTCACATGACAAAAGTAGATGGCAAACAAAGGCAAATCATCAAACCCCCCATGGCACTTTATAATTGAGTGTGAATACAAAGAGCACACACATGTGCAAGATACCATACATGCAATAGAATGACACTTTATTTCAGTGCGTGTGAATAAAAATATGCTACAAAAATAAAGTATACACTACTCAAAAAGAGAAAAGGCTGCTGAAACAAAAGAACAACCAAAGATGAGCCATCCCTCAAAGGGAAGAGATCCTAGGACCTCAAACATCCAAGATATCTACCAGATTGCAAAAATTAAAAAATGAATAAAATATACTTGGAGGAGAATCTAGAAAAATGACTCACAAAAATGAAAAGGTCTCAGAACAAGATTTCCAATGATATATCATTTTCCTAAAACGGAGTCCAGATGTGCAAGATAGAGCTCTCGGAGTGCAAAATTAAACATTTGGATTTGATAGTAAAAAACTATCAAAAATAAAAATGAGAAATTCAAACTTCCAAATTTGGATAGAGCTTGGAAAGAGCTTTCAAACGATATCTTATTTGCCCGATTTCAGCACCGTATGTGAAAGTTATGAGAAAAAAACCACAGGTATGCTGATGGGCCTAAAAATGGTGTTTGCAAGTGTTGATGTGTGTTGACGTCAGCACTTCACAATGCTAAAATTGATGGCCATATGGACGTCACCACCAAAAAATTAATAGGGCTTGGGGGCCAAAACTTTTGGGCCCTTGGTCATGTGGGTGACTAGGGGGCTAGACTCATGGCTCTTGGCGCCTAGTCTTGTGGCCCCATATGACTGCAAACTAAGAAAATTTAGGGGCTGGTTGCGGAAACCACTGGCATTTGATGTCACGTCTGGAAGTCTCGACAGGTGACTGCGACAGTTACCATGTAGTCACTATGGCCCATCGGCGATGACTACCGACGGTGACCGCGGGATCACCACGGCTCACACGACGATCACACCGACAGTGACCGCGGGACCACTGCGGCACCATCTGAGTGGTGCATGGGTGGTGCCCAAATGGCCCCTACCCCCTCTTTTTAATTTTTTTTAATGTGTTAGTGCCTCGGGGCACGTGCCAGGGTCATACGACCCTGGTAGGCAAGGTTTTTTTGCCTCTCCTAGTAACATCATCCAAATCTAACATGCCTTATATGGAATGGGTATTCTTGGATGCTGTGAGCTCAATGGTGAGGTCTGTTTGAGAAAAAAAACTCTAAAAAATAGTGATTGCCTCGGGATCCGTGTGGGGCTGGTTGCAAATTTTCTTACCACAGATTTTGGCTTTGTCCAAAATGGACAAACATTATATGGATTTAGGGGTTCTTGGGTGCTCTGAATGCATCTGTGAGATCCATTTGAGGCCAAGATGACCAGAAAGAGAGGTCCCCCTAGTTCCAACATAAAACCTTCTAAAAACACAGATTTGACGAACACAACCAAATCTCTCAAGAAGATTACAGGGGAAAATAGATCTGAAGCTCTAATACCATGTTGGATTTGATGAGTAAACAACCCACAACTCCCAAGAACACCTGTACGCAAACACCTATCACAGAAAGAGAGAGAGAAGTAAGAAGCTAAAGAGGCATGAACGCATGGATCCATGAAATAGGAGACATTCTTGATGTGCAATAACAAAAGTTGCAATTCAATAAAAATGAATGTTCTCAATAAGATTACAAGAGAGATTAATCCTTATAAAAGGAGATCAAAACCCTAAAAGGGTGAACAAACCTAGGTTGCATGATAGTAATTAATAAAACAATTAATTATTGTATGCCTAAAGTTTAGCTTAAGTAGAAAGAGATAATAAGTGACTTAATAATTAAATCAACATGATTTAATTAATAAGCAAACAAATTTTTACTCTAATAGAAAGTGCGCTCATAGTTTCATATTTTAAAATTCTTTCATTTACAATATAAATAATAATTATTAATGCAAGTAGTTTTTATATTTTCTAAATTTATAATCTTTAATGTACTATTCAAAATATTATTTAATTACTATTGACATAATTATTGTATTTTCTTTTGATGTAAGCACTATATATATATATATATATATATATATATATATATATATATAGAGAGAGAGAGAGAGAGAGAGAGAGAGAGAGAGAGAGAGAGAGATTTGTGAAAAATCAAAATGTTGATGTTTCCTATGTTCCAATTCTCATTCACTCCTTGCTCACTGAATCCCCCAATTAACAACTTTAAAGAAACCAAAAAAAATAAAATTAGAAGTCCATTAACGATTATATCATGTACCAATAGTCATCCACTTGTACTCCCTGTAGGTAAATTTTTTGAGTGATTACTAAGTCATTTGTGCATAAGTATTGAGAATTTTTGAGTAGTAACTAAGATAGTTGCACATTAGTATTGGCAATTTTGGAGGTGGTTGCAGTGTATGGTCACTGGAGCATCTTTAAGTAGGTATTGTGCAACACCTTGAAAGGACCACTTTTTTACTCTTGCACCATAACAGGTCCCACATTGTGCATTGTGACTACCTAGAAGCGAAAATAATAGCTATAAACAATTAATTCTCATAATAAAACCATCAACAAGAGATCATCAAAATTTAATGTAGTTTGATTCCTCTAAATGTTTATTATAAATAATATATCCTACAAATGATTTTTTTATTAAAATATTAGAAATATCTGTGTCACACTTGGACGTTTAATATAAGCAATTTACATTCTTTAAGATTCTAGAAACATGGAGGACAACTTCTGGTCTCTCCTCATATTTTCAAATGTTCACATAGCATTTGTAGAGAAAATTATTTCCCCTATCTTGGTGAGCCCTGATATGTGAATTTAATGCACTCCCTAGTCAATCAATCCACAAGTGGATGAGGAAAATGACAATTGTCCATTGCCTCACATTAGGATGCGGCTAAGCTCCCTACAAAATGCACCGTTGACCCAATTTTGAAAAACATAAAAGACAACATATTTTTGCAAAATTTTCACCATTTGTTCTTCATGATCTACATATTTTGTGGTAAAAAACCCCCAAAAATTGCAAAAAAATCACTGTGTTTTTGCAAATCTGGAAAAAAAGACAGAGTGACATTGTTTGTCTTTGGTGAGTTTTTGTAAGGAGCTTAGCCGTTGCCCTCACATCAAGGGCTCTAATAATTTGAAAGTGGCGGCTTGTTGACTCAACTTTTTTTCCTCCCTCTGAGTCTAAAGTTTAACAAGTCAAGTACACCACAAGTTACACAATTACATGAAGTCCTTCAAGCTGAAGTAACTACCTTGCCAAATTTAATAGCTTGGTAACAATGTTGGAAAACAGCAGGCCATGGGGCTCACTTTGTATTGATAACATTGACTACTTCAATAGCTTGCATGTTCAACACACGACATATTTTTTATTAGATGTTTTAGTTGTCCATGTCCTAATAGACATGTATGTATAGTGTAGTGTGGAACACAAGACATTAAGTTATCAACTTTTCCAAAAAAAAAAAGAAAAAGAAAAGAAAAAAATACAAAAAAACAATTGAATATGCATAGTCTCATGGAATGCAGTGATTGCAAGGTTTGCACAAAATGTGTTTATTAAAATGTTCACAAACAAGTGTAACGCTAATCTCCACAACCATTTAATAACATCTTTTCGTACTTGTGCTAAAATTGACATTTTGTAATGGGGGCATAAAATTATATTGGAAAGTATATTTTTTTCACAAGATGTAGTAGTTGCAGTGGGCACCGGCTACGGTGCAACATATTTGCACCCTCGAATACTATGCTCATGCACCCCATATGCCATGCCATTATATATCTAGGGTACTCCTTTTCTTTGCACGATAATTAAGGTGAGTCGTCAAATCATTTAAGGTTGAGCCGATGATAATTAATGTGGTAAAGGATATCATTTTTGTTTAGTTTAAAATATTTATCAATTAAATAAATTTTGAATTAAATTTTTATTTTATTTTTTATATTTTATAAAAAATACTATATATATTTTCAAGAATATCAATTTTTTGTGATATTTGTTTAGTGATTTTTTATTTTGAGTAATAAAATAATATAAGTATATTGTGATTTTAATAAATATATTTAAAAAGAATTATTATTTATTTATTAATATAATATATGTTATTAATAGAATATAATCTATTATGTTTAAAATTTTGTATGTTTGTATTGAATGTAATTTTATAACTACAATAGATGATTAAAAAAAATATTATAAATTTTAGTGATGTAAAAATATTATATAACCTTAATATTTTATTATTGGAGCTCTCTTGTGATGAATTTTTATTTTTATTTATATCATTACATAAATTAATTTAAATATCAAAGCTATTAGATTCTCACAATAATAGTCATGGTTGTGTAAAAAAAATTATCACCAAATAATGATGACCAAGTGTGACCTCCATATTAAAAAAATTACACAATTGAATAACATCATAGCATAATTTAAATAATATACTAATTGACATCATATATTATATTAATGAAAAGTTGAAATCACATGTTTATTAGATAAGTAATTTTAATTCTTCTAAATTGTATTATGGCTATTTCATACAAATATTTGATTAATTTATTAGGAGTTGGATATTAAGTTAATAATGATAAGTTAAAGATAAACAAATATCCATTGTTGTAGTTACTAAGTACAAGTATAATTGGTATTAATCACAATGTTATTAATATTATAACTATTTGATATAATAGGTGAAGTCTTATATTAATTTAGAATTATAAATATATAATAATTATAAATATTTTACTCTTTTATTTTACAATTTTAAGATATTTAATTATCATAGTTTAAATCAAATTAATAAAAATAAAAGAAAATTAATCCTTATAAATGTAAGTGAATATATCTGTGTTAATGAATTACATAAATTATCTTTAGTTTTTATAAAGATTTCAAGTAATATCTTTTATATTATTTTTTAATTTTTTAATTTTATATATTATCAATATTTAAAATATATAATTAAAAATATCAATAAAATTATTTTTCTTAAATATAATTATTAATTTTTGAAATAAAATAATTTATACATATATAATCAATATAATATATTATAATATATTTAAAAAATATAACTATAAATCAAAATTTAAATACTTCACATAAATTATTAATCTAATATAATATAATTTCTGATTTAAAAAAAAAAAATTGTTAAAATCAAAATAAATTACATCATTTAATTAACAAGGAACAATTTTAATAGTATTTTATATAGTTCATATAACTTATGTCAAATCATATTATTTAGTATTTTAAAATATAACTTATAATTATTTATTATAAATAATAGATATTATTATCACTAATTCATAAGTTAATTAATATAAAATATATAATGAAAAAGTTAAGTTTATTAATATTTAGATTATAATTATAATTTATGTTATATAATCTAAATATATAACATCTAATTATAATACATATAAAAAAAATTATTATTCAATTTAATATACATTAGTTAATAAATAATCTATATCCAAAACCAGACATTTATATTATAACAAATTTTTAAAAATAAATATGAATTATTTTAAATATAATATTTATATAGAATTTTTATATTTTAAATATGTATATTCAGAATATTTATATTTTATTATTATTATATATAATTATTGCCTCAAAAATTGTAATAGAGGTAGTGCTTTCACAAAATCCTAAATTTTTAAGCCAATAGAAGAGCTCTAAATTAATTTTGTTGAATTATAAACATAAAAAATGTGCATGTATAATATACTAATTGACATCATATATTATATTAATGAAAAGTTGAAATCATATGTTTATTATATAAGTAATTTTAATTCTTATAATATATGTTATTAATAGGATGGGACATATGTTTAAAATATTGTATGATTTTACTGATATTATAATGTGATTGTAAAATTACATTTAATAAAATCTTACAAAATTTTAAACATCATAGATTATGTCCTATCCCACTAATTTAAACACATATAAATTATAAAATTTAATTACTTATTATATATAAATGATTTCATAGTTTCATAGTTAAATATTAAGCTTATGTAATATTTGTGGATCATTTAGTTATAAAGTTATTTTTTTATATTCATTGTTATATAAAATTATATTCAATAAAATCATACTTAATAGATTATGTTTGATTATATTAATAATTTCTATTATATGAAATTATTTATTAATAACATTATAAAGATTTACTATTTTATTATTCAAAGAATAATAATAAACAACTATCATAAAAATTTGATGTTCTTGAAAATATAAAATATATTTTATCAAAATTAAAAAATAATATACATGTACAAATAAAAATTTAATTAAAAACATGTACATGCCCTGAACTCTCGTGATTACGTGTGGGAGTCGGCGCCGATGTTTGCTGGATTGCTCTCTTCATAAAGCTTTTTCTCTGTTCTGTGTCGTTCCACTTCCTTTTCTTTAATTTTTCTTCTTGTTTCTTGTCGTGAATTAGGGGTTCCCTGATTTCAATTGGGGATTCTGCCATTTTTGCTGTTTCGGTTTGTTTTCTGTGGGAAAGATCTGAATTTTATGCTGGGATACCTTGAATTTTGTACACGTCACTGGCTCTCATCATCTGCATTCTTTCTTGTTTCTTCTGAGGATTCAAGCATAGAAACTCCATATATATACCTATGTGCTCCACCACCACCAATATCACGAAATCACCACCAACATCATTACCAGAGGAATTTCCTCCCCTCTGTCAACTACAATAAAAGAAAGAGAAGAATTATCTCGGGAATTGGGAGGAAACTCCTTGGGTATTTAATTAATAACGAGGAAAGTTCTGTGGGCTGCATGAACCTTCTGACGGCGACGGCTATCCAGCCATATCGCATGTTATGCATGACTTATGTACTGGGTTTGTCAGTCGCTCATCGTAATTATTGCCTCAGTCAGTACTTAGTACTGGTTTGGTCAAATCAGACACCATTGTCGTGTGTCTTTTCCCACCGCACTACTGCAGATGTACACGTTTTTCATAGGAATACTTGCAGTTTTAAATTTTAAAAAAGATTAAATTGCATACACTTCACACTTAAGTGAGATTTTTAAGTATTGGCTAAATCGTAAACTAAAACGTAAAATACCTATATAAGGACAGTTTGAAAAAAAAACTGTGTGCCCCTTGGTAAGATATGAGCAGACATTTGATATTAATATGAATGTAAAATAGAAAATTATATAAGAAAATCATTTTATGAGTTTAACTATATATAATTTAAATTTATTATTTTTAAAAGTTTTATTTGTAAACTAACAAATATAATATATTAATAATTATTTATTATTTAAAATTTGTATAATATTTATATGTTCAAATTTTCAATTTTTAAATATTTTTATAATAATTGTATTATAAAATATTATATATATTTTAGGAATGGTATAATATATTGCTTATATAATGTAGTGGTGGATGCAACCTTGGCCACTATCAAATCATAATTAGACAATGTAAGAAAAATATTATATAATTTTTTTCTTTTCTATTTTCAAAATAATTTTCTTAAATTTCTTATTTACTATTTTAGTAGATTATTTTATTAAAATATATTAATAATTAAATATAATTCTCAATATTAAATATATATATATATATATATATATATATATATATATAACAACTTTAGAAATATATAATAACTAAATTATTTTCAAAATAATTATTTTAATTTTTTTATAATAAATTATATGATTAATATTTTTAAAAATATTTATTTTTATTTTAATAATTATTATGTTATCCTCATTAGAATGGAGTTGTGTTTAAATGGCAATGCCATAAGGTTCTCATGTTAGAGAGCTATGTTTGAATCCTTATAAATAATATTTATGTTTCTTGTAATAGAACACAATGTCACAAGATGTAGTCTCCCCTTGAAAAAACATCATGTCACGTTAAAATGTAATTTATTATTATTATATATAATTATTTTTAAAATTATATAATAGATTTCTAAATTTTTAAATTTGGATAAGGATCTTATTTTCATAACAATTTACTTCTTAAAGTTTATCCTATCCATTTGAAATTATCCTTCAAATACTAAAATATAATTATTTTAAAATCTAAATAATAAGAATAATTTTGTAAAAAAGAAATTAACTTATTTGAAATATTTTTTAATTTACTAAAATGTTCTCAAATTTTTGTTTGTAAGACTTAATAGTTTTAACATTGATTGAATAAAATAAAATAAATTATTTTTCTAAACTATTATAAATCTTACCAAATTTATTTTCATTGATTTAACATTGATTGAATAAAATTAAAAAAATTATTTTCCTAAACTTGATAGTTTTAAAATTGATTGAATAAAATAAAAAAAATATTTTCCTAAACATATGTATTTATTAATGTTATAACATGTTAATAAATTTATTAACTTATTTGAAATCTTTTTTAATTCAATAAAATATTTCTAAATTTTAGTTGTATTTTAAAAACTTAAACAAGATATATGTGATTGTAAGATTAAGTAATTTTTAACATTTGAATAAAATAAAAATATTTATATTCTAACTTTCTTCACTTTATAACTATTAACCTTTATTTATCTATAGATTTATAATTATTTTAATAAAAATATATATTTATACCTCTTAAAATAATTTATATATTATATAATAATTTTAGTAATATTACACACATATATAAGTTAAATAATATATTACTTGCTGGGAATAACTTTATTACCTATATAATTTGTTAAACTTTTTAAATATTTTGTACTATTTTGCACACATACTCCATTCTGATTTACTTTGCACGACACGTACAATGACTTGATATACAAAATTTGTTAATAAAAATTAAAGCATTGAAACATATAAATTATAAAAAGACTAAAAAGTAATTTACTTATAAATATTATATTTATTATCAAAAGATTTAAATAAATTATTTTAAGTCCAAACCTTGATAAAATGAAAAATGTTTAGAATTTAAAAATTATTATGATGAAATAAATTATTAAATATAATAGAGATAAATTATTTAAATATTATAGATTTGATAGTAAGATTTAAAAATAAACAATAAACAAACACCAAAGAATTAAAAATAAACCATATTGAACCAACACATTGATTTGATACTAAGATTTAAAAATAAACAATAATCAAACACCAAAGAATTCAAAAATTAAAATTAGGAAGACTTGTAAATCATAAAATATATATGGTATATATTAATAATTAATTTAATCATAATGATGTAAATATCAAATAAATTATAAGTAATTTGGTTGATTATTTCTTAAATTCACAATTTATTTAATTTTTCACACATATGATAATCATATAATGTAGGGTTTGTGCCGTTCAAAGCAGGCGTATGCATGGATGGGCATCCAACCATATCAAATGATATGGTTGGATAGTCATCGCCCCTTTTAACTGCCTTTCTGTCGCCCATTTTTTCCTATGATGATAGCTTTTGCTATGTTGATTTCAATTTTATAATTTTTAATTCTAGTATGTGGGTTGCTGCTGCTCCTCCTTCTATGTTGGTTTTATGAGCTACAAAGAGCTTTCAAAAATCCCGCTTCACAAGCAAAACATTCAGCCCTAATTGTTGGGCCCACTCACAAGTTGCCTCGGCGAGAATTTGAATGTCAAGAATAAAACATCTACCTATGAACCTAGTTTGCTCAAGTCTAACTTTTCCTTTAGCCATAGGTTAAATACCTAAAGATAAGGCCTTAGCACTGATTTTATAACATGTATTTTAGGCTTTTTTTTTAATTGAATAAACTTAGAATCACACAATATGATATTGAAATATTTATGCATAACATATGTGTGGGTACTCTTGTGGATGTCTTTTATAAGATCTCCTTATAAAAAAAATGATAATCTTATGCATACATTAATTAAAAGTAAAAGTATAAACAATAGAAAACAACACTCTAGTGGAGGCACTTCTAGGCCAAAATGCTTGAAAGTATCAAGAGTGAATATAAAAGACAATTACTTTAGCAAGATAACTTAAAGTTATAGATTATTATTTTTCTCCAAGAGTACAAAGCATTGCATTCTTGATAATTGTGTTTGGAGGTTTGGATTGTTGTTTTGGTTCTCCTTCAAGACTTTAGTAGGTGTTGTCTTTTGCAAAATAATATAAGAATTTATGATTATCAATGATTTGTACATTTTGTCAATAACTACATGTTCACGTCTAAACAAATGTCACATAATGGTGAATATCATCTTTATAACATTGAAGTATAGTACATGTTTTATGATATTTGACATCTAAATTGATATATATTAATACATCAATTAAAATAATTTAGAATTTTATTTTATTACTATTATAAAATATTAGTATTAAAATTAATATACACAGAATGAATACAAATTAAATAATTATATTAATTAATTTTAAAAATGATAACATATGGAAAAAAAGTTAGGGTGGCCTTGAACTTAAAGACCTCAAAATCTAGGATGTGGCCCTAGCTTTTAAATGGATTTTTAAAACTTTGAAGGTAATGGGCCTTGAAAATTACTAATCTGACATAACATTCTCAAAGTTATCCCTACAAGAGCTAAGTCCTGGAAGGACCTCCCCTTTAGAGATATCCTAGTAGGAATGTTTTTGCCCTCTCTTAAGGGGTAAAATTTGCTTTGAAGCATTTGAGAAGCATGAGAATTTGTGAGACCACTCCTTATTAATAGTAACTCTAATTATAAGACCACATTGGAAGCTCCTATTTGGTGAAATTTGTAGCACAAAGGCAAAACACTCACTCAATACAAGGTTGCCTAGCAAAGAATTAGAATAGCAAAGGTATAAGATATTTTAGTGACATTTTGGCCAATGGCAGTCTTAAATATTGGTCTATTCTTAGCTCAGAGTTTAGTATCCCACATACCCATTGGTGTAGTTATTCCATTCTCAAATAGGCTTTTTCAACCACCATCCCCTCTAAGGTTGTTCATAATGAATGGGTTATTAAGCTTTGCTAGCTAGATGGTACCAAAATGACTAAGATCTCTCGTAAATGTATTTATAGTTTTTTTGTACCAATGGTTCTCTCTATATGCATCTTAATAATTTCTAGGGGTAAGTGCACCAAGATGGTGAACAAAAAGTGGCCACATAAAAAAAAAACTAAATTTTTCATAACCTGCTCGGGTTATTTGAAACTCAAAATTTGTAGGCTTGGGAAAAATGACCCTTTCCCAAGCCTCATTTAAATATTAGAATATTTGGGTTCTCGATAACCCATACGAGTTATGAAGAACAAAAAGTTCCTCATAACCCGTACGGGTTATGAAGAACCAAAAGTTTCTCATAACCCGTACGGGTTATGAGGAACATATTCATTTCCTCTACTTTTCCATAACCCGTAAGGGTTCTATAAAAATAGGAATCTAAGAAGGGAGGGAGGGAGGAAAGGAGAGAGAGAGAGAGAGAGAGAGAGAGAGAGAGAGAGAGAGAGAGAGAGAGAGAGAGAGAGAGAGAGAGAGAGGTATGTGTAGGATCATGGTATGCCAAAAAGTGGCGATGTGAAAAAATGAACTTTTCACTTGTCCAAAAGTGCACTAAAAAGTTTGTTGACTTTTTAGTAAGCCTGGGTGTCAGTACACCTGGCCAAGCCAAAAGCCAAAGCACAGGCCTAGTCGGATATCTGATAATATTGGATATTGGATATTATCGGATCTATCAATTTTTGCCAGTAAATTATATTTCTAGCCCGCAACTGCATTCAACGTTTTCATTGTGAAAACATTAAACATAGCTCTGGGGGTTTCTAAAATTTGATAGATTCTCATATCAAATTTTCTCAACATTAATAGGTAAGTTAAATTTTTAAGTTTGTATTGTTTTTTATTTTTTTAAAATTGAAATTTGTAGTTTTTAATATTAAAACTAGGGTTTAAATGAGATTTTTATTATTATTTTTAAATTGATTATAATTATCTATTTGGGTTTTAATTGTAATCAAACATGGACTCAAACCAATTAGAAAACCCTCCCAATGATCCCACAAATAATCCAGAATCACATCCAAACAATCCCCCACTTTCACAAGACCAACTAGTCTAAAAAACTCGACGTTTAGAGGATCTCATAGGAGACAATCTAAATCAACTTAGAGGATATCAGACCACATATGCCAATATTCCCACATTGTGCCCCATGTTTTCCACATTGAACTCCATTATTGGAAACATGGAGAAACTTACAAAACAACATAATGTTGCACTTCTTTGGCGCGATTCCATGCACACCCAGTTTGACAATGGGCTTGAATATGATCAAGTTATGAACCTAAACATAAAAAAACATGACATATGTAATCTTTTTGTGGATCCCAAAACTGGTTTAAAAGTGGACCCTAAAAAACCCAAGTTGTCAATTAAATGGTACACAAAAGATGCAATACGTGACAACTTTTGGGATCGCTGGTGGATGGTTTTTGATAGACCACCTCATAGCAATTTGGATGTCCCATTCTATTTCATAAAAAAATTGTATGCTGAATTTATGCTCGGTCACAAGGTAAATTATTGGAGCATGAGACCGAACCAAGGTGTAGGCTTAGGCACTCCTCGGGATAGGCCATGGGCACACCAGGTAAAATCCTGCACATATGTCCCTCCCCCGATATTTCACCACCTCCTACAATGCAACATCTTGATATTATTGCTGAGGCCGGCTCACAGACTATTCGAGCCATTCACACCTTTAGTGATCTACTGGTTACACAGAGTGTGACATTGTTGCCTCCTCGTGCTGATGCTTCTAGCCCTTCCACATCCTACATGAGCTCACATGTTTGTGTGCCCCACACTTGCATTATGTACAAGAATCTGTGCTTAGGTCCCCCGAATGATAGTGATGCATATAACTATGTCTTCGAGGTGGACGATACTATACAACAGACTACAGGCACTGAAGTACCTCATGAAGATATGCATCAAGGGCATATAGAGCCATGGACTCCTATTGTTACGGTAAGGGTAAGCAATTCACTTGTTATATTGTGGGTAAGTGCACAAAGATGGGGGACCAAAAAGTTGCCACTTTTCTTTTTGGCCCCCCATCGCGAATTGTGTGCACGCACTAAAGAGTGTGCGCCCTATAGGGCGCACGCCCTATGGCTTGGGTTGCCCAAGCCTTAGGCTTGGGCAATCCAAGACAAAGGGCGTACGCCCTTTGGAAAACACTAAGTTTTCCAAAGCGCGTGCGCCCTTTGGAAAACTTAGTGTTTTCCAAAGGGCGTACACCCTTTGGAATGCTTAATGTTTTCCAAAGGGTGTATGCCCTATAGGGCGTACACCCTTTGTAAAAAGTCACATATATTTGTTGCATGCGGGTTTGAGCTCATTTTTTTTTCTCAAACCCACATTTTCAGCTTAGAGAGGATTTGGAAGTGCGCACGCCCTATCATAGTTGCTTGTGAGCTGATTGTTTTTCTTCATCCATCGATCAAATGGCTCCATGACATCGTTAAGTTCGATCTGGGAGAAGAGGTAAGTGTTTTTACATCTTCTCATGCCTCTTATTTGTTTTAAAATTTTAGTTTTGTTGCAATTTGTTTTTGTTTAAATTTGTTTTGTTCAAATTTGTTTTTGTTTAAATTTATTGTGTAATCAATATTTTAAAATGTAGTTTTTTTAATTGTCAGGAAGAAATAATCTCCCTCCACCAAACCCTCCGTCTCCTCATGATGAGCCAAATGAAGAACCGAATGAAGAAAGAAATGAAGAAAATGAACCTCAATTGCCTCCACCAATAGAGAAACCTCCTCCTGGAACACAACAAAATTTGTTGAACCAAATTGAAAGAGGGCAAAAAGAATTAGAATCTTTAATTAATAGGTTAAAAGATTCTAGTGGTACAAATCCCGAAAGGGAAAGACTTGCAAAATCATTGGAAGAAATCTCGACCCACGTAAGTGTAGTTAGTGGGCAAATTAATATATGGTGGGATAAAAGAGAAGAACAAAAACAATATTATGCAAATAAATTATCTTATGCACACATAAAAAAGAAAAAAATCACAAAAGATGACATTTGCCAGCTATTTAAAAAACCAGGGGACGCAGCTACTCTTAGAACTACAACAAGGAGGTTCCCAATTCATTGGTGCATAAATGAAGACATTAAAATTTTTTTTTGGGAGAGATGGTGGATGGTCTTTGATTCACCTCCTTGCAACAATCATGAGGTTCCTATATATTTTTTGAGGAAACTCTATTGCGAGTTTGTACTCAAGGAGGTACCAAATTATTTTGACATGCTGGATTCTCAGGGTAGAGGAGGGGGTTCATCATTTGATCGAGAAGGGGCACATCATGACCCTAACGCACCTAGGGTTGATAGTGGCAAGCCACCGTTGGATCATGTTAGTATTCCTTCTATTGTGAAGGAACATGTAGAGGCAGACACACTAGGCATGATTAGTGCTCTTACACAGACTCTCATTCAGTGTGCCACTCCTTTAGTTGAGGTTGACTATGGTCAATCCTCGAGGGGGCATATTTTTCGGTCATGTGGATGCTTGTGCACATTTGGCACTGGTGAGAGAGAGCAAGAGGATTCTAGATTGATGACTGATAACTTTCTAAATACGACATTTGGCATTGACACACAGGTAAATATTTCCAAGTTCATTAAATTGCTTTGATCATATTTCATTTATAAAAGAATAACTATTTAATTTAGTATCTATTGTTTATAATGAAAATTTAGGGCAAGAGTGTCAGTGGTGGCAGTGGCAGTGGAAGTGGCGATGATCCTAATGTCCCCTTTTACACATCATCGTCAATTGCAGAAGTATGTATTGAATAAAAAATTTAATTAACATGTTTGATTACTATGTAATTATATGAATAATTATATCCTAACTTATTGTGCATGTGCATTAGATGTGCATTGGTGAACCATCGACATTCACAATAGACAGGGAAGGGCATCGTGCAACTTTCCTTAGGTATCTTTATTTGCATATTAATTGGATTTACTTGATCATATTTTATTAATGAATGAATGACTAAATTACTAGACAAATTATGATCAAAATCCATGATGATTACACTCTTTCACCTGGGTTTGTGAGGTCGCCATTGAGTCCACAGGTACACATGTAATAATGCATTATAATTAACATGTCAGTAGTACGTTCTTATATGAATGGTTATCTTATAATTTTCCATGTACATGTGCACTAGTTGAATGTCAAAGCTTCGACTTCGACACCGCACACCGGATGATGCGGTGGAACCTTCATGGAGGTATCATTTACTCATTAGTAGGGTTGTAAAAAATATATGTAATCTTGATAATTGCATAATTTACTTTTTTTGTTTCATTTTCAGCTTTTGACATCAGAGACTCCTCCTTCTGTCCGTGATACTTTGGATTGTGGAGTAGCTGCAGCAGTAGCTAGTTCTAAAGCACTGACTGAGGTATGAAAGAGATCACTTAACTTTAATTGTTATTTTAATAGTTTATATTGAATTTTATAATGATATCCATGTATGTATTTTAATTATTATTTTGATCATTGTTGTAGGGACTTATGACTCCAGATCGCCAGCATGCGCCTTCGGTGGATGAACATAGTGACTATTTGCTAGCAGTAAGCCAATATTCAATTTTATGTCATTGTATAATTCAATTTTGATGTATATTAGTTATCTCTATCTAATTTTATTTTTTATCAGGTCGAGCTACAGAAGAGTCTAGATAGGAGGACGAGTGAGTGCACTCGGAAGACTACGGCATCCACTGCATCTCCATTGACACGATGATCGAAGATAGCTCGGGATTTGTTTTCTTCCCCTAGCGGGAAAGGACTAGATTAGGGATATGGATTGTATGCCTATATGGCATTAGTAGACATATTTTTTGTATATTGTATCAGTGAAACGTTGTACATCCATTTGACTTTGAGGAAGTCAATTTTACTATATTGAATATATTCAATGTATGACATTATTGGACATATATATTTGACTTCATGCCCTACGAATATATATTTTTTATGTTCTAGGTATGCAATTCATGTGTTTGGTGTATTGATGTATACTAAATTATGTTTATGTTCATGTCTTTGCTTTGTAAATTTCCCATGCCTTATAGTTATGCTTGTATGTTTAACTTGCTAACTGTGCTACAAATGCCAGTCACTGTCCTCAATAACAGTCAATTCCTTAATTGTAATAATAACAAAAGTAATGAAATGAATGCATAAATGTATAAATATAATATGTAAGAAGCCTAAGTGGCTCTTGTTCTTGCAATGATAATTTTTTAAAGAAATTCTAACAAATCCAGATACTAATGCTTCAACAATTTATTTATAGCTTGGTTGAAAATTTGATGCAAATAGGTAGGTTAGATTGGGGTTATTTTATAAATAAAGTGTTCTTGGTTTCCTCAAAAGTGTTCCTTACCCAAGTGGCCCCAAGTGCCAATATGCCACTAACCTATCAATCTAACTTCTCCCAACTCCCTTACTATTATAGGGATTCAATATGGCTTAAAATATGACTCCAGCAATGTTCAAGTGGTTCTTGAAGTCCTACTCCAAGATCTTACCCTCAATCCACACTCTAGGCTCTCTATCCTTGTAGCCTTAACCAACAAGTTTTTCCCAAATAACTCTTAGTTTTCCCAAAAAAATTCTAAAATAAATTACATATTCAGATACCTTTTATGGTTTTAGAAAACATATCTTAGAATTAGGTAGGGTTAATTTGGAACACAACCCCCAAAAACTGCTGCTCCACTTTCCTTCCTAGACCTAATAGGCCACTTTTACAAAGGAACCCTATTACAGACTTAGCACCCAACCTTGCCACTTTTCACAAAGTGTTAATATGGTCCCAATTAGAAAAAATTGAAGTCAATTGGATCCTATAGGCTTTCTATACCCAAAAGCCCCAAATTGCTCCCTCTAGGCCTTCAAAACTAGGGCCTTCTTAAAAACAACTCAAAACTCATTTCCAGAACTTCTCCTTGTGGATTCACCTTTCATTTGACATATACTTCTGCTGTTTCAAATAAAATTATACCCTTGTTAAGGCAGATCCTTTGCTGCTACACTTGTGGCATCAATTTTGTGCCCTTTTCCCACTCTTCCTCATGGTGTACACCCACTAAAACAACTTCTCCTACATTCAAATGGTTAGTAACATCATACATATGTTACATAGGGTCCATTCAATGAGAAACAGCAATTACATTCATTGAATGGCCCATTATATCATCAAAAAGACCAAAATGAAGTTATTTCAATGCACCAATATGACCACCTACAACAACTTTCCAAATCTGAAGCAAAATAGATTATATAATCATTCAATACAGATGAAAAATGATGTTATGATGTTATTATATCACCCACAATTCTGTTCCAAACCCAAAACAATCAACCAAACATAAAAAAAATAAGATTTTGCAAGGAAAACTAAGTCCTTTGCCAGGACTTCTAGGACTTATAATATTTAAATTAAATTGTTTATTAGATATTTCCATTATTGGCCTTAATATATCCCAATTCACTTTTAGGAATTCTTTAGATCCACTACCTCCATTTGGTTCCAAGGTGGACTTAGGTGTTTGGAGAGGTGCTCCCGCACCAAAATTCTTCATTTAAATTTCAAGACATTCGATAAATTCTTTGCCTGCTAAAAAACCAATTTGGGAAATTAATGGGTCTATTTGTGGACCTCAAAGGTGTTGGTCACCTAAATGAGAACTAATGCAGAGGTTACAGCAAGAAAGTGGAGTTCCCTTCTTTTAGCTCCCACAACTCACCAACCAACTACAAAGGCTTAAAGGTGTTCCCAAGCTCTTAAAATGGTGTAACACAACCAATAAAATGGATTTCTATCCCAAAAAACTCCCTTTGCAAGTTTATACACTCAATCAAACTTCAATGCCCTTTTGGCTTTAGGGACACTAGGCCTAAACCTAGCCTTTAGTTAGAACTCTTCACCAGTGGACTTCCTGACCACTCCCAAGCATGTAGATGGTCCTCATATGACCTAAGGACTCTAAAAAAACTCTTGGTTTGATCCCTTTACAACCATACCATAGCAAACTAGACCTGCACGCCAATTTCCTTGTAGCCTTCTCAACCTCAATTTTCCACTCTAACTTCTTCACAACTTGGTATCTTGACACAATCAGGATATTTTTAGACACCCATTTGGAAGTTATTTAAGATCCCAAAGCCTTGTTTTCCAACTCCACTCCAGCACCACCTAACACTCACCTTGGACACAGACCTAATTTAATGTAGAGGTGACAGCCGAAAAGTAGTGGGCCCTTCACTTGACTCCCACAATTCACCAATCACCTGTAATGACTTAAGGGTATTCACAATCTCTTAGGATGGTGTAACACAATAAATTAAGTGAGTTTCTATTCCAATAAACTCCCTTTGCAAAGTTAGACACTTAATCAAAGTTCAATGTCTTTTTGGCTTTAGGGAAACTAGGCCTAAAAGTGACTTATTGCTGAAACTCTTCACCAGTGGACTTCTTGACCACTCCCAAGCATGTAAATGGTCCTCATTTGACCTAAGGCCTCTGAAATAACAATTGGTTTGTTCCCATCAAGATCGTACCATAGTGAACTAAACCTGCACCCACTTTTCCTTGTAGCCTTCCTAATAGAGGTTTTCTACTCTAACTTTTGAACCACTAAGTATCTTGATAAAATCAGGGCATTTTCAGACATGGTCCTGTAGCACCTGATGAATCAATTCTACGTCCCACGAGCTTCGAGATATGACCCTGCAAAGATCGCCGATCTCATGCTTAAGGGACCTTGAGGGACACTTCAGCACAGAGTCGTCGGCGGGGTTTGAATGACTGTGGGTGCCGAATGAGGTTGCCACTGGTGTTTACCCAGCCATTTGGAGCTGTTGGAACTGACAGTTCGATGCTACGATTGATGGTTGGAAAGATACGCAACGTTGACCGTTTCAGCTGAGGAACACTTTGAGTTCTGACACTGACCGAGAATGTGTTGCCGAATTTAAAATAAGTTGAATCTCTAAAAACTGAGACAGGCTTTTGTAGGCCCCGACAACACGTTCTCGTAGCACCTAATGAATTGATTCTATGTCGATCAAGCTCTGAGATATGACCCCAAAAAGATCACCAATTTCATGCTTAAGGGACCTTGATGGACACTTTAGCACGGAGTCGTTGGCGGGGATCGAATCATTGTGGGTGCCGAACGAGGTTGCCACTAGAGTTTAGCCAGCCATTCAGAGCTGTTGGAACTAATTGTTTGATGCTACGACCGATGGTTGGAAAGATATGCAATGTTGACCGTTTCAGCTGAGGAACACTTTGAGTTCTAACACCGACCGAGAATGTGTTGCCAAATTTAAAATAAGTTGAATCTCTGAAATTTGAGACAGGCTTTTGTAGGCCATGTTCCTATTACAACAACCGCTCCTATAGGGTATTGTAATCCTTCACCGTCTACAACTGCGACATCCAATTTCTTTTTGGCCTCAACACAACGACATAAATAATAATTTGTGCCTTCATCATTGTATTCAGGTGCAATAACTGCAAAAACATGACCTGCAACAATGTAGACATATTCAGTACATTAATATCCAAAATAGTTTAGACAAACTATATAAATGGACAATTTACCTTGTTGTACTATATCCGACAAATGGTCAAAGTCAATAGATGTTTCCATGTCCCCTAGTTGCAATGCTGTTGGCGGACGATAGGAGTCAAGTGGGCTCAAAGGTCTTATAGACCATTCATCAACCCATTCCTTTGAGTCGCACTCATCCCAATTATCCTCTGCACAAGATGAACAAAAGCATGCCATATGTCGTGTGTATACCATCCATGAACCTGCATTACAACTTCTAAAAGAGTGTAGCTCACTTGATCCTGTTACTGTACAACAATCCTCATATGGTGCAATGTTAGTTTCATCAATCAACCAAAAAAATCTATGAACTGTTGACTCACCTTCCTTACCTGGGCCCATTGTGGCATTACACTAGTTGACAATACATCTTGCATTTGATAAGTTTGCTCCCCCCTCATACTTTAATTCTTCACGTGCTAAAGCTCTTTTTATACATGCTCCTGCACCATCATGCTCTCCCTTTCCATGGCCCGCCTCAGTGAAATTCCACATATATTGAATATCAGTGTTCTTGTGCATCCTTCTCAACCAATAAAACATATCAGAATTCTTGAATTGGGATGTACAATTATCTGACCATATGATGTGTCGACGATATGGTATGCTCCTATTTGCCAAATCACTGTAAAACAAACTAAAGCAACCATGTACAAACTTTGTAGAATGTGAGCGATCATCGCTCATATAAAAATGGTACTCCCTCAATATCTTCCTATTTTCCTCCGTACTATTAGGTGAATGCAAGTATGCTATATGAACAAATATAGCAACCTGTTGAGAGTTGTAATACTGTGATTGTACCTCATTTTGTGGTTGCAAAGTGTAGTTTTCAGCAAAGTCCACAACTGAAACAATTGTATCAATCGGAAAAGTGTCCTTGCATAACTTGAATTGTGTATCCAACCATCGTGCTCTATGTGTATGCATTGCATATTCATACACAATTTTCCCACAAAATATATCCATGAACTAATACATCGGAATCCTGTCAATTACTAAATCACATCTTTTTGCCTCTTTTCCATCTTTTAGAGCATATGCAATGGTCTTCTATTTTCCAAATTCTACTATTTCATTCCCAATTGCATGACTACTTTCCATATGCTGACAAATAGGTAAATCTTGCAAACCACTGCAATGTACACATGTACCATTCAAACATGATAGTTTGTGAAATTGTTGTCCGTCCGGTCTATGACATAAAATGGTAGCTATCAATTCCCTTGAAGATCTAGGTGGCTCCTTTATGTTACACTCCTGCAAGACATTGTTAGCATGCAAATGTACACTATATGCCGATAGACAGTATAATGGTTAGAAAATTCAATATGTACTCTACAACAACAAGTTGTGCGTGTGTGATTTATCTTGACATAAAAAGGTTTAGCCATTTCAAAAAATCTTTGACTAATTTTAATTTGAGGATACGCATCTATAAATTTTGCAAAAAATTGTGTTTGGGTTGAATCCAAAAAATGCTTTGGATGTGGATCATGCAATCGACTACCAATCCTCCTTACAACATCTCTTTGATTAGGAGATACTCGTGTATTATTCTTCCAAAAATTTTCAATGAAGGATTTCAAAGCTTCAACAATGTCTTTGTCTTTCTGTGGCAATCTACCAGAAAAATCCCATAGTTCATTGCTATTTGAATCTTCCACTCTTTAATGCCTTTCCACGGCTCTCATTAGAGACCTTCTACTTATTTTCAATGATTTACTTGCCTTTCTAATGAGTTGAGACTTCTTCATTTGATTGCTTACCATTGTTGATGTTATCACACGTCGTGTGACATTACTATCTTTCGTGCGTGATGTAGAACCCACAGTCTCATATGCATCCATTAGATTCTTTACAATAGCTTTTTCAGTGGAGGTGTCATTTGTTCTTAACCCAAGAATCTTCATGATAGGCCTAAATTTCAGATTTCTCATCATTTCAACAAACAATTGACATCTTCCTGTGACATTCAAATTGTCAAAAAATATCCTCCAAATTTGGTTAGTATATCTTTGACAAGTGCGCTTGGGAATCTTGTCAGGCATTGGTTTCAAAATATTAGTGTCAATATCAATCAAATATTTAGGCTTTCTATGCAAAACTCTAGGAGGTGTTCTCAATTGTTGTGTAGGCTCAACATTGGGAATGTCAACAATGTTAGGGATGAATTGCATACCTTCGACTGAAGATGATGTGCCTTCAAATTGAGATGTGGAAGATGGACCTTCACCGACTTGAGATGAATATGGTGTTTCTTCAACACGATGCAATGGTGTGATTCCTACACCTTCAGAAGTTGGAAATGAGGTGCCTTCACAATGATGCAATGATGTGTCTATTCCTTTGGATGTAGCTAATGGTGTGCCTTCAACATAATACGATGGTGTGGCTACACTTTGAGGTGTAGAGTGTGCGATGTCTTCAACATTAGATAATTCATGTGCACCTCCAACATTGGATGATGGCATCCCTTCAACTTGCGATCTAATAGATGATATACTCACCCCTTCATAATTCAATTATCTTATTGCACGCAACTTTCTCATTCGGTTCCTTTGTGTTTCCAATTCCAATTCTCTCCTATTAGGTAATTCTTCTTGTATGGGCTCCAATTGTTGGTGTTCGCGAAGTTGTCTCATTCTTTCTCTATTTCATGCTCTTTGGGTGTTTGAATCTTAGGTCATTTTCTCGGCATGATGAATAAGATCTAAATATACATTGAAATTCATTAAAATTTACACATTATAAAATATCAATCTAATACAACAATTATGGTTTTTTTAATCAATCTATTATAATAAGTCATAACATAATATAAAAGTATTACAATTTATATATATCAAATTATAATACAACTATAGTCCAATACATGTCTATTTATGCTTTCCACAAGTCCATATAATATGAAATAAAATAAAAAGGATTTATTCACATTTTGGCATGCAAGAACAAACAAAAGTTACCTTGAAATATGTCAAATTTGCTAAATAAAGGTTGTTTTTTGCACCACAATGTTGACCTTGCAACAAAAGGTGGTCCAAGTTGATAAAGTAGTCTTCTTTTTGACCTCCAACACCATGAAAGTGAATATTTGTTGTGCAAACTACGTGTTCCAGACATAATACAGTAAAAGTGGGCCTCCTTCACGGGATTCTTGGGTTTTTTGCCATTTTTGGGCTTTCTAGAAAGGGCGTGCACCAAATAGGACGTACGCCCTTTTTGGTGTACGCCCTATTTGGAGCACGCCCTTTCTAGAAATGCATAAAAGAGAGATAGATGGGGGGAGAAAGGGAGAGAGAGAGAGAGAGAGAGAGAGAGGAGTGTGCGAGAAAGTTAACGAATAAGGGGTTTTACGTGGTCCTTAGGGGTCCTAATTGGTCGTAGAGGGTCATAAGGAGTCGTAAGGGGTGTAAAGCGGTTCTTAGGACCCCATGTGACCCTTAGGTGTCCGTAAAGGGTCCTAATTGGTTGTAGAGGGTCATAAGGAGTCATAAGGGGTGTAAAGGCGGTTCTTAGGACCCCATGTGACCCTTAGGTGTCCGTAAAGGGTCCTAATTGGTCATAGAGGGTCATAAGGAGTCGTAAGGGGTGTGAAGTGGTTCTTAGGATCCCATGTGACCCTTAGGTGTCTGTAAAGGGTCCTAATTGGTTGTAGAGGGTCATAAGGAGTTGTAAGGGGTGTAAAGTGGTTCTTAGGACCCCATGTGACCCTTAGGTGTTCATAAAGGGTCCTAATTGGTTGTAGAGGGTCATAATGAGTTGTAAGGGGTGTAAAGTGGTTCTCAGGACCCCATGTGACCCTTAGGTGTCTGTAAAGGGTCCTAATTGGTCGTAGAGGGTCATAAGGAGTCGTAAGGGGTGTAAAGTGGTTCTTAGGACCCCATGTGACCCTTAGGTGTTCGTAAAGGGTCCTAATTGGTCGTAGAGGGTCATAAGGAGTCGTAAGGGGTGTAAAGTGGTTCTTAGGACCCCATGTGACCCTTAGGTGTCTGTAAAGGGTCCTAATTGGTCGTAGAGGGTCATAAGGAGTCGTAAGGGGTGTAAAGTGGTTCTTAGGACCTCATGTGATCCTTAGGTGTCTGTAAAGGGTCCTAATTGGTCGTAGAGGGTCATAAGGAGTTGTAAGGGGTGTAAAGTGGTTCTTAGGACCCCATGTGACCCTTAGGGGTTCGTAAAGGGTCCTAATTGGTCATAGAGGGTCATAAGGAGTTGTAAGGGGTGTAAAGTGGTTCTTAGGACCCCATGTGACCCTTAGGGGTTCTAAGGGTCATATGGGGTCTTGGGACTCATTGATATGTCCTAGGATATCAAAGAGGTGTTAATAGATCATAATCAATCCTACAACCCCTTATAACCCCATAGCACCAATAGGAATACATCATGTTGTTCTCAAGAGGTCCTGAGGTGTATAAGGAGTCATGAGGGGTGTAAAGTGGTTCTTAGGACTCCATGCAACCCTTAGGGGCCCTAAGGGTCATATGTGGTCTTGGGACTCATTGATATGTCCTAGAATGTTAAAGAGGTGTTAAGGGATCATAATGAATCATACAAGAGAGAGAGAGGGGGGGAGTAACAAGGGAGGGAGAGAGAGAGAGAGAGAGAGAGAGAGAGAGAGAGAGAGAGGGTTGAGAGAGAAGGTAAGTTCAAAGAGATATAGGGTGAGATAAGTAGATAGAGAGAGGGAGAGGGTTAAGAGAGAAGGTAAGAAAGAGATATAGGGTAAGAGAAGTAGATAGATAGATAGGGAGAGAGAGAGAGATGCAAAGGGGGAGAGGTAAGAGAAAAGGTAAGAAAGAGATATAGGGTAAGAGAAATAGATAGATAGATAGAGAGGGGTAATGAGGGAGAGGTAGAGGGGGATGGGTTATGAGAAGAATAGAGAAAGGGGAGATATAGAGACAGTGAGAGGAAGAGGAGGGGTGAGAGAGAGAGAGGCAGAGGGAAAGGGTTGAGAGAGAAGGTAAGAAAGAGATCTAGGGTAAGAGAAGTAGATAGAAGGAGAGAGATAGAGAGAGAGAGAGAGAAGGAGAGATGGAGAGAGAGAGAGAGAGAGCGAGAGGCAGGGGAGAGGGTTGAGAGAGAAGGAAAGTTCAAAGAGATATAGGGTGAGATAAGTAGATAGAGAAAGGGAGAGGGTTAAGAGAGAAGGTAAGAAAGAGATCTAGGGTAAGAGAAGTAGATAGAGAGAGAGAGGCAGGGGAGAAGGTTGAGAGAGAAGGTAAGAAAGAG